>CM067849.1:29142621-29597621 GCA_034638295.1 Phortica okadai | reverse complement strand
AAAAAAAAAAAATTTCCAAAAAAAAAAAAAATAAATAAATAAATTAAAGTTAACCAAAAAAAAAAAAAGATAAATAATAATAACAATAGAAATTCGCAAGGATCGTGACAAAATGGTTAAGGTTTCGTTTGTGGGGAGCCTGCAGAAGGAGGAGCTGAGAGCTTATCTGGAGGAGTTTGACCAGGCAGCATACGGTTCGGTAGAAGAACTGCTCAAACGGTTCTCTAAATTTATTAGCGAAGGGGGCAATGATGCGGCATCCTTCATACGGCTGGAGGAGTTGTCCACTTTGCACACTCGGCCGCCGCCGGCGAAATCTCCTACCGCTCCGGCGACGGAGACACCAACTCAAAACTTCAGGGATGAGGGGTTAGACAGTAAGCCGGCGACGCTCACTGTCCCACAGAACGGTGCCTCGCGCGTGGCGGCGCGTTCGAGCTCACCGGGGGGATATGAAACGTCGGAAGAGGGTCGGGTGGAAGATTGGGTGGGTGCAACGGGCGGCCTAGAAGCGTCCGGCAGAAGCAGTCGCCGAACGATGCCAAGGGTGTCCTTTAGGGATAGTCGGGAAATAGAGACGGCCCGAGGGGGTCCCATAGCCGGGAACATAGCCCATTTCCACGAAACTGCCAAGTGGAAGATCCGGTTCGATGGTCAGCAGGACGCGTTACAGTTCCTGGATGTAGTTGAAAGTAAGGCCAGGAGGCGACAAATACCGCAGGACCAGCTACCACTTATCGTGCCCGAACTGCTGGAAGGCAGGGCCCAGACGTGGTATTTGTTTTGTGAGCAGCCGTGGGACACCTGGGCTGACTATAAGGCCGACTTTATTAAGTTCTTTGTGTCGCGTAGCTTCGCGGAAGACTTAGAATGGGAGATACGGGGTAGGTTTCAGGGGCCGGATGAGTTGTTTGCGAGCTACGTTTTGAACATGAAGCGCCTTATGAAACATTCGCAGCTAACTCGACAGCAACAGCTGAAACACATTTACGAGAACAGCCGGTGCGAGTATCAATACTATGCACCAAGGAGATGTTTTAGAACGCTGGAGAAACTGCAGGAATTGGCGGATGAGTTCGAAGAGGTACGCCGGCGCGAAACCAAACCCGTTCGAAATGGGATACAGAATAGAAAAAACTCACAGCGTCAGGTAACTCACAGCGTCAGGTAACTCCGGTGTCGGAGCGGGCGATCAAACCGCACACCGCTTGTCGGCGTTGTGGACAGGACGGGCATTGGTCCAAGGAATGTCGAAATGCGTTCGTGACGTTTTGCTGGGATTGTGGGAAGAGGGGGGCCCATACCCGCGATTGCTGTAGGCGGGTGGGAAACGGTCAAGGACCCCGATCAGGACGAGGCCCGTCGGAGTCTTGGCAACTTCCTCGTCTGGAGCTTCCGCCTCCGCAGGGGGACTCAAATTAGGGACTCTACAAGTCAGAGAGGCCGGGCTGCAAGCAAGTCACTCTCGATGGCGTATTGATTGAGGCGATCATCGATACAGGAGCCACGCGAAGTTTCATCAGCTCGCGTTTGGCCGGTCATTTCAAAAATGGTGAGAATGTTGAACGGGTAAATCCGGAGGTACGCATGGCGAACAGCGCGAACAACCGAATATCGGAGGTTGTCCACGCGCAGGTCGCGTTGGGTTCGAGGTCGTGTGCCGTGGGTTTGCTCACCTTGTGAGAAATGGTGGACGACCTGATCCTGAGCATGGACTTTCTAAAGCGAAAAGGTTCTGAACTAAAGTGTGGCGAAGAAGTGGTACAGATACGCGAAACTGATGGGCATAAGTTAGTCATGGAGCCTCAGTGCCGAACGCCAGTCATGGTGTCGTCCGCATTAGGAGGGTGCGGTATACCCGAGATGGGGAAGATAAGCGACGGGAGCGACCAGCGCGGGATCCCCACGTCAACCAAGAACGGCCGCGAAATATCTATGCCGAAGCCGCAGCGGACGAAGCGACCTAGAACAAAATGTGCCGACGCACCTGAGGGTTCGGACGTCGTCGTACCCAAGCATAAGATAAGACAAAGACGACCTTCCCATCTTCGCCGCGTTCGTGCTGCATGTATTGCACGAGGTATCAAAATGGAGAACGATTTGCGGGAGGTAGAAAAATTTCTGGAGGTCGAACTTCAGAAGTTTGAGGGCCTGACGGGACGTCTAACATTACGACATATAAAATCACCATGAAGAATGACCGACCCCTGAAACAGCGGTATTTTCCGAAAAACCCGGCCATGATGGCAATCATTAATGCGCAGGTGGACGAGTTGCTTGCGAACGACTGCATAGAACCGTCAGTAAGTCCTAATAGTGCACCCATTGTGCTAGTAAAAAAGAAGAATGGGACCTGGCGTATGTGCGTCGATTATCGACAACTTAATGCAAATTCAGTTCCTGACGCGTACCCTCTTCCGCGAATTAACCACATTTTAGATCGACTGCGTAACGCCAAATATATCAGCAGCTTAGATCTTAAAAACGGATATTGGCAGATACCAGTTGAGAAAGCAAGCAGGCCATGCACGGCGTTTACGGTACCTGGAAGGGGGTTATATCGCAAATGATAGATGGGCAAGAACGCGTAATCGCATATGCTAGCAGGCATTTGGGGAAGAGTGAACGGAACTATTCGGCGACGGTAGATGACAAACAGACATGCGCATGGACGGACGCAAAAATTTCAGACATCGGGAAATACCCTGAACGTTACCCCAACTTCATGATCGAAAGCGGACATTTGTACCGGTATATACCAGGACGATTGGGGGAGGACGGGGGCCGGACTGGAAGTTGTGCGTCCCAGAGCCACTGAGAGACCGAGTGTTAAAAGAAAATCATGATGCGGTAACGGCGGGTCACTTGGGGGTTCGAAAAACAATTGCGCGGCTGTTGCGTCAATACTACTGGCCGGGGTTGTTTCGAGATGTTAGGAATTACGTCACAAAATGCGTATCCTGCCAGAAATTCAAGACGGGCCAACAGAAGGCAGCAGGGAAAATGTTGACTCAATTGCCCGACGAACCATGGGCGATACTTTGCGCAGATTTTGTCGGACCACTACCACGGTCGGTACACGGTAATACTATGCTGGTCGTGTTTGTAGATAAATTTACCAAATGGGTAGAAATGGCAACGTTGCACAAAGCATCGACTGAAAATTTGCAAAAGGCCTTTAGAGATAAACGTTTTGGAGTACCGAAGGTGATGGTGACGGACAATGGCGCCCAGTTTACAAGTAGGTCGTTTAAGAGATTCCTCGGGGACATGGGAGTGCGCCACCAATTCACTGCCCCATACACGCCGCACGAAAACCCGACTGAGCGAACAAATCGAACAGTGAAGACAATGATTGCGCAATTTGCGGAAGGGGAGCAGCGTCGGTGGGATGAATACATCCCCGAACTTACGCTAGCAATAAACACCAGTATGGCCGACAGCATCGGTTATACGCCAGCATTTTTGACGCAGGGGCGGGAGCCGAGGCTGCCGAAGGCATTGTTCGACGAAGTCGCTATAGGGTCAGGTCGCGTTGCGGAAGGGGTCAGTGAGCATCAGGCAAAGATAAGTGTGATTTTCGAAATCGTAAAAAAATCTCAGTCGAAAGCTAGCCAGGACCAAGCGAGAAGCTATAATTGACGACGACGCGAATGGAGACCTGAAGTCGGTCAGAAGGTGCTTGTGAAGCAACATCATCTATCTAAAGCAAGTGAAAATTTTGCAGCCAAATTGGCGTCGAAATACGATGGGCCTTATCAGGTGGTCGGTTATATGTCGCCGGTGATCGCAGAGTTGAAAACTACAATCGGTAGACGGACGCGGACGCGTACAGCACTCGTGAGTGAGCTGAAGCTATTTGCGGACGGACAGTCTATTGTGGAGGGGGATGAGGAGGAGAGGGAATTAACCGACTAGGTACAGTTGGAACTTACAGGCTACTACAATTAGTTGTTATCTTAAAACTAGCATAGTCATATAACTTATAACTAAGTCAGCGGTTATCTGAAAAGGAAAAGACTTTAGTAAGGTGAAATTTTAAATGAATATATAACGCGAGAGACAAACCTGACAGACAAAATGCTGTTTTGCGTAGAATCGTACGTTATTGCAGTAGTTTTTTTTTTTGTTCCAACAGATATCGATTGTGTTAGGACCTGCCTTTAAGTTTTCGCTTTTCTAAACGGTAACGAGTTCACAATTAATGTTGATGAAAGGGTTATAAATTTCATGCTAAAGACAACTAAATATCAATTACATATATTCACTCTGAATACCATTTGGTTCGCTTCGCGTTCTTCACTTTACCCGCCGCTAAGAAAATCTTACGGCTGCTCACAGTCGCATTGCCAGAAATCATGGTCTGCTATTTGTTTACCAATTGTCGCAGGTCATCAGTTTCTACTTGTCACTCTGGTTTCACGCATAAGACGACATTCGTGTGGCCGCAAGCTGCAGTTTCTCGTTGTCATAGCGCGACGGTGAATTGTGTATCGACAAAAAATTATTTTTTTTTTTGTTTTGTTGTTTTCACACGTTTCACTTTTGTTTAAAAAATTTTTTTTTTTTAAATCGCACGAGAATATTGTTGGCAAAGCACATGCGTTGCATGGCCAGTGATGCCGCGTCTGCGCACACACATGCGTCAAATGTGACACACTTTAGTTGGTAACATGTGTCAACACACATGCGTTGCATGACCAGTGATGCCGCGTCTGCGCACACACATGCGTCAAATGTGACACACTTTAGCTGATAACATGTTTTTTTTTTTTTTTTTTTTTTTTTAATTCTTTAACTTTATTATTATTTTATATATAATAACAATGTTACTTAAAACTAATGGACCGAACTCCTCACGGGACCGCCGTAAAGCATTGCTTCGTGAGGATTGGTAAGGGTATTTAGCCGGCTTCCATCGAACGTCTCAACCTCTCCAGCTGTCGTAGCGTTGTCATTACATATGCTGCGTTGTTACTCACCGCGTTCCAGTTCTCAACACTTGCCAACATCAATGGGACTAAATTTTGCACCGTAAGGGCTCTCCCTAACACCGCTTCTAAGCCTCGTCTTCTTGCATTAAATCTTTCACAACAGAATATGCTGTGTTCGGCATCTTCTATTTTGCTGTCTTCATAAAAGCTGCAAAACGGGGTAGCCTCATGCTTGAAGCGATGCAGATAACTTTTAAAGCAGCCATGGCCACTAAGTACCTGCGTGATGTGAAAGTTCACTTCTCCGTGTTTTCTTCCTACCCATGATGCTATGTTAGGGATAACCTTGTACGTCCATCGGCCATGTTCGCTGTTGTCCCACCTGCCTTGCCAATTCGAGAGGCTTCTAGCCCTGGCTCTTCTCTGGGCAGCATTTTTGTCTGCTGGTGCGAGGACTGCTTGCTCGTGAGCCTCCAGTGCCTCAAGTGCCAAGAGCTCTAAGGGCATCATCCCTGTGATTACTAAAGCAGCGTCTTCTGAAATTGTTCGAAAGCCACAACAAACTCTGATTGCTCCCAACCGGTAAGTAGAGTCAAGCCCTCGTCTGTAGCTGTGTACGCCCATGGCTTTTGCCCATATGGGAGCCCCGTACATGATAATTGATGTTGTCACACTCTGCAATAAAATTCTGCGCCCTTGCCGGGGGCCTCTGGCGTTCAGCATTATTCTCGACAAGGCTTTTCATACTTTTAGCGCCTTGACATTTGCATATGCAAGATGGTCTCGAAAGCTGAGCCTGGTGTCTATCATGATGCCTAGGTACTTCAGCGCTCGTTTGGATTGTATTAGGCAGCTATCCACCTGCACAGTGGCTTGCTCGATTTTTTTTCGACTGCTGATAAGTAGCACTTCTGTTTTGTATTCAGCCAGTAGCAAGCCGGAACAGCTCAGCCAGTGATGAACCGCTGATATGGCCATATTGCACGCTCGTTGGACGTCTTCAATGGTTTTAGCAACTCCAACAATAGCTATGTCGTCAGCGAAACCGATGATTTTGACTCCCGCAGGTAGCTCCACCCTTAGAACTCCATCGTACATGATATTCCACAGTGCTGGGCCAAGAACCGAGCCCTGTGGGACACCTCCACTAACGTTGTACCGTACCTGGCCCATGTCGGTGTTGTACAACAGCACACGACTGTCGAAGTAGTTGCTGACGATACTTCTAAGGTAGTTCCCTGAGCGCATCAAGTATCTTCGACCAATTTGCAGAATTGAACGCGTTCTTGACATCAAGCGTAACCACCAGGCAGTACTTTTTGTTACCATGTTTCCAGCGGTTACCTTCGATGGCTGCTTCGGAGGTAGACACGAGTTCTTTCACAGCGTCGATGGTTGATTTTCGTTTTCTAAAGCCGAACTGCTGCTCAGAAAGACCCCCATTCTCCTGAATGGCTGCCTCGATCCTATCACACACAATTCGCTCCAGAATCTTTCCGGCCGTATCTAGCAGACATATTGGTCGGAAGCAGGATGGGTCACTTGGGACTTTATCAGGCTTAGGGATGAGCGTTAGCTGCTGGATCTTCCACCTATCTGGGAATATGCATCTGCGAAGGCATTCGGAATACATTCCTGCAAACACTTCTGGAAGATATTCTATCGCTACTTTTATAGCCATGTTTGGGATACCATCCGCGCCAGGTGCTTTTGAAAGTTTCACCCGATTCGTCGCATTCAGGAGCTCAGAAGGGGCAATCGGATAAAAGCCGTCTCCGTTCTGTGTAATGCTGGAGCCGCTAGCGTTTGTTTGTTGTGGAAATATCACGGATATTATGCGCAGCATCTCCGCAGGATCAGTTGGCACTGCCGATGGTTTTGGACCAATTTTACCCACTACAATCTTATACGCTTTCCCCCACGGATCAGGGTCGGCTTCATCGCATAGTTTTAGCCATGATTGCCGTTTGCTGTCCCGGATAGCCATTTTCAGCTTTCTTCGACTGAGCTTAAATGTTTGCTGCAGCTCCTCGAACATATGTGAGCCATGGGCTCTCAGGTATCGCCGTCTCGCTCTGATGCACTCACGCCGTGCACTGGAGATCTCTTCGTTCCACCAATAGACGGCCTGGTGGCGTCCCGAGAATCAACGCCTGACCAGCATACTAGCATCACAAGCGCCTTTAACGCGAGACATAGTTTCTCCTGCACATGGCGGCAACGTACGATCATGCCTCCAAGCATCCAAATGTGCTATAAAGGTAGAAGCATTGAATGAGTCTTCATTGTATACCCTGGTCGACCTGTTATTACGAGTGGCAAGTTCGCCATCATTCTCGAGGGTAGAAAATATTAGCGCCTGGTGATCGCTGCCCGTGTAGTGGTCACTTACAGCCCATGATTCCGAATTTAAGATTGGTGCACTCATGAATGTCAGGTCAATTATGGAGCCTGCTCCAGCTCGGGTGTAAGTATTCTTTGTTCCAGTGTTTGCAAGAATGATATGCAGAGGTGCAAAGGCTTCCAGAAGTATACTGCCCGTTTCGTTGGTTGAGCGAGATCCCCACTCTAGGGCCCAAGCATTGAAGTCACCTGCGATAACTATTGGGCTGTGAGTTCGAGCGTCGTCTACAAGCGCATCCAAGATGTTGCCATACTCTTGTATACCTAGGCTGGGGGCAGGTAGCAACTGTAAACCCAAACCTTACCAATTTTTGCTCTTGGCAGGTTTGGCGGCTCTTGTTTCTTAGCGGGCATCTTTTACTCCCAGATAGGTGCTTTACGTCCGGAAAATTAGCCGAGGAGCATGTAAAACACCATGGGTCAGAGACGCAGTCCCTAATTTTATGACCCTTTTCACCGCAGCGGAGGCAGCAGTCACTTCTGTCAGTGGTACTCTTGCACGAACCCGCAATGTGCCCAAACTCCAGGCACTTATAGCACCGCTTGAGTTGGACGCGCTCTTTAATTCTGCAGATCGTCCACCCGATCCTGAGCTTTATGACGGACAGCAGTTTGCTTCCCAGTTGGACAGGCAGCCCAATGATGGCCATTTGAGTGCCAGCATATGTCTGCCTGAGTTGCTTAACAGAGCTGTGTGGTAAGGTTGGCTCATTTAATGCGCTTTTTACCGCCTCGAAAACTTCAGCTTCGGTAGTAACCTCGTCCAAGTCCCGTATTTCAATTAATACCTCCTGCGTTAGGGATCTTACGGAGGCGCAATCAGCCAGCGCTTCGCTCACTGCGGTTTTAATTATTTGCGTTTTTTCGTTGGCTTCCCTGCTGAGCTCCATCAGAATCTCGCCCTTCTTGGTCCTACGTATTTTCGTGACACTATCTCCAACAAGTTTCAGCTTTTCATCCCGTTTTACTAATTTTAGTATGTCACTATACGACATGCCATCAGTATTTTGCTCTATCAGGATAGCATCCGGACGAATTTTCCTTGTAGATGGCGACTTCTTCTTAGTCTTAGGCCCTACTTGTTGCCAATTTTCACCGGGGATAGTAGTTTGGGCCACTATTGTGTCGCACGATTGTATGCTTATACCCGTTCTGTCGCTGCTGTGAAGGGTATTCGTGACTTTAACTTTTTTCGGCGGCGTCTTCCTGGGTTTCGTGTGTGGGTCGCGTACCCTCTTGGGGGTGCCAACCGTGGGAGTACCTGCCAACATCGGCTTCGGCGTAGTCTGGGTAGCCACGCTTGTACTGCCTTTCGCATCTGTGGAGCATAGCTCTGTGATCTTGTAATGCAGTTGAGACACAAATGCAACCTTGTCACGTAGTGCCTGGTTTATGCTGCGCTTCTCCTTGACACTCAGAATTGTAACGAGTTCGTCGAGTTTAGCTCTCATAGCCACCAGAGTCTCACCTAGAGTTATCGGTTCATCTGGTGCGTTCGCTCCCCCTGGGTCCGCAGCCGTGATGCGTTTGGCTGTTGCTGTTGCCACCTTCTCGGTTATTTTGTTGCTGCCGCCCAGCGTGGGTTCTTCTAAAGCGCTGGTTGTACCAGAACTTCTTATTGGAGAATGCTGCAGCCTAGGGCTACGTGCGAATGCTTGTTTTTCTGCATCTAAGACTTTCTCCGCCAATATCTCTTCCAACGTTTTCATTTTTATTTTATCTATTTCAAAATCCATGTTTATAAGGGTCCCCACTCAGAGTCGTTGTTGTTTTTCGTAGTGCAGTCACTTTCGCAATCCCATGGGTGCCTTTCCTTGGAGTGAGGTCCATGCGAGGGTTGACCCTACTCCTTATGGGACGCAGGGTTCAGAGCCAGATTAGTGCAAGTCAGGAGACGTTTTACAACTGAGCCTGCACGGCCAACTGAATGGCGACGAAGAACAAGCGTTCCCTGAGGCCTGCCAGGGTTTTAACGGGACGGGGGCAGCTGCAGCATTAGCCCAGCAGCCATTTCGGCTCGATTTCACTCTACCTACTAAAGTGCTGGAATACTGCAGGCTGTCAGCTCATGGCAGAAGTTATCGTAAGGGGGTGTCCAGTAGTTTGTATTTAAGACCTTACTGGGCTGGGGTCTTAAAGGGTTCACATGAACCCGAGGTTCGTCTTCCATGGCTATACGGGGAGTATCACTACTTGAGGTCTTGAGGAGAAATCCCACGTTGGCCGTAGAATTTACCTCGGCGGGATGGAGGTTAAACCGCCTCTGCTCGGTCACCAGAGCCCCTTTACTGGGTACACCACTAATGTGGGGGGGTTGGAAGTCGATCCAGTCCAGATCTTTGTACCATATATCTCCACAAGAGCCACTCCCTGGACACACAATTTGAGTCACAGAGTATACTATCATCATATTTGGTAATAAGACACCCTGTACGTGGTAGATTGATCGAAGCAGCTTACGCCTGGCCATTGCAATATGTAACAATACCATTTACATTACATCTGTCACATGTATGTGATGCGGCAACATTTTTTATTATTATTATTTTTTTTTTTTTTATTATAAATACAGCATTTTTCATTGTTGCATATCCTATCACTAGTATGTTCCATTTCGGCGTGCAACGCATACTGCGTTTAATGTGATTTGCAGCGATCATAAATTCGAAATCAGCTGCGTACATTGTTCCCCGCTGCGGTGGCCATGTGACGCATGTCCCCTGCAAACGCGCTTTACATGGGTCAAACCAATACTGGATGCAGTTGGATGCATTTTTTTGTTATCTTTCAGCCCTGCATCAGCTGTGGAGAGTTGAGCAGCTGGCTGTCTTCTTCATCCACGTGAGTGAAGTACGCGAAAAAACTGTGCATTTGAGTTTGAGTGGTAAAATGTTTGCTGATGGAGCAAAAACAACTATTTATGGCGCCTTTGTATATTGAAAGTCCAATTTGGATTCCATCTGTATGGGTTTTCTTGTGCACGCACGGCCGTAGACGGTGAGTATTTGGTAATTCACATTTTGACACCTTTTGTTTACATTTTCTCACGTTTGTTTAGATGGCACCGGGAGCCCGATCAAAAACACGTCAGCCCGCACTAACTCATGTGAGTGTGTCAGCTGATAACATGTGTCAACACACATGCGTTACATGACCAGTGATGCCGCGTTTACTGGGTTTTGAAATAAAATATTCATCAAACCGTATGGGTGAATGGCTAGTGATGTCACACTTGCTCACTAACGTAGATCAGTTTTGACGCAGTTCGACTCATTTTGTTAAGCCGCTCATGAAACGCAGCGTAGTAGTGTGGGAAAAGGTAAGACTTAAAAATGGTGTGTTTAGGTTGTTTTTTTTTTTTTGCGATTCAAATTTTCGCTTGCGGAAAAGCATTGAAGCCGGGAAGAAGAAAAAAGAAAGAGAAAAGGGTTTAAAAAAAAAAAGGAAAAAAAAAACGTGGGAACACGAAAAAGAAAGAGAAACTGTTTATCTTGTTAAAAAAAAGGGGGAATGGAAAAAAAAAGGAAAAGAGAGAGGAAAGAGAACTGTTTAGTTTGGAAAAAGGAAATGTTTATTTTGTATATAAAAAAAAAAAAAAACGAAAAGAAAGAAAATGTTTATGTTGTATATATCAAATAAAAAAAAAATGTTTAAAAAAAAAAAAAAAAATGGGAAAAAAGGAAATAAAATAAGAATAGGAAAAAAAATAAAAAAAAAAATGGAAAAAGATGGAAATAAATAAATATGTATATCTAGTATAAGAAACTTTAGAGTATTTAATAAGGTTGAAGTAAGGTAGATTTAAGCCGGAACGGACGGGGGTGGCGGCATCGAGGGATAAGGAGGCGGCTTTTTCACACCCGTGGAAAGGGGGGAGTGTAAAGGGATGAATACCGTAGTGAATTCACCCCTCACAACGAGATGGCCTATCAGCAGCTGCGAAGTGTAGCACACAATAACAGCGTCATTAGCAGCGATATAACATACTGTTGGCCTATCCGCAGCTGCACACTAACAGTACAGTTAACAGCGAGCTAACACACTGTTGACAGCGCACGCTGGGGCAGCGGGTTATCCGCGATCAACTGAAAGTTGAACATGTGTTTAGGTGGTTGTTGTTGGATTCTTGAGCAGAGTGCATTGGAAGGAAAAGCAGAATAGCACGAATAGCAAGAAAAGGATACCGTTGCAAGGTGGCGACAAAAGCATGGTTCAAGCAAATGGCAGGCAGTCTAGTTTGGGACAGGAATAGCGTAAGACGTGCAACCAAGAATTCGGTGGAAGTAAAATCGTGTAAATGATCTGAAAGTCCAAAACTGTATGAACTAAGAACTGAGTGAATCGGAGGTGTTACAGAAATCGCTTACTAGAGATTTGATGCCAAAAACAACTAAAAGGGAAATTTTGGTGTCACAGAAAATCTCTATCAGGGAAATTTTTTCTCAAGCAAAATCTCTGACTATACCCTCAGGGATTTGCTTAAATTCAGCCTTATTTTAAGTTCTTATAAAAAATTATGAATGAAGAAATAAACTTTATGGTTTTCCTCATAAATCTGCATTCAAACAATTCGTTATTTTACATGTTTTCATTAATAAATTTGCATTTTAAAAAAAGCTTCCGCAAATCAACGAATTTTTTTTGAGCAGCAAAAACAATCAGTTTCATGCCTCGCCAATCTGCTTGCATTCATTTTCGAAAATTGAAAAGTATATTCGAATTGAACTAAACAAACTGTCAAAATAATCTAAGATATATAATTAATATGCTGATGCATTTCAAATGTTTAAACAAACTCGTAAATATAGTAAATTTTCTTAAAATAGGTACCGACAGTGTTGTTGGAGCCAGTTGGCATGTTAACATTTTTGAATGAACAAATGCGAAGAAGAAGAGTCAATTCAAAAGTGCGTGTCTCCCGTAGAACCAAAACTAGTCAGCTATAAATGCTGCAGTATGAAACAATCTCCTTCACTTTTTCTTTATTAGTTTGCACATATAATTGATTATTAAATTTCACCTTTGAAGTATTTTGAATTTGTAACGTATTTGTTTAAATTTGGCAATCACAGGAAAGGAAAGAATAGGATTGTCAAAACAATTGTCAAATTTAACGAGCTGCAATATAATAGTATTTAAATTTACAATTAGTACTTTTATAGCATTCTAATTTTACATATTATTAAGTTAAATATACAATTGTTACATTTTAATGAGAAAAACAATGAAATAAGCATAAATGAATTACATTATTCTTATTTTGAATGTATGCAACTCTGCCGCGGGATACCGAATTTTCGAAGACAAATGTTCGAAAAACAGTATCCCAGAGATTTTCTGTGACACCAAATAGAGAAATTGAAAAATCCGTCTTCGAAAAAATCTAGAGATTTCTGTGACACCCCCGAATAAGTGCCTTTGCGTGGTATCACTGAAGGAACGGCTTGAGCAACAATAAAAGCGTCCTAACGATAGCATTGCGTGCGTGCAAATCGATCAGTGCGTGCAAAAAACCCACCGTGTGCGACCACAGGCCAAATTGCCCACTCGAGCAGCGAAAGCGTGTGTCGCATAGCGTACGCATGTGCGCAAACAAAGCCGCTTGTGGCCAAAAACCCTACGACACGAGAACGGCGCAAAACCACATATAGTATCACCTACGGCGCATCCATTGCCATCGCAAGAACGACAACCCACAACCGCCAACAACATCAACACACAGCCAACCAACGATAGTCAACGTGGGACAACGACGGCCGGCCAGTGAGCAACGAGGGAGCACACACCACCTGCGGACCACCTTCGCCGTTTAACAGCTAAGTCTAGTGAAATAAATTTGCTTGTAATCTAGGTTGTAAGTTAATTTAGGAACACGCAGGAGTCAGGGTTCATTTCCTAGATCTAAGTTATCGTTAATAAACACTTTGAATTATATTTTGCATACAATTAGCTCAAAACCATGTTTCAATTACGTTCACGTTGGGAAGCAGTGCAGGTCAACTTGGGGAGACCCGTTTAAGGAAAACAAAAAATTTTACAAAAAAAATAAATAAATAAATAAAAGTTAAAAAAAAAAGAGAAATAATAATAACAATAGAAATTCGCAAGGATCATGACAAAATGGTTAAGGTTTCGTTTGTGGGGAGCCTGCGGAAGGAGGAGCTGATAGCTTATCTGGAGGAGTTTTACCAGGCAGCATACGGTTCGGTAGAAGAACTGCGCAAACGGTTCTCTAAATTTATTAGCGAAGGGGGCAATGATGCGGCATCCTTCATACGGCTGGAGGAGCTGTCCTCTTTGCACACTCGGCCGCCGCCGGCGAAATCTCCTACCGCTCCGGCGACGGAGACACCAACTCAAAACTTCAGGGATGAGGGGTTGGACAGTAAGCCGGCGACGCTCACTGTCCCACAGAACGGTGCCTCGCGCAAGGCGGCGCGTTTGAGCTCACCAAGGGGATATGAAACGTCGGAAGAGGGTCGGGTGGAAGATTGGGTGGGTGCAACGGGCGGCCTAGAGGCGTCCGGCAGAAGCAGTCGCCGAACGAAGCCAAGGGTGTCCTTTAGGGATAGTCGGGAAATAGAGACGGCCCGAGGGGGTCCCATAGCCGGGAACATAGCCCATTTCCACGAAACTGACAAGTGGTCAGCAGGACGCGTTACAGTTCCTGGATGTAGTTGAAAGTAAGGCCAGGAGGCGACAAATACCGCAGGACCAGCTACCACTTATCGTGCCCGAACTGCTGGAAGGCAGGGCCCAGACGTGGTATTTGTTTTGTGAGCAGCCGTGGGACACCTGGGCTGACTATAAGGCCGACTTTATTAAGTTCTTTGTGTCGCGTAGCTTCGTGGAAGACTTAGAATGGGAGATACGGGGTAGGTTTCAGGGGCCGGATGAGTTGTTTGCGAGCTACGTTTTGAACATGAAGCGTCTTATGAAACATTCGCAGCTAACTCGACAGCAACAGCTGAAACACATTTACGAGAACAGCCGGTGCGAGTGTCAATACTATGCACCAAAGAGATGTTTTAGCACGCTGGAGGAGCTGCAGGAATTGGCGGATGAGTTCGAAGAGGTACGCCGGCGCGAAACCAAACCCGTCCGAAATTGGGTACAGAATAGAAAAAACTCACAGCGTCAGGTAACTCCGGTGTCGGAGCGGCCGATCAAACCGCACACCGCTTGTCGGCGTTGTGGACAGGACGGGCATTGGTCCAAGGAATGTCGAAATGCGTTCGTGACGTTTTGCTGGGACTGTGGGAAGAGGGGGGCCCTTACCCACGATTGCTGTAGGCGGGCGGGAAACGGTCAAGGACCCCGATCAGGACGAGGCCCGTCGGAGTCCAGGCAACTTCCTCGTCTGGAGCTTCCGCCTCCGCAGGGGGACTCAAATTAGGGACTCTACAAGTCAGAGAGGCCGGGCTGCAAGCAAGTCACTCTCGATGGCGTATTGATTGAGGCGATCTGATCCTGGGGATAGACTTTCTAAAGCGAATAGGTTCTGAACTAAAGTGTGGCGAGGAAGTGGTACAGATACGCCAAACTGGTACAGATACGCGAAACTGCCAGTCATGGTGTCGTCCGCTTTAGGAGGGTGCGGTATACCCGAGATGGGGAAGATAAGCGACGGGAGCGACCAGCGCGGGATCCTCACGTAAACCAAGAACGGCCGCGAAATATCTATGCCGAAGCCGCAGCGGACGAAGTGACCTAGAACAAAATGTGCCGACGCACCTGAGGGTTCGGACGTCGTCGTACCCAAGCATAAGATAAGACAAAGACGACCTTCCCATCTTCGCCGCGTTCGTGCTGCATGTATTGCACGAGGTATCAAAATGGAGAACGATTTGCGGGAGGTAGAAAAATTTCTGGAGGTCGAACTTCAGAAGTTTGAGGGCCTGACGGGGACGTCTAACATTACGACATATAAAATCACCATGAAGAATGACCGACCCCTGAAACAGCGGTATTTTCCGAAAAACCCGGCCATGATGGCAATCATTAATGCGCAGGTGGACGAGTTGCTTGCGAACGAGTGCATAGAACCGTCAGTAAGTCCTAATAGTGCACCCATTGTGCTAGTAAAAAAGAAGAATGGGACCTGGCGTATGTGCGTCGATTATCGACAACTTAATGCAAATTCAGTTCCTGACGCGTACCCTCTTCCGCGAATTAACCACATTTTAGATCGACTGCGCAACGCCAAATATATCAGCAGCTTAGATCTTAAAAACGGATACTGGCAGATACCAGTTGAGAAAGCAAGCAGGCCATGCACGGCGTTTACGGTGCCTGGAAGGGGGTTATATCGCAAATGATAGATGGGCAAGAACGCGTAATCGCATATGCTAGCAGGCATTTGGGGAAGAGTGAACGGAACTATTCGGCGACTGAGAAGGAATGCCTGGCGATAGTCTGGGCGATCAGAAAGTTGCGGCCCTACCTGGAGAGTATACGTTCACCGCCATTACAGACCACCAGGCACTAAAATGGCTGAATAGCATCGAAAGTCCGTCAGGTCGCATTGGCCGCTCGGCATTAGAACTGCAGCAGTATGCTTTTGATGTAGAATACCGCAAGGGCCGACGCACTATCGCGGCAGCCGCTGGACACGTTGTATAGGGCGACGGTAGATGACAAACAGACATGCGCATGGACGGACGCAAAAATTTCAGACATCGGGAAATACCCTGAACGTTACCCCAACTTCATGATCGAAAGCGGACATTTGTACCGGTATATACCAGGACGATTGGGGGAGGACGGGGGCCGGACTGGAAGTTGTGCGTCCCAGAGCCACTGAGAGACCGAGTGTTAAAAGAAAATCATGATGCGGTAACGGCGGGTCACTTGGGGGTTCGAAAAACAATTGCGCGGCTGTTGCGTCAATACTACTGGCCGGGGTTGTTTCGAGATGTTAGGAATTACGTCACAAAATGCGTATCCTGCCAGAAATTCAAGACGGGCCAACAGAAGGCAGCAGGGAAAATGTTGACTCAATTGCCCGACGAACCATGGGCGATACTTTGCGCAGATTTTGTCGGACCACTACCACGGTCGGTACACGGTAATACTATGCTGGTCGTGTTTGTAGATAAATTTACCAAATAGGTAGAAATGGCACCGTTGCGCAAAGCATTGACTAAAAATTTGCAAAAGGCCTTTAGAGATAAACGTTTTGGAGTACCGAAGGTGATGGTGACGGACAATGGCGCCCAGTTTACAAGTAGGTCGTTTAAGAGATTCCTCGGGGACATGGGGGTGCGCCACCAATTCACTGCCTCATACACGCCGCACGAAAACCCGACTGAGCGAACAAATCGAACAGTGAAGACAATGATTGCGCAATTTGCGGAAGGGGAGCAGCGTCGGTGGGATGAATACATCCCCGAACTTACGCTAGCAATAAACACCAGTATGGCCGACAGCATCGGTTATACGCCAGCATTTTTGACGCAGGGGCGGGAGCCGAGGCTGCCGAAGGCATTGTTCGACGAAGTCGCTATAGGGTCAGGTCGCGTTGCGGAAGGGGTCAGTGAGCATCAGGCAAAGATAAGTGTGATTTTCGAAATCGTAAAAAAATCTCAGTCGAAAGCTAGCCAGGACCAAGCGAGAAGCTATAATTGACGACGACGCGAATGGAGACCTGAAGTCGGTCAGAAGGTGCTTGTGAAGCAACATCATCTATCTAAAGCAAGTGAAAATTTTGCAGCCAAATTGGCGCCGAAATATGATGGGCCTTATCAGGTGGTCGGTTATGTGTCGCCGGTGATCGCAGAGTTGAAAACTACAATCGGTAGACGGACGCGGACGCGTACAGCACACGTGAGTGAGCTGAAGCTATTTGCGGACGGACAGTCTATTGTGGAGGGGGATGAGGAGGAGAGGGAATTAACCGACTAGGTACAGTTGGCACTTACAGGTTACTACAATTAGTTGTTATCTTAAAACTAGCATAGTCATATAACTTATAACTAAGTCAGCGGTTATCTGAAAAGGAAAAGACTTTAGTAAGGTGAAATTTTAAATGAATATATAACGCGAGAGACAAACCTGACAGACAAAATGCTGTTTTGCGCAGAATCATACGTTGTTGCAGTAGTTTTTTTTTTTGTTGCAACAGATATCGATTGTGTTAGGGCCTGCCTTTAAGTTTTCGCTTTTCTAAACGGTAACGAGTTCACAATAAATGTTGATGAAAGGGTTATAAATTTCATGCTAAAGACAACTAAATATCAATTACATATATTCACTCTGAATACCATTTGGTTCGCTTCGCGTTCTTCACTTTACCCGCCGCTAAGAAAATCTTACGGCTGCTCACAGTCGCATTGCCAGAAATCATGGTCTGCTATTTGTTTACCAATTGTCGCAGGTCATCAGTTTCTACTTGTCACTCTGATTTCACGCATAAGTCGACATTCATGTGGCCGCAAGCTGCAGTTTCTCGTTGTCATAGCGCGACGGTGAATTGTGTATCGACAAACAATTATTTTTTTTTGTTTTGTTGTTTTCACACGTTTCACTTTTGTTTAAAAAAATTTTTTTTTTAAACCGCACGAGAATATTGTTGGCAAAGCACATGCGTTGCCTGGCCAGTGATGCCGCGTCTGCGCTCACACATGCGTCAAATGTGACACACTTTAGCTGATAACATGTGTCAACACACATGCGTTACATGACCAGTGATGCCACGTTTACGCACACACATGCGTCAAACGTGACACACTTAAGGTGATAATATGTGTCAAGGCACATGCGTGCATGATCAGTGATGCCAGACCTGCGTACTTTTATTTGGCAAAGGAGACGCACTTTGTTTTAAATTAAAATATTCATCAAACCGCATGGGTGAATGGCCAGTGATGTCACACTTGCTCACTAACGTAGATCAATTTTGACGCAGTTCGACTCATTTTGTTAAGCCGCTCATGAAACGCAGCGTAGTAGTGTGGGAAAAGGTAAGACTTAAAAATGGTGTGTTTAGGTTGTTTTTTTTTTGCGATTCAAATTTTCGCAAAGACAGAAAAAAGGGTTTAAAAAAAAAAAAAAGGAAAAAAAAAACATGGGAAAAAGGAAAAGAAAAAGAAACTGTTCATCTTGTTAAAAAAAAAAGGGGGAAGGGAAAAAAAGGAAAAGAGAGAGGAAAGAGAACTGTTTAGTTTGGAAATAGGAAATGTTTATTTTGTATATAAAAAAAAACGAAAAGAAAGAAAATGTTTATGTTGTATATATCAAATAAAAAAAAAATGTTTAAAAAAAAAAAAAAAATGGAAAAAAAGGAAATAAAATAAGAATAGGAAAAAAAATAAAAAAAAAAATGGAAAAAAGATGGAAATAAATAAATATGTATATCTAGTATAAGAAACTTTAGAGTATTTAATAAGGTTGAAGTAAGGTAGATTTAAGCCGGAACGGACGGGGTGGCGGCATCGAGGGATAAGGAGGCGGCTTTTCCTCACCCGTGGAAAGGGGGGAGTGTGAAGGGGTGAATACCGTAGTGAATTCACCCCTCACAACGAGATGGCCTATCAGCAGCTGCGAAGTGTAGCGCACACTAACAGCGTCATTAGCAGCGATATAACATACTGTTGGCCTATCCGCAGCTGCACACTAACAGTATAGTTAACAGCGAGCTAACACACTGTTGACAGCACACGCTGGGGCAGCGGGTTATCCGCGATCAGCTGACAGTTGAACATGTGCGTAGGTGGTTGCTGTTGGATTCTTGAGCAGAGTGCATTGGAAGGAAAAGCAGAATAGCACCGTTGGGGTGAACGACCGATGTCAAGGTTTTGGTCGTTGCGGCAGAACAACGGACAACGGAAAGAAAAGGATACCATTGCGAGGTGGCGACAAAAGCATGGTTCAAGCAAATGGCAGGCAGTCTAGTTTGGGACAGGAATAGCGTATGACGTGCAACCAAGAATTCGGTGGAAGTAAAATCGTGTAAATGATCTGAAAGTCCAAAAGTGTATGAACTAAGAACTGAGTGAATAAGTGCCTTTGCGTGGTATCGCTGAAGGAACGGCTTGAGCAACAATAAAAGCGTCCTAACGATAGCGTTGCGTGCGTGCAAATCGATCAGTGCGTGCAAAAAACCCACCGTGTGCGACCAAATTGCCCACTCGAGCAGCGAAAGCGTGTGTCGCATAGCGTACGCATGTGCGCAAACAAAGCCGCTTGTGGCCAAAAACCCTACGACACGAGAACGGCGCAAAACCACATATAGTATCACCTTCGGCGCATCCATTACCATCGCAAGAACGAGAACCCACAACCGCCAACAACATCAACACACAGCCAACCAACGATAGTCAACGTGGGATAACGACGGCCGGCCAGTGAGCAACGAGGGAGCACACACCACCTGCGGACCACCTTCGCCGTTTAACAGCTAAGTCCAGTGAAATAAGTTTGCTTGTAATCTAGGTTGTAAGTTAATTTAGGAACACGCAGGAGTCAGGGTTCATTTCCTAGATCTAAGTTATCGTTAATAAACACTTTGAATTATATTTTGCATACAATTAGCTCAAAACCACGTTTCTATTTCCTTCAACACGTTCTTTTCGAGGTGCCAGTTGTCAGTTGAGAAAGGTAATCGTTACCAATTCACGCAGGGTCTTTATATAAATCGATAAAATTTTTGTAAAACGGACTCTAATAATATAATATAATATAATATAATATAATATAATATAATATAATATAATATAATATAATATAATATAATATAATATAATATAATATAATATAATATAATATAATATAATATAATATAATATAATATAATATAATATAATATAATATAATATAATATAATATAATATAATATAATATAATATAATATAATATAATATAATATAATATAATATAATATAATATAATATAATATAATATAATATAATATAATATAATATAATATAATATAATATAATATAATATAATATAATATAATATAATATAATATAATATAATATAATATAATATAATATAATATAATATAATATAATATAATATAATATAATATAATATAATATAATATAATATAATATAATATAATATAATATAATATAATATAATATAATATAATATAATATAATATAATATAATATAATATAATATAATATAATATAATATAATATAATATAATATAATATAATATAATATAATATAATATAATATAATATAATATAATATAATATAATATAATATAATATAATATAATATAATATAATATAATATAATATAATATAATATAATATAATATAATATAATATAATATAATATAATATAATAATTCCGTATTCCGTAGTGGATTCACCCCTCACCACATAACATACCAGGCCGATCAGTTGCTGCAGGGTACAACAGTTGTGCAGTCTATTAGTAGTCTGTGAGCCCCTGCTGAGCTAACAGCGTAGTAGCAGCGTGCCACATAACATACCAGGCCGATCAGTTGCTGCAGGGTACAGCAGTTATGCAGTCTGTTAATAATCTGTATAGCCACTGCTGAACTAACAGCGTAACAGCAGCGTGCCACTGTTGCCGTTAACAGCTGGCGAGCCGGCGAACAGGGTTGCTTTGTAACAGCCGCGATCAGCTGACGGCTGTGAATGTATGCACAGTGGTTGTTGTTGGCACATTCACAGCGTGCCGAGGTGCATTGGAACGGCGGAAACACACCGTTGGGGTGAATGACCGATTTCAAGGCCCAGGAAGGATACCGTTGGACGGAATAGCGGGAGAAAAGGCGGCAGCAAGTTGTGTGAGGACAAATGAGGTAGTCTGGTACGGGACACAAACGGAAACAGTCAGAGTCGACTCGACATTTATTTATTTGATATACGAGAAAACGGTGGAAGACGGTAATAAGACGAAGTTTGAGTTCTTGCGGTTCGAATCGAGGAAAGTCTCGCGTGAATAAGTACGAAATACGCACGAGAAACGCTACTTCCCCGTCGACCGCGTCGTCTTAACTATATAACCTGAGTTTGTAAAAACCACGGTGCGTGCGGCCACTACAACGTGTTTGGCTTAGCCGTCTCGCGCAGCTACGACAACGATATCATCTTTCTGCGTCAGTCGGACGCCGATCTCGTCCAGCAACCGGCAAGACGTGCATTAGCACTTGATCAAGCGATTCGTCGAACGAGCGTCGAGGGAGAACGCACCACCCCGCAGCAGCAACTGGTGGATAGATTACAGCTAAGTCTAGTGTATAAGTTATACCTTGTAACATAGTCTATAAATCGCTATAAGTG
Organism: Phortica okadai; assembly: GCA_034638295.1. Lineage (NCBI taxonomy): Eukaryota > Metazoa > Arthropoda > Insecta > Diptera > Drosophilidae > Phortica > Phortica okadai. The sequence continues at coordinate 29,576,020 of CM067849.1, read as the reverse complement.
AGGTAGGAGATAGGGTCTTTCTTACTCTAATTATAAGCTAGGAACATCTGATCTTTCCGATCGCTTGCTCTTTTAATTAAAATTGTTTTGTATGAACCGAACATCAACCGCTTTCTTGTTCACTTTTCCTTGAGCTAGGATTTCAGGCAAATACAACAGATAACGTTACCGCTCCACGCAGGGTCTTTTATATAAAAATCAACTAAATTTTATGTGAAACGGACTCTGTCGGCGAGCTTACCCCAGCCTTTGACCCGGGTAGAACCGGGAGTCCTTTACAATATAATATAATATAATATAATATAATATAATATAATATAATATAATATAATATAATATAATATAATATAATATAATATAATATAATATAATATAATATAATATAATATAATATAATATAATATAATATAATATAATATAATATAATATAATATAATATAATATAATATAATATAATATAATATAATATAATATAATATAATATAATATAATATAATATAATATAATATAATATAATATAATATAATATAATATAATATAATATAATATAATATAATATAATATAATATAATATAATATAATATAATAAAATAAATATATTTCAAATGCCTAGCGCATGGACATCGACGCCGTCGCGTTGATGGTATGTGTGGCTTGCAGCCACTAAAGTCTCCACTCTGGAACCGCGTTAGCATTAATTCAGAGTAGAGTCCCTCTCTTGGCCGACGTTTGCCTGTCGACTGAGATACCTGCGTCCAGGACCCACTTTTTGGCGTGTAAAACACGCTCTAAGAATATGGCAATTGAATGCCAGTTTTCTTCACTGATATCATCTTTGACATTACATTTGCAGCGTTTAGAGGTCCTACTATGTCTTCCACTCTTGACATTTCGTTCGCCCATTTGATGCATGCAAAAAATGTGTAATTTTCATCATCTCTTTCCGCGTCGCCATAGATACAACTTGGTCTTTCGATTTTTCCTATTTTGAACATATACTCGCAGAAGTATCCATGTCGAGAGAGCATCTGCGTTATGCAGTAGTTTACATCTCCATGGTCCATGGTCTGCTGCTCTCCAGTTTGCCGTTTCCCATAGTTTCTTCCTTGCCATTACAAGAAGGCCAATTGGTATTGATCCATTTACAACCAGCACTGCCTCTTGTGGTACGGTACAGCAAGCGGAGGCTACGCGTAAAGCCGTAGTTCTTTGAACTTTTGCCAGTATCTTTTGACGATTCTCTGCCTTAAGAGAGTCTGCCCATACTTCGCTGCCGTAGAGGAGGACAGACAGAGGTCCACCGGTGTTTGCCATCAACCTTGAAAGTGCTGTTACTATCCCAGCTGCTTTCTGAGCGGCGTGTTGGATCTGTGCTCAGTACGTCAGCTTGTTATCCACCCTGACGCCGAGGTATTTTAGCACCGTTGATGTTGATATTGTCTCAGATTGTACTCGCATGTTGACTTCTAATGGGATGCGTTTCGTCGTTAGTAGAATAAGCTCTATTTTCTCCGCGGCGAGCTTAAGACCATGGGAGTCGAGCCACTTCTACGTCTTTATCATGACTTGCGTCAGTTTTCTATTTGCGTAGTATTGCGTGCACTTATGACCGCTGCTATAACAAGATAGCATTCGTCGGGCATATCAATTTTAAGGATGCCGTCATAGCTAATGTTCCATAAGTCTAGACCTAAAATGGAGCCTTGAGCAGTGTCCGATGTAATCATTTTCCTCCGCTGGCCTCTGTTCGTTTCATAGATCAACTCAAGGTCTTTGAAATAACACCGTTATATTTTTATAAGATAAACAGGTATTCGGAACGTTCTGTCGAGCGCCTTAATCATGTCCACCCATGTAGCGCTATTAAATGCATTTTTCACGTCGATCGTGGTGACGAGAACTATCGGCCTCGTGGAGTGCTTTCTGCTTCTTGAGATTTTGACGCTTTCGAGTACGTCTTCTATGGCTCAAATTGTTGACCTGCTTGGTCTGAATTCATGTTGCCGTTTGGATAGGTCTTCGCCGATTCTGACTGCAGCCGCAAGTTGTGATTTCAGCATCCTCTCCAGAAGTTTCCCTGCTGTGGCTAGCATGCATAAGGGCGGTACGCAGATGGTGTATCAGGGTCTCATTTTCCCTTACTGATAAGGACAAGCTTCTGTTTTTTCCAGGCTTCTGGAAAGACTCCTTCTGCTAGGCAAACGTTGTACATGTCAAGTAGTACATTTGGACGCTCTGCTGCTATGATTTTTAGTACCTCTGCTAGAACACTCCTCTACATATGGGCCATGTTTCTTGGCTCTCGTGTACTTTCTTCGCTTTGAAAGGCAAATCCTTCTTAATTCCTTAATTTCGTCCGTCCACCAGTAAGCAGTTTTTTTAGGATGAGTATTTTTTATTACTGGCATCGCTGCACTACAGGCTTCCTCTATACAGTTCATTTTTTTCATCACTTTAAGCCTGGCTTAATAGATGTTCATCTATTTTCGCTAGCAGTATCTCTGTATTCAGCTTAAGGGCGATCCACTTGCGAGTTACCCTATTTAGCCTGGCTGATGGCAATTATGCCATGTTTGGTCCCACGTCGAATGTTATGTATTGGTGGTCGCTGCCTGTGAGGTCCTCCAGTACGGTATTTTTCTTGAGTTTGTCTGCGTATGTTTTGGACACAAGAGTTATGTCAGGAATGGTGCCGTTTTGTTCCGGTATTCCAAAGGTGCTTGTGAAGCCCGTGTTGGCTACCGTGAGGCCGAGTCTTGTGGCCATATCGAGAATAAGACGTCCTCTCGAACTTGTCGTTTGCATGCCCCATTCGACATTTTGGCGTTGTAATCGCCGGCTATAATTAGATCGCCATTTATTTGTTGCTGCGTACTGCGTCTTCTATAGCATCTAGCTTGGCTTGAAATTCCGCAATATATTCGTTTATTATTGTGATATTCTGGCTGCCCAAACAAAGTCATTTCCCTTTCCGGATTTTGGTTGAAAGAACCCGCTTCGTTCTGTGAACCATAGAGCAGCTGTTGCAGAGGTGTCTTCCAACCAGATTCCATTGCTCTCGGCAGCGTACTGTTCGCTTAGGACTGCTATAACTTCGTCGCTTTCTAGCATCAGCTGCGATAAAATAAAGACAGCAGTCTTACTTCTATGCATGTTTCCCTGTAAAATTTTCAAATTTTACCCAACGCTCCTGCGGAGCACGCAAACGATCTGGCGTCTGGTATGTGTTAAGTCTGATTCTTTTCAAGGCAGAGACAGCAGCTTGGTGTGTTTGTGCACTCCTTAAGTTTGTAGCCGGGCTTGCCACATGTTATGCATAGCCCATAACCTTTTCTATCAGCGCCTTTGCATTCCTACTGTAAGTGATCGAAATCGAAGCACCTCATTCCAGAATCGAACTCTGCAGTTTACTCAACCTATTTTTATGCGCTCCTTTTTTAGGAGCTAGTTTGCTCTTTTCTCTTCTGTTTCCTCTTCAAGACCTCTTTTGTTGGCTTCGGCAACTTCGTCCGCCGTTGACAGTGAGTCAAGGTCCGTGATCTCGATGCATTTTACCCTAAGTACTCTGCACGGCTTTGGTACATACCCTAGCTGAATGCACTTCTAAAGATTGAAATCATCACGGTATTACTGCCTTTTTTGTTTTCTGTAGCATAGCCAAGGCTAGACTGGGAATTTATATGTTTGGAAAGATTCTATCGCCCATTGTACCTTTGCGTTGGTTATCAGACCTTCCGGAGCTCTGTGTTGAGTGGATTCGTATCGAACTTCTACATGTTCGTTCGTCTTTCGTTCCGTGGTACAACCTTGGAAGTTCTGTGCAAGGAGAGCCTCCAGTGCCGCGGAGTTCAGTGTGCTGGTCAGGACCTCTACAGCGTTTACTATGTCCTGCACCGTTATTACCTTGCTACATGTTGAGAGTTTCCTCTCCACAAACAGACCGTAGAGCGCCCAGTCCGTGTTTCCAGGATTCCATCGGGATTCAGCCGAGTGCTCTAAGGGGAGCTTTACATTGAAGCTAATATACCTATGGTCGGAAAAGAATGGTCGACCGAGCACCCTCCATCCCGACACAACCGGTTCGATACTCGGGGTCATCGTTAAATCAAGTACGTTGGTATATTGGTCGAAACAATTAAATCTACAAGTGACTCCCCCTTTCGTTGATGTCAGAGCTTCCCCACACGTCATGGTGGGCGTTAGCATCCGCTCCAATTACAACGCTCCTGCCTATCTTCACGGATGCAGACACCAGCGCCGTTACTTCATTTTGTGGGGTTGGCCTATCACGCGCCATATAGCTCGATGCCAGCCACACCACCTCCTTCTTGCGACACCCTATGGCCACTACCGTGAGGTCATCTGTACTATAAAGATTCAATAAGTAAACATGCAACCCTTTTCTTCTCAAGACGGCTATTCTGGTTCTACTTACTTTTGTCGGGTTGTATATGTTGAACTGTTTTGACCGTAGTCCAGAGACAACGTTACCCGACCCCATCCATGGTTCCTGGACTAAGGCCACATCAAACGCTCCTTCCTCCATAGTGAGAGGAGCTCAGTGGAAACCACTTTGCTCTTATGGAGATTGAGCTGCAGGATCTTTTGATCCTTGTCCACCATGGCTTTAAGGCCAAAGTCCTTATCCACCTCCCCTGCATCTAGCGTATTGTCGTTGCCGTCAGCCGGATGACGCTTCTTGAAGCGTAGGTATACGCATCCTAGGCCCCACGCCATCTTGCCTTTCCTCTCATAGAGAGCGTCCTCTGATTCCTTGTTAATGAGGAGTATGTAATGTTGGCCGCCACCAATTTTGGGCGTCCGTTTCGCCTCTTGCTCACGCGAGTGTCAACGTCTCCCGACCTTTCCCGCTTTTCTAGAGCTTCCCCTAGCGCATTTGCACTACTACCATCAGGCGCCACGGCCCTCGGATCATTGCCGAAGTGCTTCCGACCCTCCTGCACCTGTAAGTTGGCCCAGGCGAAACGCTCCTCTTCAGCCGGAGTAAGACTAACTACGCCTTGGAGCCTCCTACAGATGCCGAGTGCCGCCTTGTACTTGGCTTTCTCCCTCAGTCTTTCTTTCGACCTCAACCTGAACCCGTCCTTTCTTGGGGAAACAGTGTTCTTGGGCTTGGACGGCGACAATAACAGGATCGCCTCCTCCACGGTATTCGCCGAAACAACGCTCTCCATATCCGAGTCTGACTCAGCCACGGCTGTTGAGCGTTGCGTCGCTACCCTGGAGGTGGTCGGCTTCTCGGCCGCACCAACCTCCATAGCGGCAGTAGCTGTACAACTGCTGTGGCCTGTTTTTATTTGTCCAATCAGTTTTTTCACCAAATTTTGTTTTTCGCTTCACTTAAACTTTGTTTTTGTGAGCTGCATTATTTTGCTGTTGAAATTCTCATACCCTAAACATCTGTTTTTTGAGCGCGACTCTTTTTAGTTTTGCACTGATACGTTGTTTTTTTTTTTTCTCTTTACTTTGCTTATTTTTCGTTTTGTGCATCGTTAGCGTTGTAGTTGTGCATCCAAATTGTCAGTGCACTGCTTACTTTCGTTGTTTTTTTTTATTTCGTTGCTCCCATCCTCTCTCTCTCACAACACAGCTGTTTGAGCTTACGTTACCCCGTTCCAAAATCCAAAAATTTGAGTTCTCAACTCCAAGAGAGATTGCCTCATTCAAAGTAAGCGTTCCAAACGATGCTTTCAAGCTTTTATGCGACTCATCGTTCTGGCCTGCGCACATGGTGGTGCACGAATTTAAGCCTAAAAAAAAGTCTCGTCCCCCTTCATAGTCGTAACCGGCTCTTAGGGCGTCTTCTTCTTCATCTTCTTCAAAAATGGTTCCAAAAAACTAAGTCGGACTTTTGACCACCTCTCAATTATTTATCAGAATGTGAGGGGTCTTCAGTCCAAACTTAGCAACATCTATATGGACAGTGTTTCAATTGATGCAGATATCGTAGCGTTTTCAGAAACTTGGCTAAATCAAAGCGTATTAAGTAACGAAATTTTTTGCAGTAAGTTCATCTCCTACAGACGTGACCGTCTCGCTCGTCGTGGGGGAGGTGTCCTAATAGCAATTAATTCACGTTTTCATTCGGAATTAATTCAACTTAGTTTGGCTGATGATGTTGAATTTATTGGTGTAAAGATTAGTTTAGGACAACTAACTGTTTTCGTCACGTGCTCTTACATTCCACCTGGCTTTAGTCTGAAGGTCTATTTGAACCACGTTAGGGCGTTAAGATCATTATATGAAGTCATACAAGACCGAAACTTTCTCATTGTACTTGGTGATTTCAACCTTCCATATATCTCTTGGTCTTACCCCGATGACTCCAATTTTCTAATAACTTCTGGGCAGCATGACTTTTTAGATGAACTGCTAGACATACCTCTCTTTCAGACTAATGGTGTCGTGAACTCAATGAATAGATCGCTTGATCTTGTGTTGACTAACGACTCTAATGGTATAGTTGTGTCTAGATGTGATCCATTGTCTCGGCCGGAGGATTCATTTCACCCAACATTAGAAATAACCCTGGGTCTAACATCTCCTTACATTTCGACAAATGTACCGTTTCAGCATCGTTTCTGTTTTCGAAAGACTGACTTCGATTTATTAAATTCTTTAATTGAACAGATAGATGGGTCCATATTATATGATTGTGATGATAGTTTTTTGGGAACTAGGTTGTTTTATGACACTCTTTACAGAGTTTTTAATGCGTGTGTCCCCATTAGTTCTTCGCCAAGGCTGTCTCTACGACCTCCATGGTTTTCTCGCCAGTTGTCAAATCTAAAAAATGTCAAATCCAGGCTTTATAAAAAATTTAAAATGTCTGGTTTGCTGTCGGACTTTTCTAGATATTCTGTAGCTCGTTCTCAGTTTTTCTCGCTTAATAGCATCTGTTATAAAAATTATTTGTGTCGATGTAAAAGTCAATTCTCACGCAACCCTAAAACGTTTTATAACTTTGTTGTTGTTCTTCCTTGATGCCAAGTTGGCCTCCGATGATCTTGGTATCTCAAATTTGTTTGCCGAGTTCTTTCAAACGACTTACTCGTCATCAACTTTTTCAGGAACCTCATATTCATACCCAATAACTTCCATCAATGCTTTTGTTTCCCCTGTTTTGGATTATGATAATGTTTTAAAAAGTTTATTGGCCGTGAAAACCTCTTTTTCCCCCGGCCCTGATAATGTGCCAGGGTGCGTGCTAAATAGGTGTGCGAAATCGTTGTGCAAGCCTTTATTGAAACTTTTCAATTTGTCTCTTCATAACGCTTCGTTTCCCACTATTTGGAAAGAATCGTTTATTATTCCTCTTCATAAGAAGGGTAATAAGTCGGATGTATCTAATTACAGAGGCATATCCAAATTATCTGTGATTCCCAAACTTTTTGAAAAAATTATTATTGCAAGCTTGCAACATAGCTGTAAATCGGTGATGACAACTTCACAGCATGGGTTTTTAAAAAGTAGGTCAGCTTGTACCAATCTTCTTGAACTCACTGGCTTGGTAAACCGTGGTTTTGCCAATCAATCTCAAACCGATGTCATATATACTGACTTCAGTAAAGCTTTTGACTCGGTTAACCACGATTTGCTGTTGTTAAAATTGAATCTTTTGGGCTTCCCTCCGAATCTTCTGAATTGGATTAAATCCTATTTAATAAACAGATCTCAACGTGTGTTGTTTAAATCTGCTTCTTCTGATCTTGTTCATGTTTCTTCTGGTGTCCCCCAAGGCAGTCATATTGGTCCTCTCTTGTTTAATCTTTTCATTAATGATCTCCCATTGTCGATATCTTATTCTCGGGTACTTATGTATGCCGATGATGTTAAGTTGTGTCTTTCATACAAGGAGCCTGACTCTCATGGCCTATTACAGGCTGATCTGAATTCACTGCATTCTTGGTGTTCACGAAATTTGCTTTTACTCAATTGTTCTAAATGTAAGTTTATGACTTATCATCGAAGTAAACCTCACTTGTTTACTTACTCGATTGATAACGTCCAACTAGAACGTGTCTCATATTTTAACGACCTAGGTGTTCTATTCGATCCCAAGCTCAGTTTCATCCAACATGTCTCAACTGTCGTTAATAAGGCGAAAGGTGTTTTTGGATTCATTAAACGCTGGTCTAAGGAATTCAATGACCCCTATATCACCAAACTACTTTTCACGTCACTTGTACGTCCCATTCTCGAATACTGCTGTTGCGTGTGGTCTCCGCGGTACAAAAAACATCAAGATCGCATCGAGTCAGTTCAGAAACAATTTCTTGTTTTTGCGCTTCGAGGCCTCAACTGGACCCTAACGCCAGGTTACCGTCATATCAAGACAGGCTCCTTCTCATTGACCTTCCTTCGCTTTCTCAACGCAGGATTGTTTTAGGGGCTGCTTTTCTTCATAAGCTTGTTGTTGGTTTTATTGATTCTTCAAACCTACTTAGTCAGATTAATTTCAACGTCCCACGTCGCAATACAAGTTATTTTGTCCCAATATCTTTGCACAGATGTACAACTAACTATGCACTTCACGATCCGTTTCGCGTGTTATGTATGATTTATAATAATCTTTATCGCGTCCTCTGACCTGAAATCTCTCTCACAACACTTAACGCAACGATTCTTCGGTATCTACGGGAAGCTGAACGTCTTTAGTGGATAATTGACCAGGATAATCATTTCTTGGTGGACTGATGGTGCATGGATAATCGTTTCTTGGTGGACTGATGGTGCTCTTCGGAATCTAAGTCTCTGACCACACATGGCTGTGAGTAGGGGCATAGCTTGCATGGTGCAAATAAATTTCCCCCACCGGGTCGGAGACTAAAATACACTGCGTGTTCATATCTATATGTAATATGAGTTTTTGTTTTATATTTTTCTCCTTATTTAAATTATCATATTTTAATTACGCTATATTTTGTTATTAATTGTTCTGTTTGTGTTCATATACGTACATAGACTTATTTTTTAATTAATATTATTGTAAATTAGAACTATCATCAACTAAACTTAAGTTACTATCTAACAGTTCATTGTTATGAAATAAATAAATAAATAAATCAAAATAAGAGTATATTAACTTTGTCGTGAAATTTGCAACGCAGAGAAGGAGATATCTCCGACTATATAAAGTATATATATTCTTGATCAGCTCGACGAGACGAGTTCATATAGCCATGTCCGTCTGTCCGTCTGTCTGTTGCGATGCGAACTCCTCCAAGAGTTTTAAAGATATCAAAAAAAATTTAAATGCAGAAATCCAGAAAATCCAGCATGATCGGATAACTATGCCATAGGAACGATCGGTCAAAAATAAGGTTTTTGCTCAATAAACTCTTTGATTTTCAAGCTATCGCCTCAATTTTTTGCACAAGAACATCATAGATGTAAACTAAGGCACACTGCAAAATTGGTGAAGATCGGATAAATATAGCATATAGCTCCCATGGGAACAATCGGTCAAAAATTCGGTTTTTGTTAGAAAAACTTTTTTGTTCTTAAATATAAACGGATAAAACTTTGCAGTTACGCGTTTTTATGAATCCTTGACCATATTCCAAAGTTTCGTCCAAATCGGAAATAAGGACGTGCCATCGCCCATATAGAGAAAAACTTACAAATGTGATTTCTCTATAAGCCGATGATATATAAGATCGCAAAATAAAATGTACAATGATTGCAATATATTTGTTAAAAAAATTAGCAAATGGGCGGGGCTACGCCCGTTTATCTTTGTAAAAGTATATGATTCTTATCGGAAAAACTATAAGACATATTTTCCAATAAGAACACTTGAAAAAATGCTTGCAAGAGTATATAAATTTCAGCAAAGCTGAAAATAGCTCCCTTACTGGTTTTATACTCCTGCAAGAGTATATTAACTTTGTCGTGAAGTTTGCAACGCAGAGAAGGAGACATCGTCGACTATATAAAGTATATATATTCTTGATCAGCATGACGAGACGAGTTCATATAGCCATGTCCGTCTGTCTGTCCGTCTGTCTGTTTCAATGCGAACTCCTTCCAGAGTGTTGAAGTTAGCAAAAAAATTTAAACGCAGACAATTTTCTTTTCCTTGCAGGCAGTTCATATGTAGAATCCAGCCTGATCGGAATACTATAGTATATAGCTGCCATAGGAACGATCGGTTAAAAATGAGGTTTTTGCTCTCTTTGATTTTTTGCACAAGAACATCTTAGATGTAAATTAAGACACACTGCAAAATTGGTGAAGATCGGATAAGCATAGCATATAGCTCCCATAGGAACAATCGGTCAAAAATGCGGTTTTTGTTAGAATAACTTTTTTATTCTCAACTATAAACAGATGAAACTTTGCAGTTGCACATTTCAAAGTTTCATAAGAAGCGTGGCACCGCCCATATAAAGAAAAACTTAAAAATGTGATTTATCTATAAGCAGACGAGATAGAAAATCGTAAAATGAAGTGTAGAATGATTGCATTGTTTTCTTGAAAAACAATTAGAAAATGGGCGGGGTTACGCCCTTTTATCTTTATAAACTGATAAGATTCTTATAGGAAAAACTATTAAACTGATTTTCCAAACGCTTGCAAGAGTATATAAGTTTCAGCAAAGCTGAAAATAGCTCCCTTACTGGTTTTGTTACAGTTTAAGTATGGTTGGTTCTTGATTCAAGTAATATGTAAACTTATTTTCAAAACAACATCTACTCGAATTAAGTTTTGTTGGTGTCATATTAAGCTTAAACTGTTCTTGAAAATGATACAAAATTTACTCAATTCAAGATTTTTTGTACTTAAAAATAGTTCTTGAATTAAGAATATTTTACTTGATTTGACAATATTCGTACTTGACGGACTTTCAACACCGAATTGTGTCAATTTAAGTACAATGTACTTGAATTTTTTTCTCTGTTCACTACTACTGCCTTCAGTAAAGCATTTGACTCGGTTCCCTCCGAATTTTCTATATTAGATTAAATCCCATTTAACAAACAGATCTAAACGTGTGTTATTTAAATCTGCTTCATCTATAGGGAGTAAGGTGAAGACAGGGAACCCAATGTAGATTTATAAGAGCAAAGAGAAGAAACTATTTCTCAACAGATTTAATTTGGTTCTTATACATTTCACATTTCTTATACGTCTCACACTCACACTGAGGATCCTAAGCACACGATGCATATTCCAAAGTTGGTCATACTAAAAAAGTGTAAAGCAATTTAGTTGTGTACGGGTTAATAAATTCCTTGGACCATCTTTTGATGAAACCCAGGACACCATTAGCCTCATTGACGGACAGCGAAATATATGAAGCAAAATGAAGTTTTGCATCCATCAAAACACCAAGGTCATTAAACTGAGAGATACGTTCAAGGTACAAAATACTCAACTTGAAAGTGCAAACAATTATGTTTTTTTTTTTTGTATTATATGACATAAGCTTACATTTATCACTCTCTAACAGTAAATTGTTCACAGCTCACCATTGTGAGAAAGAGTCAAGATCAGACTAGAGCAGATGATGGTGGTTTGCGGAATTAAGGGTCAGACATAATTTCACTTCATCTGAACACATTAAAACACGGCAATACTTGATCACAGTAGCCAAGTCATTAATATTAATATTAAACAATAAGGGGCCAAGGTGACTACCTTGAGGAACGCCAGAAAAAAAGAAAATTCGACTCGAATCCGATGTTTTAAAAACCATGCTGAAGACAAATTTAGATGTGATGGCACGAAGGAAATATCAGGAAAATCGGTCAAAAAATGTGGATTTTATGAAAAATTTAATATTGTCGGCATCAATGAGGGGGAAAGTGTGTGGTATGCAGTTTTTAAGATGTATTATCATTGACCTTGTATAAAAATTTTCAGGGTCGTACCCTTGTTAATTTTGGAGATATAGCAACTAACAGAAAATAACTGGGGGAGGGGAAATGATATTTTAAAAAGTGGGTGGGGCTGAATGGGCGGGAAGGAGTGAGCGTGGCAAAAAACAGGGTATAAAAACGTTGTTTTCCGTTTTTTTTCAATTATTGAAAAGAAATTGATGAATAAGATATATTTTCAAGAGGCTTGACCTGTTTAATTATTTTTTTTTTCACTTGTCTGTTGTAATAACATTTCTGTGTATCTCTTCTCAAGTTCCGGCAGTAGTCAGCTAAAATTGCCGTATTACATCGGCCCTGATACCTTTATTCCATCGTCGATATATCTTGATGGAATCGCTCACCATGTTCATCGCTTAGACCTCCATAGTTAGAAGGAAACCAGTAAGGACGCTATCTTTAGCAATGCTGAAGCTTAAATACTTTGCGTCACTATAAAAAAAATAAAAAAATCGCGTGCAACACAGTACACGTGTATGAAGTGAAACTTTCTTTAAAATAAACAAAAAACCAGTAAGCAGGCTATCTTTGGTCTTGCCATGCCCATTTTCTACACTAATTTTCATTGTTTTAGCTCATTGCATCCTGAAATATGCAAATTATCAATTTTTGCTATAAGTAGGCGTAGCAATGCCCAATTTTTGATCAAAATAATTTTTATGTCTCTGTAAGACAAAAAGTTTGAAGTTTCAAGTCAATTGATTAAAAAACAAAAAACGTTTTACATACAATGACGTAAATTTGCTTTTTTCCTCTAATCAATGATTTGTGGTAATAAAATTGGAAGATCTTTGCAACATGTCAGGTCGATGATTTCAAAACAATAACAAGGAAAAATTGAGTGTCTGAGAAATATATTACCAACCAAATTTTTTGAGCTGGAAAACAATCAATCTGCTTGTATCTATTTTCGAAGATTGAACAGTAAATACATTAGAATTAAATTGTTGAAATAATCTTCAAATTATAATTAATGTGAAGTTGCATTTAAAATGGTTAAAAAAACTTGTAACAATTGTAAATTTTATGAAAATATGTATGTTTTACTATGTTATTTGGGCAAGTTGGAATGCGTACATTTTTGAATGCATAAATGCGAAGAAGAAGAATTACTTCTGTCTCCCGAAGAACAGAGTCAAGTTAACTACCAATGCTCCAGTGTGTGGAATCTACTTGACTTTATTTATTGCATAAATAATGTATTATAAGTGTTCACTTTTGGAATATTTTGAATTTGTAAATTAATTGTTTTCATTTGCTAATCACAGTAATGGAAAGGGTATTATTGTCAATTGCAAATTGAACGGCCTTCAACATAATTGGGAGGACGTAAATTTCAGATGAATTCACGACTCATATGAAGCTGATTAGCGACGCTAAGTAGCGGGCAACAACAACACTGTCCGTATTAAAAGTGCTTGTTTACGCCGAAAATAACAACAACAAGAGTTATTATAATATTTGGAGTAAACATGCCAGGTAAGTTGTTGTTGCATATGCGCCAGATGGCGAAAGTGACGGTTGAAGAGGAATGCCAAAATTACAACTAAGCATGTTGTTGTTGTTACTTTTTTTATGACTTCTCAGTTTATGAATACAGACTGTCATTCTATATTCTATTTCATTCTCTCGCAGGCTAAATCATATAAATGTATAGTCTGTCTCTTTTTCATGTCGTTTCATCGAGTTTCAAATCGCACCCATGCTAAAGAAGTTTCACTTCAAAAAGTAAATGAATAGTTTTCATGCCTCCCTAACAACATAAATGTAAGGTTTTCAGTCAATTGGTTAAAAAACAAAAAAGTTTTCCATACAACGGTTCAAGTTTTGCGATAAGTGGGCGTAGCCATGCGCATTTTTGATCAAAATAGTTTTCATTCTTCATTAAGAACATAACTGTAATGTTTTAAGTCAATTGGTTAAAAAACAAAAAATTTTTCCATACAACGGTTCAAGTTTTGCCATAAGTGGGCGTAGCCATGCGCATTTTTTATCAAAATAGTTTTCATTCTTCCCTAAGAACATAACTGTAATGTTTCAAGTCAATTGGTTAAAAAACAAAAAAGTTTTCCATACAACGGGTCAAGTTTAGCTATAAGTGGGCGTAGCCATGCCCACTTTTGGTCAAAATAGTTTTCACTCCTCCCCAAGAACATAACTGTAAAGTTTCAAGTCAATTGGTTAAAAATCAAAAAAATTGTCCATACAACGACGTGAATATTGCTTCTCTTCGTCTTCTTCATTTTGTATGGGAGCTACCAGTTCCAGTTTCCCGATCTCAATGAAACTTTCAGGCATTTAGTCGGACTATGTAGAACTACTATGTTTAAAATTTCACCACTCTATGATACAAAACAAAAAAGTTTTCCATACAACGATTCAAGTTTTGTTCACTTTTCTTCTTATTTTCGTATGGGGGCTACCAGTTTCAGTGATCCGATATGGCTGGATCCGACAAATGAGTTGATCGCACAAATAAGAAGTCTCTGTGCAAGATTTCTGCTTGATATCTTCAAAACTGTGGGAGAAGGCTGTATATATACAGACAGACGAACGGACAGACGGACATTGTTAAATCAACTCGTCTTGTCATCCTGATCAAGAATATATATACTTTATATAGTCGCAAGTGAATATTTCTGTGTGTTACAAATTTCAGCACAAAGTTAATATACTATTTCACATACGTAAAAAGTATAAAAATTTTTTCTAACAAAAACAAAATTTTCGACCGATTGTTCCTATGAGAGCTATATGATATAGTTGTTGAATAGTCACCAAACTTTCAGTGTGTCTTTATTGACGTCCAAACTGTTAATATGCCTCTGTATTAAGGCGATAGCTTTAAAATCAAAGCGTTTTTGAAGCAACAACCTCAATTTTAAGGGGGTACATACGTCTAGCGTGCGAAAATATTTTGATATAAGAAATAATTATTTTTTTGGTGGTTTAAGATAAATACTAATAAAAGCAAATATTACACGTTGTTTACTGGCATTTAAGGTTTAAGACAAAAATTTATTTCCCTCATATTTATCAGAACTACTACAGAACCAGTAAGGGCTGATTAGTCAAATTTACTCGACAATATAACACCCTGCACAGACAGTAGGCGGTGCGACACCCCAAATCTACAAAAAAATTCAATTTGCTATCGCTCGATCAAATAGTGTTCAAAATATCAAGTAAATTGGTCAAAAAAAGTGGAATTTACGAAAAATTTGAGTTTGTAGGTCACTGAGGGGTAACTATGATAAAGAGGGGAATTTTGTGGTATGCAGTCTTAGAGATATATATCTACTGAGCTTGTAGACAAAATTTCAGGTTCATAAATGCTAGGGGAGGGGAAATTTACGGGAGGGGGGAAAATTGCTAAATGCAGTTTGTAAAGTTACTCATACTGAGTCTACACATCGACTTTCATGTTTTATATCTTTGGATGTTTGAGTTATAGCGTTTTGAAAAAATGTTTGTTGCTGGATGGACGGGAAGGAGTGGATGTAGCACAAAACCGTTCAAACTTGGTCTGCTGCCGAGCATCACGAGTCTACCCACCAAATTTCAAATCTCTAGCTCTTAAAGTTTCCGAGAACCATTGGTGAGGACGGACGGACGGACGGACATGGCTTAATCAATTTCTCTTGTCGTCCCGATCAAGAATATATATACTTAATGGGGTCCCCCTTCTTCACTGCACATACATTTGGCTTTTGCACAAACACAGTATGTGTTCAGTGTATAAAAACACAAGTTATCACAAACACTAAAAATAAACCAGTAAGGGCGGTATAGTCGAGTATTCTCGACTATATAATACCCTGCACACATAAAATCCACAAAAAATAGCCAAATTAATTTTGAAAACGTTTTCCTTTTTCAAAATTTTTGTCGTCTGCAATTAACTATATAAATAAGATGTTAAACTTTCGCCGACAGCAAAAACAATGTTATCACAATATCAATTTTGCCGTATGAATTCTGTTATATAAATCTAAATCGATGGTAAGGTAAGGCAGGGCTCACAGTGCAATGTTGCCATTAGATGGCGCTTTAGTACGGTTTTTGTTACAAGGCTTTGCTGAAAAATTTTAGTTTGTTGGTCTTTGCGGGGAAAGTGGTAGTTTGTTGTATGCAGTTTTAAAATGGTATGTTTACCGAGTTTGCATACAAAATTTTACGCATTGTTCCTTTTATAGTTTAGAAGAAACATCCATTTTAAGAAAAAGATGAACTTTTCGGGGGAATCGGTTTTTGTTACAAAGCATTGCTGCTGTTGTATAAAATAGGCAAAAGCAGTGTACAAAGCGCAATGTTTGCAAAATTTGAATTTGTTTGTCTTTGCGTGGTCATACAGCGTGGAAAATGATAGTTTGTGGTATGCAGTTTTAAAAAGGCAAAAATTCCTTCAATCTTGATCTAGCATTTGACCTCACCTCCAAAATTCAAGTCTCTACCTCTTATAGTTTTCGAGAACCATTGGTGAGGACGGACGAACGGACAGACAGGGCTAAATCAATTCGTCTTGTCGTCCTGATCAAAAATATATATACTTTATAGGGTCTCGCTCCCCTCCATCTATGCGTTATATACAAACTGTCTCAAACAAATTTAATATACCTTGGTACACAGTATGTGTACAGGGTAGAAAAAGTTAGCTCCACGGTCGACACGATATCTCGTACAGTTTTTAATAATTTTTGATGCGGATTTTTAAAAAAAATTAAGAATTGTACTCTCTATGGTACAATTTTTGATCGATTGTTCCTATGGGAGCTACATGATATAATTATCCGATCTGCACCAAATTTTCAGTGTGACTTTATTGACGTCCAAATTGTTACTTTACTAGGTGATATCTTTAAAATCACAGCGGTTTTTAAGCAAAAACCTCATTTTTAACCGATCGTTCCTATGGCAGCTATATGCTATAGTATTCCGATCAGGCTGGTTTCTACATATAAACCTCTTGCAAGGAAAAGAAAATTTTCTGCGTTTTTTTTTTGCTAACTTCAAAACTCTAGGAGGAGTTCGCCTTGAAACAGACAGACGGGCATGGCTATATGAACTCGTCTCGTCGTGCTGATCAAGAATATATATACTTTTTATAGTCGGAGATGTCTCCTTCTCTGCGTTTCAAACTTCATGACAAAGTTAGTATACTCTTGCAAGAGGATAAAAATACAAAATACAAAGTATTTTAGTTAGTTCCTTATCATTGATGGAAACGCCGCAACATGGAAACACACATTTCTGTTACACAACGCTGGTTGTAAAAGAATGTTTATTGTATGTCTTTTCATTATTTCAAAGTACACTGTATTCTGTTGAAAAAATGTACAAGCAAAAGTCACAATGATACACATACTGCTGCGTTTGTATATGTAAGCAAACGGCAACGAAACACTCAAAAAGAGATCAAGAAAGATTTAGTTCCTCAAAGGAAGCGAGTACGTGCGGTCGACAAAATAAAGATTTCTCAAATTAAATCAAAGGTTTTTATGTATCTTGGTGGCGTGCTGTGCTGAGATTATAAACAAATGTTTTATATTTGTTTAATTAATTCAATATATTCTTTATCCAGTAGTCAATCTACTGCAATCGAAAAGTATTGACATTATAAAATATGCTGAACATATTTTTTTTTAGAAATCGTAAGATTAAATAGTTTTTAATGACTTATTTGAAGATTCTTCAGCCAAAATATAAGAAACTGAAATTATTTTTCCAAGGATTCTGAAAAATCAAAGAAACATGTCAACAGTGTCTGCGGTCTATCAGCGATCAATATTTTTGTCATATTTGGATTGTTTAATAACATCTATAATTCAAAGATTTTCAGAACAAAATAATGCTGCATTTGCTGTAAATGCGCTTCATCTAAAATGTATGTATGTATGCAATGCCATGTACAACAGCTACAGTGGAACTCTCATTCTGTTCATTAAGGAGAGTAAGGACTTTCGATTACGGAATCTCGTCTAAATGGTGTGTAATGGCTTTTAAATAATCAACCCGTATTCGGATTCTGTTTATAGGGCTATGTATGCAAAGTATACATAGGCGGATATTTCAAAGAATGAAGCAGGAGTTTATAGAAGAGGACGTGGAAGATTTTTCCAAAACCAGAAGAAGACTTTTGTTTATTTAGATATTGAATAAGTTCATAAACATAAACATGAATACAACTATCTGAACCGACAGGCTTTGAGTCCTCAAAATATCAAAAAAGGTTTCATATAGCCCATAATTGCATTTTAGAACAATCTTTAATAATTGCGCTAATTCCAAATTTCGTTCTCTTTAGTTACATAGATGAAGGTATAATCGGGGGTGTCACAGAAATCTCTAGATTTTTTCGAAGACGAATTTTTCAATTTCTTTATTTGGTGCCACAGACAATCTCCGGGATTTTATTTTTCGAGCATTTGTCTGCGAATATTCGGCACCCCGCGACTGATTTTCATACACTCAAAAATGTACTAATTTATTTATGCTTATTTCATTGTTTTTCTCATCGAATTGTAAACATTGTATATTTAATTTGATAATATACAAAATTAGAATGTTATAAAAGTATTAATTGTAAATTTAAATGCAACTATATTGCAGCTCGCGAAATTTTACAATTGTTTTGACAATCCTATTCTTTCCTTTGCTGTAATTGGCAAATGTAATCAAATAAGTTACATATTCAAAATACTCCAAAAGTGAAAAGTAAGGAGATTGTTCCACATTGCACACGCTGCACTCTTTAATCTACTTTTCTTCTTCGCATTTATTCATTCAAAAATGTTCACATGCCAACTTTCACCAACTGCGTTGTTGGTAGTTACTTTAATTAAATTCTCTATTTTTACGAGAATATTGAAACATTTCAAATACAACAACAAATTCGGGGGTGTCACAGAAATCTCTTACAAGTGATTTGATGCCAAAAACAACCAAAAGGGAAATTTTGGTATCACAGAAAATCTCTAACAGGGAAATTTTTTCTCTGGCAAAATCTCTGACCATGCCCTCAGAAATTTGTGTAATTTCTGCCTTATTTTAAGGTCTTATAAAAAATTATGAATGACAAAATAAACTTTAAGGTTTCCTCAATAATCTGCATTCAAACAATTTGATATTTTACCTGTTTTAATTAATAAATTTTCATTTAAAAAAGCTTTTTCAAATCAACCAATTTTTTTTTTTTTTTTCGCAGCAAAAACAATCAGTTTCATGCCTCGCGCAATCTGCTTGCATTGATTTTCGAAAATTGAAAAGTATATTCGAATTGAACTAAACAAACTGTGAAAATAATCTGAAAATTATAATTAATATGCTGTTGCATTTGGAATGTTTAAGCAAACTCGTAAAAATAGCATTTTTAATTAAAATAGGTACCGACAGTGTTGTTCGGGCAAGTTGGCATGTGAACATTTTTGACTGCACAAATTCGAAAAAGAAGAGTTCATTCAAAAGTGCGTGTCTCCCGAAGAACAGAAACTAGTTAGTTAGCAATGCTGCTGTGGGAAAAAATCTCCTTAACTCTATTTAATACAGTAAGGAAGTAGTTCTACCTGGAAAGTTTTCAGGGAGTTTTGAAAATTGGCATCTACACGGATTTTGGGCTGCTTTTCCCTAATTTTGACTTTGCGACCTTCTATGACCGCCGCTCGAGCCGACATTATGAAAAAATGGCGTCCAAAATCACTTTTTTCACCATATCTCAATTTTGGCTAATTTTACGGCAACAATATCTCTGTACTAAATTAAACTAGAAGAAATTTCCTACAAATTATGTTTTTTCGTAAGACTAAAAGTTTAGTTGTACGATCGCCGCAAAGTGTACAACTTTGGTACCATGTTTTTCATACATTTTGTATGGAATTTCGATTTGTTTTTGATTGATCCAAATTTAGAAAATTTGCTTAATTTGTTATGTTTAATGCTAATATTAATAATGTACTTGTCTTATATTCAAGTAAACACAACGTTGCTAACCCGTCCATAGACTTATATTTTTGATGAAAAAACGGTTGGTTGGGATTTGTAAATTTGCACTCGAATTTGGAACGTTTTTATTATAATAGATGATTAATATAACACTAAATCTCAACACCAAACACAATAAAAGTTAGTGAAATCTAAAGCACTTGGACTCAGAGTAAGATTATCATTCAAAACAATACACAATTCTATACAAAATGTATGAAAAAGCATAGTACCCAAGTTGTACACTTTGCGGCGCTCGCTAAATCGACTTCTCTTTCGATACTGATCACTAATATATATACTTTGTATAGTCGGAAATGTCTCCTTTAAGGAGTTACATATGTACATTGTCGATGCGCACAAAACTAATATTCCCTTGTACCATAAGGTACAGAGTATAACAAGTAAGGGAGCTATTTTCAGCTTTGAAGAAACTTATATACTCTTGCAAGCATTTTCTCGAGTATTCTTATTGGAAAATCCGTCTCACAGTTTTTCCAAAAAGAAACATATACGTTTATAAGGATAAAGGGGCGTAACCCCGCCCATTTCCTAATTTTTTGTAAAGAATACATTGCAATCATTCTACACTTAATTTTTTTATCTTCTATCTCGTCGGCTTACAGAGCAATCACAGTTTAAAGTTTTCCTCTATATGGATGGCACCATCTCATCATCTGTTTATATGCAACAACAAAAAAGATTTTCTAACAAAAGCCGATTTTTTGACCGATTGTTCCAATGGGAGCTATATGCTTTAGTTATCCGA
This sequence comes from Phortica okadai, assembly GCA_034638295.1. Lineage (NCBI taxonomy): Eukaryota > Metazoa > Arthropoda > Insecta > Diptera > Drosophilidae > Phortica > Phortica okadai. Next base: position 29,555,371 of record CM067849.1, on the reverse strand, counting down.
TCTTCACCAAATTTACCTTGTGACTAAACTGAAAAAAAAATTGAGGCGATAGCTTTAAAATCAAAGCGTTTATTGAGCAAAAACCTCATTTTGGACCGATCGTTCCTATGGCAGCTATATGCTATAGTTATCCGATCATGCTGGATTTTACATACAAACTGCGTGCAAGAAAAAGAAAATTTTCTGCGTTTAAATTTGTTGGATATCTTTAAAACTCTAGGAGAAGTTCGCATCGCAACAGACAGACAGACGGACATTTATTTTATTTTATTTATTTCATATAATAACAAATTGACTGTTATGTGACTTAGAATAATATAATAAGATAATATTTAAAAAAATTAAATTAATAAAATTAAACAGAAATATATACATATATAATAATTATGATGATAAAAATAAAGATAAAAAAATTTGTTATTCAAAAAATATGATAATGAATGATTAAATATAATGAAAGAAAAAAAAGCAAGGAAAAAAAAAACTTCGCAGTTAGAAACTAGAAAACTAATTGCATTAAAGCTGAGAAGTCTCTGACCCGTTGGGGGAAATTTATTTACGCTACGCAGGCTATGCCCCGACTCACAGCCGTTTGCGGTCAGAGACTTAACTTTAACGAGCGCCACCAGTCCATCCAGAAACGATCATCCATGCCGATTTGAGCTTTGAGCTTCACGAAGGTAGCGTAGAATGGTTGAGTTAAGTGAAGTGAGAGAGATTTCAGGTGAGAGGGCGTGATAAAAATTATTATAATTCATACATAATACGCGAAACGGATCGTGAAGGGCATAGTTAGTTGTGCATCTTTGCAAAGCTAAAGGGACAAAGTTTCTAGTAGTGCGTCGTGGGACTTCGTGGGATTCCAATTAAGGCCTCGAAGCGCAAAGAGGAGAAATTGCTTCTGAACTGACTTAATGCGATCCTGATGTTTTTTGTACTGTGGAGACCACACGCAGCAAGAATATTCGAGAAGTGGACGTACAAGTGACGTGAAAAGAAGTTTGGTGATATAGGGGTCATTGAATTCTTTAGACCAGCGTTTAATGAATCCAAAAACACCTTTCGCCTTATTAACGACAGTTGAAACATGTTGAATGAAGCAAAGTTTGGGATCAAAGAGAACACCGAGGTCGTTAAAAACAGAGACTCGTTCTAATTGGACGTTATCAATCGAATAAGTAAACAAGTGAGGTTTACTACGATGATAAGTCATAAACTTACATTTGGAACAATTCAGTAAAAGCAAGTTAAGTGAACACCAAGATTGTAACGAGTTCAGATCAGCCTGCAATAGGACATAAGAAGCAGGATCGTTATAAGAAAGACACAATTTAACATCATCAGCGTACATGAGTACCCGAGAGTATGATATCGATAGGGGGAGATCATTAATGAACAGATTAAACAAGAGTGGGCCAAGATGACTGCCTTGAGGAACACCAGAAGTAACTTGAACAACCTCGGACATAGCAGATCGAAACAATACTCGTTGAGATCTGTTAGATAAATAGGATTTAATCCAATTTATAAGAACCGGTGGAAGAATTCTTCACAGCCAGTACAAGGGAACAAGGACCATTGATAGAGCTTATAGGATATGGAAACGATGTTCCCGTGAATAATGTAGACGAATAAGTCGTTTGGAAGAACTCGGCGAACAAATTAGAAATTCCTAGATCATCACTCGCTAATTTAACGTCCAAGAAGAATGAGGACGGGTATAACGCAGATTTACGCTTAGAATTAACAAAGCTAAAAAATGTTTTAGGGTCGCTCAGAAATTGATTTTTGCAACGACTCAGATAGTTCTGATAGCAGATGTTGTTGATCGTAAAAAACTGCGATCGGGCTACAGAATACCTGGAAAAGTCCGTCAGTGAACCAGATGATTTAAACTTTTTGTAAAGTCTGGACTTAATATTTTGCAGGTTAGACAAACGGCGGGAAAACCAGGGTGGTTTTAATGACGGCCCTGTTGAGGTTCTCAATGGGACGCAAATATTGAGAATGTCATTTAGGGTCTCATAGAAGAATTTTGTGGCAACCATTATGTCATTACAACTATTTAAGACGGACCAATCAGTTTGAGCAATTGACGAGTTTAGTAAATCGAGGTTAGCTTTACGAAAACACATTCGTCGCTGAGGAGAAGAACTAGGCGAAATGGAAGTGGGCGAAGTTAGACCAAGAGAGATTTCCAGCGAAGGGTGAAAAGGATCTTCAGGTAGAGACAAAGGGTTGCATCTTGACACAACTATGCCGTTGCTATCATTGGTCAACACAAGATCAAGAGATCTATTGATTGAATTCATGACCCAATTTGTCTGAAACAAAGGTAAATCAAGCAACCTGTCAAGAAATTCATGTTGTCCAGAGGGTATCAGGAAATTTGAATCATTGAAGTACGACCAAGATATATGAGGAAGGTTGAAATCACCAAGCACAATGACAAAATCTCTGTCCTGTGTAAGGTCATATAACGATTTTATAGCCTCAAAATGCTTCATATAGACATCTAGTACGGAGCCTGGTGGAATATATGAGCAACTAACAAAAACTGTAATATGAGCCAAACTAACTTTGACTCCAATAACTTCAATATCATCGGTTCCTTGAATTTCAACAAGTTCAGAACGAAGGGATGAATCAACTGCAACAAGAACTCCCCCTCCTCGGCGATCAGGGCGGTCACGTCTGAAAGAGACGAATTTGTTGCAAAAGACTTCATTGCTTAGAATAGAGGAATTAAGCCAAGTCTCAGAAAACGCAATAAGATCGAAGTCGAAACAAAAACTATTCCTATACAAATTAGGGAGTTTGGACAAGAGACCCCTTACATTTTGATAAACAAAAGTAAGGCGTTCAGAATGCGAACCTAGTTTTTTGGAGCAGTAATAGGAATAGACGATGACGAGCCAAGCACCGGTGCAGTAAGAATCGGCCTTTTTTTAGGGACAAACTCATGGACCACTGTGTGTGCAGGCCAAAACAAAGGGTTACACACTAATTCGAAAGCATCATTTGGTACACTAATTTTAAATGATGCAATCTCCCTCGGCTGAGAGAAAGCGAATTTATGAATTTTTACTTCAACATTCGTCTTTGCACCAATATAATTAGCTATCGCCTCACAGGAGGTATCAGCGGAAAGACGAGAAATAAATACCTGTTTCCGAGGGGCAACGACAGTAAGGGGTTCAAGAGGGGATAGGGTAACAGCAACTGCAGGTTGCGAAACTGGCTCAGAAACGGGTACCGCTTCTGACAACGCAGTTAAGCATGGAGCTGCGTTGGATGAAGAAGTTGAAGGAGGGGATTGTATGGTTTCCAAAGAGCGAGAAGTCTTAGCCTTAGACTTCTTACTCTTCGATTTGACAATCTTTGAGGTGGGGGAAGCAACAACCTTTGACCTCTTGGTAGAGGTAATAGGGTTGCTTACTTCACCCGACGACCCCGCATCTAATAGGTTGGTGGTGGGGGGATAGGATGATGAGGAGGAGTTGAGGAGTTGGCGGGTGCCAATGGGGCAGGAAGTACGAGTTGGGGAAGAGGAAGATATGGAAAGGGAGATGGCGATAAGGAGACTAGTGGTGGCTCAAAATCATAGTTTCCAAGCAAGTCGGAACTTGATTCGAACTCAGCTGCTAACTCCTTCGCTAATTTATTGAGTTTTAAAAACTTGTCACGTACCCGTCGGTACATAGACGAAAAATCCTTTTGCCGCTTAAAGCACGTCGGGCAAGACCACTTGAAGCCACCACAGACAGATATGGCGTCACAATACAGTCTGTCATAGTCTCGCCCGGTGATGCCAGCACACTTGAAGTGGCAAAAGTTATCGCAAAGCCAGCATTGAATGGCCCGCTTATTATCACTATCGAACGAGTCCTTGTTCTTGCACGAAGTGAAGCAACAACTCATCATGAAATAGTAATAGAAGAAAAATTAAGATATGCAAGTAAATATAAGGTAGCAAAACCAAAAGTACGCAGTACTGCAAAGTGTAAACGCACTATCGAAAATGTTCAGTGAAAACAGGGTATAGCGCAGACAGTAACTGAACACAAATAATGACAAGAGCAAATGTAATACAACAAATGCACTTGATAACTGAGTGAAATTACAATAACAAATCTTAATAAAAAGATGAGAAAAAAAAATAAAAACACCACCAGATGTTCCAATCTAAAAATAGAAATTGCGCAGAAAAAAGAAAAAACAAAAAAGGGCTATTCGGAGTATGCAAAAACAACAATACAGTGAGTATGCAAGTGAGCAATTCAATTTTTACCAACAACAAGCGAAGAGAAAGTATGTAGTTATCAACAACAACAAAAAAAAGAATTTTGATGATTGCTAACGCCAACCAAAACGAAAATTTCACCAAGAAAATAAATTTAAATAATTCAAATTATTCTTATGCACAATTAACAAACCACTTCAGTATTGAATTACCAAACGATGTTTAATTATTAGAAAGAAATTAAAATGATTTAAAGTTTAATAAGCAAAAAATATAAAATAAAAAACGCGGAGCAAAACAAAACACAGTTGACTCACTTGAAATCTCACTGATATGAACGATATGAACTCGTCTCGTTGAGCTGATCAAGAATATATATTCATTATATAGTCGGAAATGTCTCCTTCTCTGCGTTGCAAACTTCATGACAAAGTTAATATACTCTTGCAAGAGTATAAAAATATATATAAGAAATGAAAAATAACATTTTTTTTTTTTTTTTTTTACGCTGTTTAAGGTCCAAATAAAAACATGTAAAAGAACTAATTTGATAGAATTTTATTATCTTATAAAAAAAATTTTCTAAAAACATGTAAAATTGATGCGTTTACATGAGAATTACCCCTTAAATGAAATACATAATTGAAAAACAATGAAATAAGCACATATAAATTTTTACATTCTTATTTTTGAAGGTATGCAACTCTCCCACGGGATGGCGAATATTCGAAGACGAATGCTCGAAAAACAATATCCCAGACTTTTTATGTGAGACCAAATAGAGAAATAGGAAAATTCGTCTTCGAAAAAATTTAGAGATTTCTGTGACACCCCGGATTACCTATAAACTTAAGATTATTTTAATAATTCCTTTAGTTCAATTCGAATTTACTTTTCAATTTTCAAAAATAAAAGCAAGCAGATTGCCGAGGCATGAAACTGATTGTTTTTGCTACTCGAAAAAAATTGGTTCATTTGAGATGGCTTTTTTTAAAAGCAAATTTATTGATGAAAACATGGTAAATAACGAATTGTTTCGATGCAGATTAATGAGGAAAACCATAAAGTTTATTTCTTCATTGATAATTTTATATAATAACTTAAAATAAAGCTGAATATGATCAAATCTCTGAGGGTATAGACATTGATTTTGCAACAGCAAAACTTCACTTTTGGAGATTTTCTGTGACACCAAAATTTCCATTTTGGTTGTTTTTGGAATCAAATTACTCGTAAGAGATTTTTGTGACACCCCCGATTATAGGCGTTTTAAATTCGAGACCATTTTTCAATTCTTGTTTGTGTTTAAGTCACCAATATTCTTTCCAGATTTAATTGGTCTACACTCAAAAAAAAATGTACATCAAAACGATACTATTTAGACATCAATATGAAACTTTGTCGTATTAATTTGGCTTTAATACGTATCTTATCAAATTTATAATTTCGAAATTATCAAACTAATATTTTCGAACATATCGAATTGATACTAGTTCATAATAATTTGAGGTTTTATCTTATAAAATTTTTAGTATCAATTTGATACTCTATAATCTATAGATTCATTTAAATAATTTATTTGTATCGTTTGTTCCGTTTTAACAACGAGTTCATTACTATTGTCACCGAATGCGTATAAGATTGTTTTTGGAGCTTTATGCACATCAAGCATCACATAAAGAAAACAAATAATGATACCAATACTATTGCTATCTTGGGCCTCGCTGCACACAAAAAAAAAAATTACATCAAAACGATACTATTTAGACATCAATATGAAACTTTGTCGTATTAATTTGGCTTTAATACGTACCTTATCAAATTGATAATTTCGAAATATTAAAATGGCATTTTCGAACATTGTTACCAGCCAGAGGTCGTGGGTTCAAATCCCATTCAAGGAACATCACAAAAATAAAAAATATTGTAAAAATAAAATTGGATGTGTGGTCGTCAGGGGAGAATCAGCGCAATCTTCATTACTGGGGTTCATTGTAATATATTAATTGTATCCTGTCTTCATCATTGTATTTGTTTTTTTTTACTTCTAAATTTAAAACTACAAATTAATTATACCTTGGCCTTTGTGGGATTCGAACCCAGCGCCGTTGGATTGAAAGCCGGCACTCAACCAACTCGACTATAGATATCATTGAATTTTTGTAAACACAATATTATAAAAGCTTCAATTTTGTTTATTAAGCTTTTGAAGTTTCGAAATAACATTCGAATAAATTAATACTTTTTCAGTATCAATTTTATACTTTTGGTTATGAAAATAATATTTCGAGTATGAGTTTAATATTTTGTAATATAAAATTGATATCTTCCTTATTAAATTAATAAGTTTAGTATAAAAATGATACTTCTGGGTACGAAATTCATATTATTTATTATTGTACTGATACTCAAAAATTAATACTAGTTTAAATATCAATTTAACACAACTCGTATCAAATTAATACTGATACATTTTTTTTTGAGTGTGGACATTAAATACTCCACATGCCCATTTTCCGGTGCCACGCTCTTACGATTCTTCGTGGCAATACGTTCTTAAAATGTTTCTAATAAAATACATGGTCTAAAGAGAAAGAGGTTGAGCCACGCCCGCAATTATGTCCAATTCTTACCGAACTTTGTTGTATGGAAATATGCTTAACATTACAAACATGTGATTGCAAAATTTCATCTGTTTATAATAAAGAACAATATAATTATATTTTTGACTGATCGTTCCTATGGGAACTATAAGCTATAGTCGTCCAATCTACACCATTCTCGCACTCTGAAAAATATTAATTTCATACTCTCCACTTTACAGTCCCCTGTCGTGTTTACTTACTGCCAAATCCAATTTTTTAGATGAGGGTGGAGCCACGCCCTTATGGCCGATTCTAACAAAACTTTGGAATGTAATCAAGAATTAATAAAAACACGTTCATATTTTAGAACAAAAAGATTTTTTAACTAAAACCTTATTTTTGACCGATTGTTTCTTTGAGAGCTACAGTGGTGGAAAAAAATAATAGAAACGACATTCACTTTTACATTTCAAGCCATATTTCTTAATTTGTAAGCAAGTTTTATGGAATATCCCTACTGTTTACGATTAGTTGGTAATGCTTTTCAATATTGATTTCGCTGTTTACATACTACTTTACTAAGTGACCACATTTTTGCATTGGAAATTGAAATAGAATCGCAATTAGTTTTAGCCATAATTCTGTATTTTAAAATGCGGAATTTTTTAATTGAGGTAATATTTGGAAATCTCGGCAAAATAAAAGAGTCAAAATATCACTTTTCTGCGAAATTCGTCTTTTTAAATGTCAGTAGGCTCAAATGGGTGTGCATTGTACTAATAATGAAAGAAATTTCATTCAAAACCTTAATAATGAAGACAAAACAGTATCGGAAATTGCACAATTAAAGCAATGCTAAACAAAAAGTATTCATCGCAATTTATTTTGAAGAAAAACAAGGGAAACGTAGCAGAACGCGAGCAACCTCCAAAAAGTTCGACATTCTTTTAATTCGGCTGTCAAGGAAAACCCCATTCTTTTTATCAGAAGAACTGACAAAGTAGTCCAATGTTTATGTCACTAGTCGTAAGATACGAAATAGACAGAGGCACATGGCAGACTTGAAGGTACGTTCTGCTAAGAAGTCTGATCTTCACCAATCGCGAAAGGTGTATTTTTTGACGTCTAAAATGTTTTTGTGCTAACAATTAAAGTGATAGTTTTAAAAATCAAAGCGTTTTTTATGCAAAAACCTTATTTCGAAAGATAATTGCTATTGCAGTTAAATGTAATAGCAATTTAATCATACTGATTTTTACATACAAACTGCTGCAAGGATAAGAATAGTTTCTGCGTTGAAATTTTTTAGATATCTTTAAAACTGAACGATAAGGTGGTATTGAAACAAACGGACAGAAAGACACACGGACATGACGGTATTAAATCATCTCGTCATGTTGATCAGGAATATATCATGCATGTATATTATGGTGTCCCTTATATTGTTGGTTTTTTTTTTTTTTGTGCATTTTTGAAAACGCATACCCGCTATTTTTGTTTATTATCCTTCACTTAACGTGCTTCAGCTTCAGCTTCCTATGTTAATTTTAAAACGTGCCGACTGAGCCCTTAAGTATTATGAAAGAAGATTTTTTTTTTTTAAATACAAGTGGGGGAAGCCAAATAATAAAATTTTAATTGAATATTATTAAAACCAGTAAGGGCGATATAGTCGAGTATATTCGACAATATAATACCTTGCACACATGGTAGGCGGTGCCACACCATCAATCTACAAAAACATATTGATCTGTCGTCGCCTATTGTAATAGTGTTCAAAATATCAAGAAAATCGGTTTAAAAATGTGGATTTTACGAAAAATTTAAGGGAGGAAGTTTGTACTGAGTCTACGTACGGACTTTAATGTTTCTATCTCTTTGGATGTTTGAGTTATAGCGATAAAAACAAGTGGGTGGGGCTGGATGGGCGGGATGGAGTGAGCGTGGCAAAAAAAAAATAAATAAACTTGATCTGCTGCCGAGCATCACGAGTCGACCCTCCAAATTTCAAGTCTCCAGCGCTTATAGTTTTCCAGAAGCGTTGGTGAGGACGAACGGACAGACTGACAGACAGACGGACGGACATGGCTCAATCAATTTCTCTTCCCGTCCTGATCAAGAATATATATGTACTTTATGGGGTCCCCCTCCCCTCCTTCTGTGCGTTACATACATTTCGCTCAAACAAACACAATATACCCTGATAAAAAGTATGTGTACAGGGTATAAAAACAAATTTAAGTATTGCGTTTTATTACCAAAAAGATAAACTTTATATAATGTTAATCAGGAGACTTCCTTTTCAAGGTTTCTTTTTCACAATTTGATTTGAGCTGTTAAGCAGGCCATCCATTGTCGAATTTGTTTGAAAAACTGTTTGTCGAACAAAAAAACATTTTGCCACAAACTAGTTCAAACATTTTTTGCAAACATCATTTTGCAGGCAATTAATAAATTCTAGCAAAATTTTTTTCGACATTTTGTACACGTCTTCACGCTAGGAAAACTATTTACAAATGAACATTGCCATCCACTGTCAAATTTGTTCGACAAACACATTCAAGATAGAATAATTTCTATTTTTCTCGAACAAAACATCAAACACAAAATTTGAAAACGAACACTTCCACTAACGACGAATATTTCGTCAAACACAACAAATTCGTCAAACAAATTCGACAATGGAGTGCCTGCTTTATATTTATAGGCAATTGTATGTTGATTGGTTGGACAATTAAAGCATACAGGTCTTATGGGAACAATCGGATTAAAACTTATTTGTACAACCACAAAACGTACAAAAACGTTTTACGCTTTGCTTCTTCTTACACTTCTATATTTGTTTGGGTGTATTCTTTGTAAATAGCACACGAAAAGAGTAAGAGTAAGGGCGAATGATGTTTTTTTTTTTTGTGTTATGCTCCTGTTTCATTTTTCACAAGTGTTGTTTTTATACTCTTTGAATAAGAACTTTGTCATGAAGTTTGCAACGCTGAAAGGGAGACATTGTGAGGACGCGAATTCCAGGAGCGTCCAAGCATAACTAGCCTGATTAGCGATCGCGTATGATATACAACGCTCAGTAGCGTGCGTGCAAGCATAGCGAGACTGAGTAGCGTCCGCATAAATGCAACGATCCTGGTTAGCGATAGCGTATATGATACGGGACTGACTAACGCCCGTGCAAGCATAGCGAGGCTGATTAGCGTTCGTATAAGTGCAGCGAGCCTGATTAGCGATGGGATACGGCGCTGATTAGCGTTCGTGCAAGCATAGCAAAGCTGATTAGCGGTCAAATAAGTGCGGCGAGCCTGATTAGCGATCGCGTATGTTATGCAGTGCGGAGTAGCGTTTCAGTGCGTGTGATACCGACAAGTGTATAACGGCTCATGGGTGGGCGCCAGATGGCGAAGATGACGGTGAAAAGGAAATGCCGAAGATTGCGAATATACGCGTTGTTATTGTTATTTGCTTGGCGACTATGAAGCTCTTATCGTATGTCGTGCAGGTAGCAACAACATTAGCAACAGTCGACATCACTGACGCAGATGCCGTTGCGTGGGTACGTCAGAGCAGCTATCCAGCGCGTGCAAGTGTTGTTGTTTTGGTGCGATGGATCGGCATAGCTATAACAGCTCGGTTGCCGGCATACAACAACAATAAGGCCGATTGTCGCAATTGACACTGGCGTCGGCATAACGTATCGTCGAAGCGTCATTGTGCGGGCATTTGTGAGTGTTAGCGTTTGATTTGTGTATTGGCGGGTGAGAAAACTCATGCGTTTGACGACAGCAGTGGATGATCAGTTGTTTTGTGGGAAAAGAAACAACCGTGCAGTTCTGCCGTTCGCCGCCTAGCCAATGGCAATAGTCAGTATGATGCGACGACGTCACTGCAAGCCGGTTGCAGTCAACACAGTGGTGACGAAAATAATGTAACGATGTATTTGTTATTGTTTCAAGACGCTGTGCGCTAGCGGACGCCACTTGCCGCTTGTGGTTACGCTGGCACTGGTAGGAATCCAAGGTCAAGGCGCTTGTGGTATTCCGAGAGGCAGCTGGTGAGGGTTACCAGCGCCAGTCAATCCTAGGCGGCGCCAACGGGCGACTGGGTGCGACCTGAAGCTACATGCGTGGCGCTAAGTCGAGGTAAACAGGCCATCCGACTTGCGCAGACGTATGCATCAGCGGTTCGCAGCAGTAGTGGCCCACGTGGACTCCAGTAGGGATTTGGCCCAGTTTGGCCATGACGAGGATGGAGGACGACTCCCCACAAAAGACGGCACAGGAACCCGAAACGAGATTTTAACAATTCCTGTTATTAGTTAAAAATTAGTCGTTACAATAAAACAATTATATTCAAATTTAAATTTGTATGTCGTTATTTGCGACAGCGCTCAAGGGTCCGGCAAATACAAATAATTGTAAAGCCGGCTACCTGGTCACGACTAAGCTACCCCAGCGTAAAGACCTGGGCGTGAACAGGGAAGTTTTGAAATTAGCAAAAGAATTTAATTCAGACAGTTTTCTTATACTTGCATGCAGTTTGTATGTAAAAATCACCTTGAACTGATCACTTTAGCCAAAAGCTGTCTTAAGAATAATCGGTCAAAAACGAGCTTTTTCCTTAAAAAAAAATTGGTTTCTGGGGAAATCTTAAATGTAGATAGTGTGCGAAAACGGCTTAGATCGGACGACGGTAGCATATGGGTCCTAAAGGAACGATCCGTTTAAAATTAGGATTTTTTTGTTGATTTAATATAAAGAAATGAAAATTTGCAAATACGTGTTTGTATAGGTAAGAATTAACGTTTATTGAAAAATTTCGTTAGAATCTAATATAAGAGCGTGGCACCGCCTATATAGAAAAAAAACTGTTAAATGAGATTTCTTTGCAAGCAGATAAGATATAAGTTTGCCTCTTTCTCTTTGGACATGTTTCTCATTAGAAATAATTTAAGAACAGGCTTCCAAAGAAAATTGTTAAAGCATTGCTTGCAAGAGTATATACGTTTCGGGATAATCATATTATAAATTAAAATATTTTTAATAATCTCAGAGAATAGAATTATCATTCTGACCAGAACACATCGAAGTAGACATTTCTGATTATACAAAGTATTCCTATTTGTGATCAACATGACATTTGCGTCTAATTGTATGCATATGTAAATACAATCTTTCGCCATAGTTTGCAATTTACACCTCTCTCAAGCCCAAAGAATTATAACAACATTGTCTGGTACATGGGAAAACAGAGTCCAAAAAAATGGAGGAAATATAGCATTCTTATTGGTTTAGTAAATTTTTTTATTTAAAATTAAATTAATCTGGGAATTCAAAATCTGGAATGAATATTGCTGACTTGAAGACCGACAATATAAATGGGTGAGGTCACCTTTACATATAGCACTAAAATTTAAAACTGATAAATACCTCCATATTACTTACAGGAACGTAATTTCAAATAAATAGAGATACAATTTAATATGATTCAATCCGGTGTTATATGCAACCTTTCCATATATTTGAGGGCGTAGCAAAGCCCGCCGGAACACCTTGTAACAGATATTTTAGTTTAATGGAGAACTGCTCCTCTATTAACCTTTAAAACGTAAGGACGCTATAGTCGAGTATACTCGACAATATAATACCCTTGCCATTTGAAAAAGTGGGGGGGGTGCTGGTTGGGCGGGAAGGAGTGGGTGTGACACAAAAAAAAAATAAACTTGATGTGCTGCCAAGCATCACGAGTCTACCCTTTAAATTTCTCTAGCTCCTACAGTTTCCGACAACCATTGGTGAATACATACGGATGGACAGACGGTCAGACGGACGGGCATAGCTCAATCAATTTCTCTTGTCAGCCTGATCAACAATATATATACTTTATAGGGACCTCTGCCCTCCTTCTGTGCGTTACATACATTTCATTCAAACAAACTTAATATACCCTGATACACAGTATACCCTGTATAAATGTTAAAAAATTTTGGTTTTCCAAATAAAACTGGTCAACATTGTTTTCATTCCTCCCTGAGAACATAACTGTAAAGTTTCAAGTCAATTGGTTAAAAAACAAAAAAGTTTTCCATACAACGGGTCAATTTTCGCTATAAAAGGGCGTGGCCGCGCCCACTTTTGGTCAAAATTGTTTTCATTCCTCCCTAAGAACATAACTGTAAAGATTCAAGTCAATTGGTTAAAAAACACAAAAGTTTTCCATACAACGGGTCAAATTTCGCTATAAAAGGGCGTGGCCACGCCCACTTTTGGTCAAAATAGTTTTCATTCCTCCCTAAGAACATAACTGTAAAGTTTCAAGTCAATTCGTTGAAAAACAAAAAAGTTTTCCATACAACGGGTAAATTTTCGCTTTTGGTCAAAATAGTTTTCATTCCTTCCTAAGAACATAACTTTAAAATTTCAAGTCAATTGGTTAAAAAACAAAAAAGTTTTCCATACAACGGGTCAATTTTCACTAGAAGTGGGCGTGGCTACGCGTGGCTACGCCCATTTTTGGTCAAAATAGTTTTCATTCCTCCCCAAGAACATAACTTTAAAATTTCAAGTCAATTGGTTGAAAAACAAAAAAGTTGTCCATACAACGACATGAATATTGCTTCTCTTCCTCTTCTTCATTTTGTATGGGAGCTACCAGTTCCAGATGTCCAATCTCATTGAAACTTTCAGGCATGTAGTCGGACTATGTAGAACTACTATGTTTAAAATTTCAGCACTCTATCATACAAAACAAAAAAGTTTTCCATACAACGATTCAAGTTTTGTTCATTTTTCTTCTTCTTTTCGTATGGGGGCTACCAGTTCCAGTGGTCCGATATGGCTGGATCCGACAAATGAGTTGACTGCACGAATAAGAAGTCTCTGTGCAAAATTTCAGCTCGATATCTTAAAAACTGTGGGAGGAGGTTGTATATATACAGACAGACGGACAGACGGACATGGCTAAATCAACTCGCCTTGTCGTCCTGATCAAGAATATATATACATACTTTATATAGTCGGAAATGAATATTTCGATCTGTTACAAACTTCAGCACAAAGTTATTATACTATTTCACATACGTGAAAAGTATAACAAGCTTGTAAATGTGAATAATTTTTTTTTTTTTTTTACCGACAGCTTAAACTCTTTTATATAAGTAAGTATTTAATAATTATAGCCTACACATACAGAGTCTCAGGGTATATTAACTTTGTTTGTAGAGGTTGATATACATCGATGTTCGCGGACATCGATATTTCCAATGTTTTAAGCCAAAAACATCGGTTCAATCGATGTTTATAAAAAATAGTTATATTTTAAGCGGGTCTCATTCTTTATTAAGATCATTATACCCTGAATCTGATGGTACAAGGCTATAAAAGTTTTGTGCACATCAAAAATGTTTGTAACACCGAGAAGGAGACATCTCCGACTCTACAAAGTATACATATTTTTGATCAGTATCGAAAGGGAAGTCGATTAAGACAGACGTCTATCTATATGAACAAGTCGATCTTGGAAACTATAATAGATAGAACCAAAATTTCTTCGCAATTCGATTCTGTTATTCAATACGCAGGTCAAGATTATTTTGTGATTCCCCATCCGTAACCTTGTTCAGGTATTAGGGGCAAATAACGGAAATTACCTCGTGTAAATGAGAGTGAGATTTAAAAAGAGTGAGAAATGTTTTCTTTGGTCCGCGCTTTAATTTACTTTTTTTACATTATTAATTCTTAATATCTAATTATTCTTCGACTCAATTTGTGTACATTAGTGAAGTGGGTGTTAATTGTGCATTGCAACGAAAATTTGTGTTTATTTTGATTTGAAATATTATATTGGCGTCAGTTAACATTTTTTATTTCTTTTTAGTTGCAAAAGCTGCTATCTTTTTAGACTCTTCACTTTTGTTGTTGGTACTGTAAGCATTGACCATTCGCTCCCTTGCTCATTCACTTTATTAGTGTATTTTCATATGAATTTTTTGAATTTTCAAGTACATTTGTTCTTTTTACTTTTACGCTTGTTTTCATTTTTTGTTTTTGTTCCTTGCTTTGATAGTGTGTTTTCACTTTTAATTGCAAAACTGCTCATCGTTGAGTTATTGCAACCTTTCTTGTAATTATAAAGACTCATTTTATGGTGACAAAAAGCGCGCAATCCATTGCTGGTTATGCGAGAATATTTGTCATTTCAGCTGTGCTGGCATCACCGGACGTGAGTATGATAGGCTTTATGACGACTCTAAGTCAGCCTGTGGTAGTTACAAATGGTCATGCCCGACATGTTTTAAACGGCAAATAGATTTCTCGTCGATGTATCGGCGGGTACGCGAAATCTTTTTAAAGTTAAATAATCTATGCAAGCCATTAGCTTCTGATTTCGAGTCTAGTTCCGACTTGCTAGGGAATTATGACTTCGAACCACCTCTCGTTTCATTATCTCCTTCCCCCTTTGCCCAACTGGTTCCTCCGCAGCTTATTCTGCCTACTTCGTTGGCTCCATTGGTTCCAGTGACACCTGCCCCTAACTCAGTATCCTCTTTTCCTTCGGGGTTAGCAAATGAAATAACCCACTATCGCCACCAAGCGAACTAGGGCCACTTCATCTCCAATTCCAACCGGTGCCCAATCGAAGCGCAAGAAGCCAAAGTCTAAAACTTCTGCTTCTTCTCCCCTGCCTTCGATTCCAGCACCTTCCTCTCCTCCACCCTCACCTCCTGCACTCTCACCACCTATACCTTCCTCCTCCTCTAACTCACTTCCCCAACTGGTTTGCCAATACAATTGTCAGTTTCTGCGAGCTCTTTGGCTTTGCAGCCTATTGGTGCGGTTCCTCCCACTGCTCCCCTTATTGTTGTTGCACCTAAAAGACATGTATTTATTTCACGATTGCCTTCTGATACCACCTGTGAGGTGATCGCTAAATACATTGGAGCCAAAACAAATGTTGAGGGTAAAATTCACAAATTTTTATTTTCATGTTACTTCCGGTGTCCCCCAAGGCAGTCATATTGGTTCTCTTTTGTTTAATCTCGCCTTGAATGACCCCTTTATCACCAAACTTCTTTTTACGTCACTTGTACGTCCTCTTCTTAAGTGTTGTTGTTGCGTATGGCCACCTCAATACAAAAAACATCAAGATCGCATCGAGTCAGTTCAGTCCTCATTGACCTTCCCTCTCTAGCTCATCGCAGGATTGTTTTAGGGGCTGTTCTTTTTCATAAATTGATTATTGGTTTAACTGACTCTTCAGACCCACTCAGTCAGATTAGCATCTGCTTCCCTCAACGCACTACTAGAAACTTTGTACCTATATTCTTGCCTAGATGCACAACTAACTTCGTCCTTCACGACCCGTTTCGTGTACTATGCATGAATTACTACGCCATTAATATTATTTTGTACTTTTATACTCTTGCAAGAGTATATTAACTTTGTCGTGAAATTTGCAACGCAGAGAAGGAGACATTTCCGACTATATAAAGTATATATATTCTTGATCAGCTCGACGAGACGAGTTCATATAGCCATGTCCGTCTGTCTGTCTGTCCTCCTAGAGTTTTAAAGATATCAAAAAAAATTTAAATGCAGAAATCCAGAAAATCCAGCATGATCGGATAACTATAGCATATAGCTGCCATAGGAACGATCGGTCAAAAATGAGGTTTTTGCTCAATAAACTCTTTGGTTTTCAAGCTATCGCCGCAATTTTTTACACAAGAACATCTTAGACGTAAATTAAGGCACACTGCAAAATTTATGAAGATCGGATAAATATAGCATATAGCTCCCATAGGAACAATCGGTCAAAAATTCGGTTTTTGTTAGAAAACTTTTTTGTTCTTAAATATAAACGGATAAAACTTTGCGGTTAAGCGTTTTTATGAATCCTTGACCATATTCCAAGGTTTCGTCAAAATCGGACATAAGGGCGTGGCACCGCCCATATAGAGAAAAACTTAAAAATGTGATTTCTCTGTAAGCCGATGAGATATAAGATTGCAAACTAAAATCCACAATGATTGCAATATATTTGTTAAAAAAATTAGAAAATGGGTGGGGCTACGCCCGTTTATCTTTATAAAAGTATATGATTCATATTGGAAAAACTATAAGACATATTTTCCAATAAGAACACTTGAAAAAATGCTTGCAATAGTATATAAGTTTCAGCGAAGCTGAAAATAGCTCCCTTACTGGTTATATTATATTTTATACTAGCTGACCCGGCGCGCTTTGCAACGCCCTCAAAGTATGAGGAAATGTTGCATATAGCCCAGGATTGAATCTTTTAACTCTCTATCATAATTAGTTCCTAAATTTTTTTCTTGTTAGACTTATAGATCCAGGTATATAAGAGTTTTAAGTTTTTATTATATGTTGCAGCAGCCAGGTTTATTTATCAATTCTTGTTGAATTTGAAGTCATCAATATTATTTCCAGATTTTGTTTTCGTAGATTAATTAAATTTAAAAAAAAAAATATTCCAGCGTTTTGAAACTCTAATTACCGTTAATGCGTTTCAGAATTCTTAATGCCTTGTAATTATGGCAAATTTCTTACTTTGCAGTGATATATAATTACCTTTACAAACATGTGATTGCAAAATTCCATCTGTTTATATTTAAGAACAACAAAACCATATTTTTGACTAATTGTTCCTTTGTTCCATTTTAGCAAAATGAAAAATACTCTCCACTTTACAGCCTTCTGGCGATTTTGCTTACAACAAAATATAATTTTGAAGATGTTTCTCTATATGGTCGGGGCCACGCCTTTATGTTCGATTCTAATAAAATTTTGGAAAATAGTTAAAAATTAATAAAACATTTTTCTAACAAAAATCTTGTTTTGACCGATTGTTTCTTTCGCAAAGTGCCTTTTTTGACGTCTAAAATGTTTTTGTACAAAAAACTAAGGTGGTAGTTTTAAAAAACCTAATTTTTAACCGGCAGCTAAATGTAATAGCAATCCAATCATGCAGATTTTTTACATACAAACTGCCTGAAAGGATAAGATAATTTTCTGCGTTTTATTTTTTTTTGAAATCGTTAAAACTGAGCTCGCAGTTGGTATTGAAGCAGACATATGGACATGACTGTGTTAACTCGTCTTGTGAAGATAATATATGCTTTATGTGGTCGGCGATATCTCCTTCTCTGCGTAGCCAACTTCATGGCATCGCAAATATATATTATTTTTGCAGGAGTACAAAAAACGCTATTCAGCCTTGCTGAAGACTATTTACTTTTCACGCTCTATTTATACCACGCCAGATTTTTGGATTGAATCTGCTTTCTCTTTACTTTAATAGCCTATATACCAATTTTCATTGTTTAAGCTTATATGGAAACTTGCAATTTATTGATATTAGCTTGTGAAGTTGTAAGTCAATTAATTAAGAAAAAAAAAGTTTTCCTTTCAACGCCGTAAATTTTCTGTCTTTTCCTCTTCTTCACTTTGTATGATAAGTACGAGTTTCAGTGGTCCGATCTTAATGACAATTCCAGAAATTTAGTCTGCGTACGTAAAGTTACTATGTTTGTTTATGTTTTTTTCATCCCTCTATCTTTCAAAACGAAAAAGTTTTCCATTCAACGACTTAAGTTTTGTTCATTTTTCTTCTTCATTCTGTATGGGTGCTACCAGTTCTAATGGTCTGATCATTGCAGTTCCGACAAATGATTTATGGTGGTAAAGCTGTAAAATTTCAGGTCAATAGTCAGAGATTTCTCCTTCTGGGGGTTACAAACTCCGTGACAAAGTCATAATAATATTTACATACGTGAAGAGTATAAAAACACTAATATGTGTACATATGTGGCTGTATGTAAAAGATGAAGAAGAAGTGAAGCACAATTTCGAAAGTAATGCCCCTCCGTTTTCTCACCGTTCTCTTGTTCTCTTTGCAAACAACACACTCATACCAATACAAAAGTGTAAGAAGAAGCAAAGAATGGTACGTGCTTGCGTCCACAAAATCTTAATATTGTTTATTTTTCTTCTTCTTTCCGTATGGAGGATACCAGTTAAAATGGTCGGATTGATACCAAAACATTATAACAACCTTCAGGAGGTCCATCTAAAGATTAACTGAAAATTTCATTGAATCGGAAGCTGTTTTTGAGTTATGCGCTTATCAACATATTTTTCGATTCATTTTTATTATACTATAGATTATTGTCTCACATTTAATAATAAGTGATCATAGGTAACTAAACACTGCACTAAACACGATATACATAGCTACGGTTTGTTTCGTGTATCAGTTGACAAAGGCAAACTCAGTAGTGAAAATCCAAGAAAACCAAAACTGACATTGACAGTTTGTTGTTGTTTCAACTTTTTTATACTTTTCACTTATGTGAAATAGTATAATAACTTTGTCACGGAGTTTGTAACAGATCGAAATATTAATTTCCGACTATATAAAGTATATATATTCTTGATCAGGACGACAAGACGAGTTGATTTAGCCATGTCCGTCTGTCCGTCTGTCCGTCTGTCTGTCTGTCTGTCTGTCTGTCTGTCTGTCTGTATGTATGCAAACTAGTCCCTCAGTTTTGAAGCTATCGAGCTGAAACTTTGCACAGAGTCTTAGAATTTATTACGATGAATCATTCGTCGGAACCAGCATGATCGGATTATTGGAACAGGTAGCTCCCATACGAAAAGAAGAAGAAAAGTGAACAAAACTTGAATCGTTGTATGGAAAACTTTTTTGTTTTGTACAATAGAGTGCTGATTTTAAACATAGTTGTTTTACATGGTCCGACTACATGCCTGAAAGTTTCATTGAGATTGGACATCTGGAACTGGTAGCTCCCATACAAAATGAAGAAGAGGAAGAGAAGCCATATTCACGTCGTTGTATGGAAAACTTTTTTGTTTCTTAACCAATTGACTTGAAATTTTAAAGTTATGTTCTTAGGGAGGAATGAAATCTATTTTGACCAAATGTGGGCGTAACCACGCGTAGCCACGCCCACTTATAGCGAAAATTTACCCGTTGTATGGAAAACTTTTTTGTTTTTTAACCAATTGACTTGAAACTTTACAGTTATGTTCTTAGAGAGGAATGAAAACTATTTTGACCAAAAGTGGGCGTAGCCAGGCGTAGCCACGCCCACTTATAGCGAAAATTGACCCGTTGTATGGAAAACTTTTTTGTTTTTTAACCAATTGACTTGAAACTTTACAGTTATGTTCTTAGAGAGGAATGAAAACTATTTTGACCAAAAGTGGGCGTAGCCAGGCGTAGCCACGCCCACTTATAGCGAAAATTGACCCGTTGTATGGAAAACTTTTTTGTTTCTTAACCAATTGACTTGAAACTTTGCAGTTATGCTCTTAGGGAGGAATGAAAACTATTTTGATCAAAAGTGGGCGTGGCCACGCCCACTTATAGCTTAACTTGACCCTTTGTATGGAAAACTTTTTTGTTTTTCAACCAATTGACTTGAAACTTTACAGTTATGTTCTTAGGGAGGAATGAAAACTATTTTAACCAAAAGTGGGCGTAGCCACGCCTACTTATAGCGAAAATTGACCCGTTGTATGGAAAACTTTTTTGTTTTTTAACCAATTGACTTGAAACTTTGCAGTTATGCTCTTAGGGAGGAATGAAAACTATTTTGACCAAAAGTGGGCGTAGCCACGCCCACTTATAGCGAAAATTGACCCGTTGTATGGAAAACTTTTTTGTTTCTTAACCAATTGACTTGAAACTTTGCAGTTATGTTCTTAGGGAGGAATGAAAACTATTTTGACGAAAAGTGGGCGTAGCCACGCCCTTTTATAGCGAAAATTGACCCTTTGTATGGAAAACTTTTTTGTTTTTTAACCAATTGACTTAAAACTTTACAGTTATGTTCCTAGAGAGGAATGAAAACTATTTTGACCAAAAGTGGGCGTAGCCACGCCTACTTATAGCAAAAATTGACCCGTTGTATGGAAAACTTTTTTGTTTTTTAACCAATTGACTTGAAACTTTGCAGTTATGCTCTTAGGGAGGAATGAAAACTATTTTGATCAAAAGTGGGCATGGCCACGCCCACTTATGGCTTAACTTGACCCTTTGTATGGAAAACTTTTTGGTTTTTTAATCAATTGACTTGAAACTTTACAGTTATGTTCCTAGAGAGGAATGAAAACTATTTTGACGAAAAGTGGGCGAAGCCACGCCTACTTATAGCAAAAATTGACCCGTTGTATGGAAAACTTTTTTGTTTTTTAACCAATTGACTTGAAACTTTACAGTTATGTTCTTAGGGAGGAATGAAAACTATTTTGACCAAATTTGGGCATGGCTACGCCCACTTATCGCAAAAATTGAACCGTTGTATGGAAAAATTTTTTGTTTTTTAACGAATTGACTTGAAACATTACAGTTATGTTGTTAGGGAGGCATGAAAACTATTCATTTAGTTTTTTTTATAGTGACACAAAGTGAAAAGTATTATAGCTTCAGCCTTGCTGAAGATAGCGTCCTTACTGGTTTTAATTTGACATGACTTGGAGTCAAATCCTTCAAGCCGTACATACCTGCATTGTTTACACATTAGTGCGTGTAATTTGCAAAGAGTATTAATTAATTTTAATACTCTCTGGCTTGTACGTTCTCTCAAAGTTTTCTTGTTCTCTTTCAATCAACAAACACATAACAATACTGACGTATAAGAAGAAGCATAGCATGTTACGTTTAATGCTTGCGACGTCGCAAGTTTGTATGGGAAAAAGAAAAGGTCTGTTTTTAGGGTTTTTCCGGCAATTATTTGAATTTTTCTCGCCGTAAAAACCATCTTTGAACTTCAACGAACATTTAAAAAAAAGAATTGGCCAAATTGGTCTAGGCGTTGTTGAGTTATGCGCTTACCAACACATTTTGCGATTCATTTTTATATTATAGATTATTAATTTTCTTTTTTTCTCTTCTCTATCAACGAAGTTTTTTATACCCTGTACACACACTGTGTATCAGGGTATATTAAGTTTGTTTGAGACGGTTTGTATGTAACGCATAGAAGGAAGGGAGGGGGACCCTATAAAGTATATATATTCTTGATCAGGATGACAAGACGAATTGATATAGCCCTGTCTGTCCGTCCGTCCCTCCATCCGTCCTCACCAATGGTTCTCGAAAACTATAAGAGCTAGAGACTTGAAATTTGGTGGATAGACTCGTGAGGTCAAACGCTTGATCAAGTTTGAAGGATTTTTTGCCACGCCCACTCCTTACCGCCCATCGAGCACCACCCATTTTTTCAAAAAGCTGTAGCTCGAAAACCTGATGAGTTAGGTTAGGTTGAACAGGCAGCTCAACAAAAGTCGAGAGCACCCAGTGACCATTAGGTCCATTGTGTTGCCTGATTTAAATACTGGAGGTATAGATGGGATTGGGTAGGGTTGCTGGGATAATGGATGGGAGAAGGGTCATACCGTATTTCCTGGTTCTAATGGCCAGTCCCATTGGGCTTCGGCAGCCCGCGGAACCACCCAGTGGAATCCAGGAAGAGTGCCAGGTCCTCCAGGTGCGCGTTCGCTAGACTGCCCAGTTCGTCAAAGAAGGGTCTTCCCAAAAATTGGGTTCTCCTCCTCAGAAGTGCAGGGCAGTCGCAGAGAAGGTGTTGGACCTGATGAGTTAGAAACATGAAAATGAGTATGTAGACTCAGTATGTATAGCTCTAGAAAACTGCATACCACATTTTTTCCCTCTCCCCTTCCTTTCCCCTCAAAAAGTTGTTTTCTTAAAATTGCTGTATCTCCTTAACTATAATAGATACAATGCTGAAATTTTGTATGCAAACTCAGTAAACATACCTTTTTAAAACGCTGTGTGACAACGCAAAGACAAACAAGTTGAAATTTGGCATAAATTGCGCTTTGAACACTGCTTTATCCTATTTGTAACAAAAACCGTACTTAACACTGCGAAAACTATTAAAGCTAGAGACTTGAAATTTGGAAGATAGTCTCGTGTGGTCGAACACTAGATGAAGTTTGAAGGAATTTTTGCCACGCCCATTCCTTCCCGCCCATCGAGCACAACAAAAGGTCATTTTTTTCTTAAAATTGGTGTATCTCCTAAAGTATAAAGAATACAATGCTGAAATTTTGTATGCAAACTCAGATAACATACCTTTTTAAAACTGCATACAACAAACTTCCACTTTCCCCGCAAAGACCAACACACTAAAATTTTGCAGCAATGCTTTGTAACAAAATCCGTACTAAAGCGTCATCTAATGGCAACATTGCACTGAGAGCCCTGCCTCACCTTAACAATTACACAAACCATATCGTGGTACACTGCTTTTGCTGTCGGCGAATGTTTAACGTGTTATCAACATAGGTGTGTGTACAGGGTATTATATAGTTGAGAATACTCAACTATACCGCCCTTACTGGTTTTTAATTTATATTATTATGTATTTTTTATATTACTTTTTATACTTTGTTAATTCTATATGTAATTGAAGTGAAACTTTTTTTAGCATAGGTGCGATTTGAAACTCGATGAAACGACATGAAAAAGAGACAGACTATACATTTATATGATTTAGCCTACGAGAGATTGAAATAGAATATAGAATGACAGTCTGTAGTCATAAACTTAGTAGTCATAAAAAAAGTAACAACCATCAGCCATCTGGCGCATATGCAACAACAACTAACCTGGCATGTTTACTCCAAATATTATAACAACTCTTGTTGGTGTTATTTGATAACTGTTAATATAAAACAAAAAACAAAAATAACTCATTTTTTTGCGCTCAACGACTAACCGGACAAAGTAAAGTACCAATGTAAAACGCCGTTTTTTTTTCTAGCATGACCTTTAAAGTTCTATGTTTTTATACTTTTCACTTATGTGAAATAGTATATTAACTTTGTTTTCATTACATTCATTTATTTATTATTTATTTATTACCTTTTATTATTTTAGTAAATACTTCTTTGCTTATTTCATCCTATTATTTTGGTTTTTAGGGCTTATACATAAGTGGCTTTTTTCTGGCAACTCTTCCATGATGGACATACCTATGTAATGTGTTATGTACAGTGCTTAGGCAAACTTCTTTTCCGGTTCGATTTTTCAGAGAGATTTTAAGTTCTTTAGCCGTTTTGAAAGGATCTCGTTTTATTTACTTAACTATTGAACGCTCTTCTTGCTCATTTAATATTTTTCCTTGGCCTTCTCTACTTTTATTTGCTAGCCTAAACCTCTTTATTACGTCCTGGACAGTAAATTTACCTCTTCCAACCAACTCGGCGATTTCTCGTACAGTTTTACCCCCCAAATTCAATATTATTATTAACTGCCTAAGCTCAATTGAGGTTTGCATTGTTTTTGGAGCCATAATAGAATTATTTAAATTAATTTTAATGCGTCAGTTAACTAAATCTATTTACGAATGAATGTGATGAAAAAAACACAGAGCTTTAAAGTTCAAGCTAGAAAAATAACGACGTTTTATATTGTCACAGCAAGTGTCCGATTTTCCTTTGAGCGCAAAAAAATGAGTTATTTTTGTTTTTTGTTTTATATTAACAGTTATCATGAAGAAGCATATGTATATTTTTATACTCTTGCAAGAGTATATTAACTTTGTCACGAAGTTTGCAACGCAGAGAAGGAGACATCTCCGACTATATAAAGTATATATATTCTTGATCAGCTCGATGAGACGAGTTCATATAGCCATGTCCGTCTGTCCGTCTGTCTGTCTGTTGCGGTGCGAACTCCTCCTAGAGTTTTAAAGATATCCAAAAAATTTAAATGCAGAAAATTTTTTTTTCCTTGCACGCAGTTTATATGTAAAATCCAGCATGATCGGATAACTACAGGATATAGCTGCCATAGGAACGATCGGTCAAAAATTAGGTTTTTGCTCAATAAACGCTTTGATTTTAAGGCTATCGCCTCAATTTTTTGCACAAGAACATCTTGGATGTAAATTAAGGCACCCTGCAAAATTGGTGAAGATCGGATAAGTATAGCAAATAGCTCCCATAGGAACAATTGCTAAAAAATTTGGTTTTTGTTAGAAAACTTTTTTGTTCTTAAATATAAACGGATAAAACTTTGCAGTTAAGCGTTTTTATGAATCCTTGCCCATATTCCAAGGTTTCGTCAAAATCGGACATAAGGGCGTGGCACCACCCATATAGAGAAAAACTTAAAAATGGTATTTCTCTGTAGGCCGACGAGATAGAAGATCGCAAAATGAAGTGTTAAAAAAATTAAAAAATGGGCGGGGCTACGACCCTTTATAAACGTATATGATTCTTATTGGAAAAACTGTAAGACAGATTTTCCAATAAGAATACTTGAGAAAAAGCTTGCAAGAGTATATATGGTAAGTTTCAGCAAAGCTGAAAATAGCTCCCCTACTGGTTTTTGTTTCAGAGAGACAATTGTATGAACTTTAAAAGATATACCTTGCATATAAGTTTTCCAATTTCAGAGGACATTTGTACTAAGCAAACTCTTGTCCGGTTAGTCGTTGGAGTCACTGTATATGTATGTATGCAATAAATAAAGTTAAGTAGATTCCACACATTGCACACCCAATGACAAACATTTTGTCAGAAATTCGAAAAATGTAGATATCGACCTGAAACTTTGGACACTATATCGCTATTGTATATGTAAGGCCTGAGCAACATTTTGGACCGATCGGACCACGCCCTCTTTATCGCCCTATAAAAGCTTCAAAACAAAAAATTGTAAAATATGTATGAATGATAATGCGGTACAAGTATATATTCAACAAATCTTAGATATATGTATATTACAGGATTTTATCAAGATTGATTCCGAAAATAAAAGACATGAATTTCTGGCATTTAACGAAATCACTCATAGTTGACCTTTTTTTTCCAACTTTTAATAACTTACTAAATTTTTTTAAAATTCAGCATTTTTGAGTTGGAATTGACTTCTATTCTTAGGTAACCATATATTTGTGTGATTTTATAAATATCAAGTCTTTTGCATTTGTAATTTTCTGGAGGAAGCTGTTTTTCGAACTGTCTATTTATTGCGTGTTGAAAGCTTTGGTGGAAAAAAAAGGCCCAAAATTACGTCTCCCAAATTTTTAAAATATGTATATTCCTTTACCTATGGTTAAACGGTCGCAACCTCAAATCAGTGAATGGTGCTGCCATGGGTATAAGAAGAAGAATGTATAGTAGGTACATATTAGAGAGCTGCAACGAATCAAAAATTTTCGATCATCAATTTGTAATACCAATTAAGAATATATGGATGATAGGAGGAAATGTATGTAACGCATAGAAGGAGGGGAGGGGATCCCCATAAAGTATATATATTAGGGTGTCCTTTATTTTGCGAGGTTCTTATTTTTTAACGCATATGGGCTATTTTTGTTCAGTCTACTCTAAAACACTCCCAGGATTTTTTTTTTTTCTTGGAGCACAGGAACCCGTGCCGACTTGCGTTCAAAACATGCAAGTTACACCTTCGCTTTTTATGTAACATTGGAACACTTTCTCAAGCAAGTTACATCGGCACCTATGGCGTAACATACGAGTACTTCATTTTGTTGTCATTTCGTTTCGAATTTGTTGGACAAACAATACGCACAATGTCTGTGGAACTTAAAAGTAATACAAAAACCAGTAAGGGCGGTATAGTTGAGTATTCTCAACTATATAATACCCTGTACACACACCTATGTTGATAACACGTTAAACATTCGCCGACAGCAAAAGCAGTGTACCACGATATGGTTTGTGTATTTGCTAATAGTGAGGCAGGGCTCACAGTGCAATGTTGCCATTAGATGGCGCTTTAGTACGGGTTTTGTTACAAAGCATTGCTGTAAAATTTTAGTGTGTTGGTCTTTGCGGGGAAAGTGGTAGTTTGTTGTATACAGTTTTAAAAATGTATGTTATCTGAGTTTGCATACAAAATTTCAACATTGTATTCTTTATACTTTAGGAGATACACCAATTTTAAGAAAAAAATGACCTTTTGTTGTGCTCGATGGGCGGGAAGAAATGGGCGTGGCAAAAATTCCTTCAAACTTCATCTAGTGTTCGACCACACGAGACTATCTTCCAAATTTCAAGTCTCTAGCTTTAATAGTTTTCGCAGTGTTAACTACGGTTTTTGGTACAAATAGGATAAAGCAGTGTTCAAAGCGCAATTTATGCCAAATTTCAACTTGTTTGTCTTTGCGTTGTCACACAGCGTTAAAAATAAAAGTTTGTGGTATGCAGTTTTAAAAAGGTATGTTTACTGAGTTTGCATACAAAATTTCAGCATTGTATCTATTATAGTTTAGGAGATACAGCAATTTTCAGAAAAAAACTTTTTGAGGGGAAACGAAGGGGAGGGGGAAAAAATGTGGTATGCAGTTTTGTAGAGCTATACATACTGAGTCTACATACTCATTTTCATGTTTCTAACTCATCAGGTTTTCAAGCTACAGCCTTTTGAAAAAATGGGTGGTGCTCGATGGGCGGAAAGGAGGGGGCGTGGCAAAAAATCCTTCAAACTTGATCTAGCGTTTGACCTCACGAGTCGATCCACCAAATTTCAAGTCTCTAGCTCTTATAGTTTTCGAGAACCATTGGTGAGGACGGACGGACGGACGGACGGACAGACAGGGCTATATCAATTCGTCTTGTCATCCTGATTAAGAATATATATACTTTATAGGGTCCCCCTCCCCTCCTTCTATGCGTTACATACAAACCGTCTCAAACGAACTTAATATACCCTGATACACAGTGTGTGTACAGGGTATAACTATATTTTTGATTGGTGAGATAAATCACCAAATAACGGGTGTTAAGTTACCATCTATCCGCCAAGTTCTCGCAATTTCATTTTTTAATATCCGCGAAGTGAAATTAAATGAGTTAAAGCTCAAATAAAATTGTAAAAAGAAACCTTGAAAAGGAAGTATCCTAATTAGTATTATATAAAGTTTATCTTTTTGGTAATAAAGCGCAATACTTAAATTTGTCTTTTCAATAATATTCAATCAAAATTTAATTATTTGGCGTCCCCCAGTTGTATTTAAAAAAACATCTAAAATCTTCTTTCATAAAACTTCAGGGCTCAGTCGGCACGGGTTAGAATTAACTTAGGAAGCTGAAATTTTGTATACTGATACTGAACAGAAATAGCGGGTATGCGTTTTCAAAAATACAAAAAAAAAAAATCGTCCAAATAAGGGACAACCTAATATATATTCTTGATCAGGACGACAAGAGAAATTGATTGAGCCATGTCCGTCCGTCTGTCCGTCCGTCTGTCCTTCCTCACCAAGGGTTCTCGGAGCCAGAGAATTGAAATTTGGAGGACAAACTCTTGATGCTCGGCAGCAGATCAAGTTTATTTTTTTTTTTGCCACGCCCACTCTTTCCCGCCCAACCAAGTCGGTATGTAGAATCAGTATTAGTAGCTCTACAAAACTGAATACCACCTTCCCTTAATTTCCCCTCCCCCAGTCATTTTTTGTAAATTGCTATATCTCCAAAACTAGCAAAGGTATGAACTATGTTATACGAACTAAGTAAATATGAATACAAATCAAAATTTTTTTTTTACCGCCCTTACCGGTTTTCTAATGAACACGCTTGACGGCGGGTGGTATCGGTGATGAACACTATTTCAAGAACAATATATTTGGTATCTTCGTTGACTTTTATGGTGAGATGAAAGAGTGGGCTACATTCCACAATTCATTCGATAAACTGGTTCATGAAAATATGAACATCTCAAAAACAGTAAAAATTATGTGACTGCGCATGTGTTTGATGGGCGAAGCAGCGCAGCTTGTACAGCATTTACAAATTTCAAATGCAAATTATGACGTGGCCTGAAGCCTTTTAAAACAGCGCTACGACAACAAAAGAATTTTGTTTACGACATAGTGGGATCGCTTGTTGGATCAGCCAATGGTTAATAGCAACAGTGCCGAAAGCGTAAGGCAACTGCTAGATACAACAACGGAGTGCAAAAATAAGGTTAATGGGCATTGAAACGCAAGATGATGATAGGAAGTTGGAAAAAAAACCTTGATATATGAAGGACAATCAATCCAAAAAATCAAAAGAGATCCAAACATTGGAAGATGTGTTACAGTTTCTGATTCAGCAGTTCTAAATACAAAAGACCGGTTACTGAGTAAGAGGACAGTAGTAAGCATCGAAACCCAGTGTCATCGTTCTAGGCATACCAGACGTCAACAGTGACGAAAAAATAGTACTGGTGAGTATTGCAGCTTGTCAAACCACGTAACAAGTGACATACAGTGAACCAAATAATTATTCGTACACTACTCATGACAGTCAGAATGATAGATTTAATACATTTTAATTTTTGTTTTTTCCAATTTTTTGTTAAGAATGTTTAATAATAGTATATTCTCAACGGAATTATTAAAAAAAAAACAACAAATTTATTCATTCAAATGAATGTATTCCACACAAAACGGTAAAATCAGCCAAATCGACGCCAAAAAATTATTCGTACATGTACCGACTGCAACATTGTTTTTGCAAAAGTAACTGTAATCTCCGTGTTTGCTTTAACCCATTTCATTTTATAATTGAAAGAATAGGTAATCGTAACATATGAAGTCATTTTTCTGTCATTTACAAGCTGTATTTAGTTGGAATCGGTCATAATGGGTCGTACTGCTGATTTGTCCCTTGACATGCGCAAACTGATCATTAAAATGTACTTAGAAAACAAATCTCTTCGGGAAATTGGGAAGACAATTGGAAGAGCCCACTCAACTGTGCAGAGCGTAATAAACAATTACGTTAATAGCGGTCAATTGGCAGCGAAACATGAAAATGCTGGAAGACCGAAAATTCTAACAGCACGGGAGGAGCGTAAAATCATATCTTCTGTGGTTAAAAACCCAAGAATTTCATCTACAGAAATATATAACAACCTTCAAGAATCGGCACCAAAACAAATTTCTAAACAAACCATACGGAACTGCTTGCATTCTGCTGGTTTCCATGGCAGAAGTGCAAGACGCAAACCGTTTATTTCGAAGATAAATAAAAAAAAGAGACTAGAGTTTGCAAAACAATATAAAAACGAACCAGATTCTTTTTGGAATAATGTTTTGTTCAGCGATGAGCCGAAATTTAATGTGTTTGGACCAGATTGCCCTCCTAAAGTTTGGCAAAAGGCCAATGAAGAAATGAAGGAGAAAAACCTAATACCAACCGTTAAACATGGAGGTGGTAATATAATGGTTTGGGGATGTATGGCTGCATCTGGAGTCGGACAACTGCAGTTTATCACCGATAGAATGGATAAGTTTATGTATTTGGACATTTTGAAAAATAATTTGCATGCAAGTGCCACGAAACTTGGGCTCGACAGTCAGACATTTTCATTTCAACATGACAATGATCCAAAGCACACATCGTATCTAGTTCGCGATTGGATGCTTTTAAACTGCAACCACTTGAAAACGCCACCTCAGTCACCAGACTTAAATCCCATCGAGCATATATGGGATTTACTGGAAAAAAGGATCAGAAAACACAAAATAACATCGAAGGACTCGTTAAAAACAGCCATAAATCATGAATGGGAAAAAATTTCAGCTAATGACACAGGTATACTAGTCAATAGTATGCGTCGTCGCCTGGAAGCTGTTATTAAGGCTAAAGGCGGTCCCACAAAGTATTAAAATCCTTTTTTTTTAATAACACAGGCCAACAAGAAAAAACTTTTTGAATAATTGCAACTAATTCCTATATATTTTGGTGTGCTGATTCCGAAAATAATGGACATAAAGTCGTATCACCCTCCAATTTCTTGCATTTCACGGAATTGTAAAAAACACGAAATTACTGTTTTTCAAACTTGTGTACAAATTTGCAACAATTTCTGACACTTTTAAATTGAATTTATGTTAGTGTACGAATAATTTTTTTGCGAAGAAATATGCCTTTTTTTTATTTTTTTTTAAGTTCTTTAATACCAAATATGGATTTTGTGATATTTAAGTTTAAAAATGTAAAACCAAAAAATTAATTTAATGAATAAATCGAATTTCGGTTGTTTAAGTTAAGATTGTGTTTAGTTTCAGACGTTTAAACATTCGAAATGGAAGTGTACGAATAATTATTTGGTTCACTGTACATATGGTCTTGGATCTCTCCGATTTTTATTTAATGTGGCGTGTACCTTTGTAAGGTTTACTACCACAGCACTCTTATGTTAAGCATGGTGTGTATGGACTTGAATTTGTACCAAGTCAGCATCCTCATTTGACATAAGCCAAACAAGTACAAGCAAACAAGCATCTAGAAACATCTGCTGCTCTCTGGATCGCAGCATCCAAGTTGTATTCAAGAAGAAATCTTGAGAACAATGCAACTCCCACAACAAACCGAAGACTTTACTCGCTTGAGTATCAACCACGAACCACCAGCGTTGCACCATATACATGGTCCTCACCAATAAGTAGCCAGACCATAGACTACCGGAACAGTTCATGATCCGGAGCAACTACTTCCCGCTGTACCAAATAAACCTTTGGTCCGGTTTCATGTTGTTACTAGATAATAGTGTGATGACAGTAGTGAGTGTGATAGGTAATAGCAACAATACTACCAAGTTCAATTCCAAGTGACTCCAAGCATTGATGAGCTTGTGCACCTCTCTGATCTGCTACATAGCTAAGCTACGCATTGTTCATCAAGCGGGAATCGTGAACCCTCAGAGTTGGATGACTGACGAGTTGGCGTTTGTGTATTTTTTGTTTTTGTCAAGCCGGTTCCCTTGGCTGTGGTTTTGCTTGATCGTAACAAGTGACACACACATGGTCTCGGATCTCTCCGATTTTTATTTAACGTGGCGTGTACCTATAGTAAGGTTTACTACCACGGCACCCTAATGTTAAGCATGTGGTGCATGGACTTGAATCTATGCCAAGTCAGCATCCCCATTTGACATAAGCCAAACAGGTACCTATTCGAAATTGTGCTGCACCTGGTCACATTTTCCCCTTAGGTGGAGGGCGAAGTGCATCTAGACACCTCTGCTGCTCTCTGGATCGCAGCATCCGAGTTGTATTCAAGAAGAAATCTTGAGAACGACGCAACTCACACATCAAGCCGAAGACTTTACTCGCTTGAGTATTAACCACAACCACCAGCGTTGCACCATATACTTGGTCCTCACCAATAAGTAGCCAGACCATAGACTACCGAAGCAGTCCATGGTCCGGGGCAGCTACTTCCCGCTGTACCAAATAAACCTTTGGTCCGGTTTCGTGTTGTTACTAGATATTTGTGTATTGATAGTAGTGAGTGTGATAAGTAATAGCAACAACACTACCAAGTTCGAGTCCAAGTGACTCCAAGCATTGGTGAGCTTGTGCACCTCTCTGATCTGCTACATAGCTAGGCTATGCATTGCTCATCTAGCAGGACGTGAACCTTCAGAGTTGGATGACTGGCCACATTTCTTCAAGACGCGGAGTTGGCGTTTGTGTATTCTTTTTTGTGTCAAGACCGTTCCCTTGATGGTGGTTTCGCTAGATCGTAACAAGTGACTGTTGGAAATTTCTGAAAGTTTCAACGGACGAACGTAGGCAATTCATAAATAAGCAGAACTTATGCTACAAATGCTTGAATCACAAGCTGGGAGCAGGGCAGTGTCCAAATTCATCAATGAAGAACAGGTATTGTCAGAAGGGGCATCATGAGCTGCTTCATATTGAGCTATAGCAGAAAAAGTTCAAGCAAACATCGATGACAACTAGAGGAGCAATAACGGTTGTTCTGCCTACTGCTTAAGTCACAGTAAAAGAGGCATACGATCCGATTGATCAAAGATCGCAAATTACGACGACATTGGAAGAAGCAGCACAAATCATCACTGTCTTGAAGAAGAAATTGTGAGAGAATTGAAGACAAGGTTCTTAAGAAATTTCGTGTAAACATTGGATGCAGTAGTTTTCACGTCACTCAAAGAAGATGGATATTCTCAAGGAAAATCAGGCAAGCCAAGTCGAAGAAGTTCACGTTGGCCGTAACAAATCTGGAAAGATTCTAGGAGCTAGAGAACGATGCCTACGATGAAAGCAACGAAGAAGATCTGCAATGCTTAAGAAAGTATGAGCAAATAGTAATTCAGCACGGTAACGGGCAGTTTATCGTACAGGTATCATTTAAAAGTAAAATCGAGCTTGGAAATTCATTAATCGTCAATCAAGCGTAAATTTAGAAAATACGAGCAGTTGCATAAAGGAAATCAGCAGTTTATGAGAGAGTACATTCATCTGGGACATATGGTGAAAGTAACGGAAGAAGGGAAGGGGGGCCCCATAAAATATATATATTTTTGAAATTGGAAAATTACACTCGTGTGGTCAAACGCTAGATCAAGTTCACGCCCACTCCTTCCCCCTCAACAACCAGCGAACACTTTTTCAAAAGGCTATATCTCGAAAACTTGATGAGTTAGAAAAAAAAATGAGTAGGTAGATTCAGTATTTATAGCTATACAAAACTGCATACGACATTAACCGCCCTCCCCTTCGTTTCCCCAAAAAAAGGTGTTTTTCTTTTTTAATTGCTGTATCTCCTAAATTATAAATTTTACAACGCTGAAATTTTGTAGGCAAACTCTGTAAACATTTAAACTGCATACCACAAACTACCATATTCCCCTCTGTGTGCCCGCAAATACAAAAAATTTCAATTTGACATAAATTGCGCTTTGAACACGGCCTTGTCCTACTTTATACAACAGTAGCAATGCTAGGTAACAAAAACCATTCTTAAGCGAAACCTAATGGTAGTTAATGGTAACATTGCACTGTAAGCCCGGCCTTACCTTACCAACGATTGTAAACAATAACAGAATTCCAATTGTGTTAACATTGCTGTTGCTGTCGGCGAAAGTTTAACATGTTATTTATATAGTTAATTGCAGACATAAACGGTTGGAAAGGAGAACTTTTTAATTTCTCGCTTATTTTTGTTTGATTTTAATTTTAATTTAATTTTAATTTATTTAAAAATATGACAAATTACTGTCTACTTAAAGATTATATATATATAAAAAAAAAACAATAAAAATACGAAAAGATATAAATTAACTTAGAAATATTTAAATCTAGCTCTTATAATTAGATGTCTCTGACCCGTTGGGGGTATTTTATTTGCAAACAGCTAGCTATGCCCTTTCTCACAGCCATGAGTGGTCAGAGATACATAAAAAGACAGGTTGAAGGTAGTTAGAAGAATCCTGTCTAGACGGAGTCCTGTTAGTCCCTCTTGTAAGAAGTTCATTCATCACGCAGATGACGAAGAATGATGGTATTGATCGAAGCGGGTGAGATCTCAGGCGAGAGTACGTTCCAAAGCTTATAATAATTATCGCATAAAACTCGAAGAGCATCATGTAAAGCATAGTTAGTTGTGCATCTATTTAGAGATAAAGGAACAAAGTTTCTGGTAACACGTCTAGGAATGCAGAACCTTAGCTGAGATAAAAGATTAGGAGAGTCTATAGCCCCACAAATCAGTTTATGGAGAAAAGAAGCCTCGAGAGCAATCCTGCGATGTCCTAATGTTGGAAGGTTTATAAGAAGTAGCCTAGCTGAGTAAGATGGAAGGCGCGAATTAATGTCCCAATTTAGTCCACGAAGAGCAAACAAAAGGAATTGCTTTTGAACAGACTCAATACGATCTTGATGCTTTTTATATTGTGGGGACCACACAATTCACAAGCAGTGGACGCACAAAAGATGTAAACAAAATCTTTGTAGTATAGGAGTCTTTGAATTCTTTAGACCAACGTTTAGTGAAACCAAAAACACCCTTTGCTTTATTAACGACCCTAGAAACGTGCTGATTGAAGCAAAGCTTTGAATCAAAAAGAACACCGAGGTCGTTAAATGTGGATACACGCTCTAATAGGACATTATCTATCGTGTAAGTAAACAAAAGTGGTTTACTTCGATGATATGTCATAAATTTACATTTAGAGCTATTAAGATACAATGGATTAATTGTGCACCAAGAATGCATTGCGTTAAGATCACTTTGAAGCCTAAAATGATCAGTAGCGTCGTTAAGCGAGAGACAGAGCTTCACATCATCAGCATACATAACCACACGAGCATATGAGATACTGAGAGAAAGATCATTCATAAAAAGATTGAAAAACAATGGACCTAAATGGCTGCCCTGAGGAACACCAGAGGTGACATGCACTGGTTTCGACAATGAAAGCTTGAACAACACTCTTTGAGATCCATTTTTTAAATACGATTCAATCCAATATAGAGTATTCGGTGGAGAACCCATAAGGCCTAACTTATACAACAGCAACTCATGGTTCACAGAATCAAAGGCCTTACTAAAGTCAGTGTAAATAACGTCGGTTTGAGAGTGATTTAGAAAACCGTGACCAGCTAATGAAGTAAATTCGAGGAGGTTAGTGGTTGCAGACCTCATTTTCATAAAGCTGGAGATATAATAGATTTACAGTAGTGCTGTAAGTTCGAAACCACTATTTTTTTTAAATAATTTTGGAATGGCAGATAATTTTGATATACCCCTATAGTTCGAAATGTCAGACTTATTTTCTTTCTTATGATGAGGGATAATGAATGACTCCTTTCAGATAGCTGGGAATGCTGCTTGATGAAAGATAAATTTAAAAGTTTTAACAACGGTTTGCACAATGAAGTAGCACAATGAATTAAAATACAGCTAGGAACATTATCAGGACCTGGAGAATAGCATAACTTCAAAGATTTTAGCTTCAGAAGAAGGTCATCCTGATCAATATCAAAAGAGCTGAAATGATTAATTCAACTAATTTGATAGGGGTATCCGCCACCTGAAAAGTTTCCTGAAGAATACGTTGATTGGAAGAAATTAGCGAATAGATCGACTATACCAGAATCGTCAAAGGCATGTACCTTATTCAAGAAAAAAGAGGAAGG
This sequence comes from Phortica okadai, assembly GCA_034638295.1. NCBI lineage: Eukaryota > Metazoa > Arthropoda > Insecta > Diptera > Drosophilidae > Phortica > Phortica okadai. The sequence goes on along the minus strand of CM067849.1, from coordinate 29,519,556 downwards.
ATATACAGCAGATTTACGCTTTGCATTAACAAAATTATAAAACTGCCGAGGATTATCACTAAACTGTAACCTACAACGAGTAAGATAATTTTTGTAGCAGCGACTATTAAGTATAAGAAACCTGGAGCGAGTTACACAATATCTTTCAAAATAATAGGCAGATCTGCAAGTTTGCCTTCCTAAACCAAAGACAGCGTAGAGGAGATAAAAACCTTGTCGAAGGAGATGTCATAAGGCAGAGACATACATCTAAAGTAGGATGGTACAAATCTTCAGGTGAAAATAATGGGTTGGTTCTTGAAACCACTGTCGAACTATTATTGAACACAGGCCGACAAAAAAACCGTTTGTAAAAACTTTTTGAATAATTGCAACTAATTGCTATGTATTTTTGTGTGCTGATTCCGAAAATAGTAGACATAAAGTCGTATCACCCTCCAATTTCTTGCATTTCACGGAATTGTAAAAAACACGAAATTACTGTTTTTCAAACTTGTGTACAAGATATCTCAGAAACTACTGGACCGATCTTGTTGAAATTTAACTAAGATATTCTTAGGAATTCAATCTATCATGTAATAAAGGAGTTTTTTGATTGAGGGCCCCCTTCGAAAGTTATACACTTTTAAACCTCAATAAATGAAGAAAAAAAAAGTTTAATCTTTAAATAGCTGCAATTTTACAAAAAAAAACTTTTAATTTTGTCCCCTATGCTACTCTATTTGTAGTCATTTTCATGAATGAAATCACGCTCTCTTTGTTCTATTCCGACAATTGGTGACCGAGATATCAGGTACACCACCAACGTATGTTATGGTTGTTTCGAAAATCTTAGGAAATGGTATAAAAAAAGAAATTGTGGCTTTTAATTAACAAAACAGTTTTAGTAGCCATGCTATGTTTATTTATACATATTCATTTTAAATTTTGATACAACAAAATTATGAACTGTAAAGTAGAGAGAAAATCCTTGTTGGTTGTGTACACGATATTTCAGTCATTGATGTGAAACAATATAATAACTTTGTGCTGAAGTTTGTAACACACAGAAATATTCACCTGCGACTATATAAAGTATATATATTCTTGATCAGGACGACAAGACGAGTTGATTTAGCCATGTCCGTCTGTCCGTCTGTCTGCATATATACAATCTCCTCCCACAGTTTTGAAGATATCGAGCTGAAATTTTGCACAGAGACTTCTTATTCGTGCAGTCAACTCATTTGTCGGATACAGCCATATCGGACCACTGGAACTGGTAGCTCCCATACGAAAAGAAGAAGAAAAGTGAACAAAACTTGAATCGTTGTATGGAAAACTTTTTTGTTTGTACGATAGAGTGCTGAAATTTTAAACATAGTAGTTCTACATAGTCCGACTACATGCCTGAAAGTTTCATTGAGATTGGACATCTGGAACTGGTAGCTCCCATACAAAATGAAGAATAGGAAGAGAAGCAATATTCACGTCGTTGTATGGAAAACTTTTTTGTTTTTTAACCAATTGACTTGAAACTTTACAGTTATGTTCTTAGGGAGGAATGAAAACTATTTTGACCAAAAGTGGGCGTGGCCACGCCCTTTTTTAGCGAAAATTAACCCGTTGTATGGAAAATTTTTTTGTTTTTAACCAATTAACTTGAAACTGTACAGTTATGTTCTTAGGGAGGAATGAAAACTATTTTGACCCAAAGTGGGCGTAGCCACACCCACTTATAGCGAAAATTGACCCGTTGTATGGAAAACTTTTTTGTTTTTAACCAATTGACTTGAACCTTTGCAGTTATGCTCTTAGGGAGGAATGAAAACGGTTTTGATCAAAAGTGGGCATGGCCACGCCCACTTTTAGCTAAACTTGACCCTTTGTATGGAAAACTTTTTTGTTTTTTAACCAATTGACTTTAAACTTTACAGTTATGTTCTTACGGAGGAACGAAAACTATTTTGACCAAAAGTGGGCATGGCTACGCCCACTTATCGCAAAACTTGAACCGCTGTATGGAAAACTTATTTGTTTTTTAACCAATTGACTTGAAACCTTACAGTTATGTTGTTAGGGGGGCATGAAAACTATTCATTTACTTTTTTTTATTGTGACACAACGTGAAAAGTATTATAGCTTCAGCCTTGCTGAAGATAGCGTCCTTACTGGTTTTCCTTGATTTATTGAGGTTTAAAAGTGTATAACTTTCGAAGGGGGCCCTCAATCAAAAAACTCCTTTAGTACATGATAGATTGGACTCCTAAGAATATCTTAGTTAAATTTCAACAAGATCGGTGCAGTAGATTCTGAGATATCTTGTACACAAGTTTGAAAAACAGTAATTTCGTGTGTTTTACAATTCCGTGAAATGCAAGAAATTGGAGGGTGATACGACTTTATGTCTACTATTTTCGGAATCAGTACACAAAAATACATAGCAATTAGTTGCAATTATTCAAAAAGTTTTTTCTTGTTGGCCTGTGTTATCGATGAACTCATGATGACCAGAAGGCACAAGATAATTTAAATTTCCATGACCAGACCAAGAAATGTTAGGCAAGTTAAAATCACCTAGCACAACCAGAATATCACGAGGACGAACAAGGTTAGAAACTGATGCGATAGCTTTAAATTGCTGCATGTAAATTACCATACTAGACCCCGGGGGAATGTAGGAACAGGTAACAAATATCGACTGATGGGGAAAACTTACTCTAACACTCAAGAATTCAATGACCGGCTGGCAAGACCGTTCGAATAACCTCAGAGCGCTAACATGCGTCTACCGCAATAAGGACACCACCACCACGACGCATCTGACAATCCAGTCTATATGACATGAATTTATTACAGAGGACTTTGTTATCGAGAATCAGTGATGTTAGCCATGTCTCGGAAAACACAATAATACCAGCTTCAAAAGAAAAACTGTCCCTATACAGTCAATTAAGTTTGGACAGAAGCCCTCGTTTGTTTTGATAAAGTATAGAGACATGCTCCGGATCAGGAGCTAGTTTTTTGAAGCCATGCTGGTAGAGGAAGTCTGGTTGGTAAGTGACAACTGTGAATTTCTAATTGAATTCTGTCTAAACCTGCACAATCGTATTGTCTGTCCAAAATTCAGCATTGCACGCCTTATGAAATACTTCAGATGGAACACTCAATTTGAATGAGGCAATATCTCTGAGTTGTGCAAAAGTGAATTTTTGCACGCCAACTTTACCTTCACCCCTATGGGAAATATATTTAATAATATCCTCGCAGGTAGTATCAGAAGACAGTCTGGAAATAAAGACCTGTCTCCGAGGTGACACAACAGACAAAGACGGCGGCGGGTTGTTATTACTGGCCACGCATAGATTATCGTTCAGTGATACCGTAGGTAGTGGAAGCGACCGTGGAGGGGTAATTGGCGACGGTGCAGACGCACGCTCAGATGTGGGTAATGTCCATTTCGACCGTTTAGGTACCGACGAAGTAGGTGGTGACGCACAATTGGTGGCAACATTGGCTATATTGTCATCAATCGTGTTTGACGAGGGAGGTGAGGGCTGTCGAGATCGCTTTGATGAAGTAGGAGGGACTTCCTGTAAAACAGGAGGGGCGGGAACAGTCACGGGAACTACTGGAGGGATTGGTGTTGTAGGAACGGTGGGGATAGGAACCTTAACTACATGTAAAACAGGGGGAGCGGGAGTAGTGGGTTGATTAGAGTGAGGGGCAGTCATTGATGTAGGAGCAGGTGGGGTGGAAAGGTTAGTAACCGGCAAAAGCGATAACAAAAGAAGGGGTGGGGGCGGCCCAAGGTTGCAATTGCTCAGCAAGTCCACGCCCGACTCGAAGTCCACTGATAGTTGCTTAACAGCTCTATTCAGTTTAAGGAACGCGTCGCGGATACTACCGTAAATTGACGAAAAGTCAACCTGACGCTTATAGCATGATGTACAAGATCACGTATAGTTGCCACAGACGGTTTTCGACCGACTGTTTAACCTATCATGGTCACGCCCATTAATACCCGCAAATTTCATGTGGCAGATGTTATCACACAACCAGCAACAAACTGCTCGTTGTGAGTCCACAAAAAATTTTTTTTTTATTTTTACACTTCATTTTGAAAACCAGTAACGACGCTATAGTCGAATATACTCGCCAATATAATACCTTGCACACACAGTAGGCAGTGCAACACCCCAAATCTACAAAAAAATGTTGATTTGACATCGCCCGATCAAATAGTGTTCAAAATATCAAGTAAATCGGTCAAAAATGTGGAATTCACGAAAAATTTGAGTTTGTAGGTCATTGAGGGGTAACCGTCAAAAAGAGGAGAATCTTGTGGTATGCAGTTGAAAAGATACGTATTTACTGAGCTTGTCTACAAACTTTCAGATTCGTATCTTTAATAGTTTTGAAGATACAGCAAATTTAAGAAAACAGTGGAGGGAGGGGGAAAAATTGTGGTAGTTTTGTAAAGCTACTTATACTGAGTCTACATACCGACTTTCATGTTTCTATCTCTTTCGCTGTTATAGCGTTTTAAAAAAGTGGGCGGTGCTGGATGGGCGGGAAGGAGTGGGCGTGGCACAAAACCGTTCAAACTTGATCTGCTGCCGAGCATCACGAGTCTACCCTGAATACGGACGGACAGACGGACGGACATAGATTAATCAATTTCTCTTGACGTCCTGATCGTCCCCCTGCCCTCCTTCTGTGCGTTACATACATTTCGCTCAAACAAACACAATATACCCTGATAAACAGTATGTGTACAGGGTATAAATACGCAGTCAAAGATGTGAAATAAAAATATAAATCAAAGTATTAATAAGGCTATAAAAAACGAAATAAGTGTAAACACCGTGTGCAAAAATGAAATTTGTGTGAACAGTACACCGTACTCAAAAGAGAGAATGTCACAACAAATCAGTTTAAGCAAACATATGTGCACGCAACAACAATACTAAAGGCCACTAAACGCCGTCCGAAAAATGCAGTTACACTATTGTTATTTACAAAACAACAAGTGACTCCAAAGTGACGAAAGACAACCAGAGCAAAAACAAAAAGCGTTGTCTCAACTAAAGAACAAAAACCAAATCAGATGTTCGCGCAATAACAAAAATGATAGACACTTGAACACAGGTCGAACAATTTAAATACACTGTTGTTATTACACGAACAAAAAAAAGTATTCCAAAGAGAAAACCAAATAAAATAAAAAAGAGAAACAATAAACGATATCACACCCAAATGAAGCGAAAAAAAATATGCAATTATTCTTGTGAAAACAATTAAATAAACACACTAATTATGCACAACCAACAATGCCATACAGTTAAATGAAGCACTTAGATACTGGTATATTAAATCACACTTCTGATTAGAACTTGTTAAGAAAAAATAAAAAAATATAAACAAAATTTACACAGAGCTGTGCAGAAACGTGACTTGCTCACTTGAGATCTCACTATCGGGAATATATTTTTAATTGTTCTGCCTAAGTAGATTGATAATTTTTATTGGAGTCCAAACATAAAAAAGTGACTTATTGTATGTTTTATATTATCATAATCATATCATATCATATTGTAATTTAATAACTGTTCGTTTGATAATTTCATGTGTAATTGTTGGTTTAACAAAACATATGGTGAGTGTTTTTTTTTTTTCCAAGCGCTTTGATTATTTCTTTCACTTGTAAGAGGAATCAATACTCTTAATTCGTTCGACAAACGGGTTTCTTTTAGTTACAAAATTTAGTGTGATTTTCTTTTTTGTTTTTTATATGGCTAAACGCCGAATAAAGGGTGACAATGAACTCTTGGTGGCATGTTGGATTTGCGAGTCTACTGCTCATGCGCCGAGTTAAACGGCCGAATTTCTGACATTTTGGAAACAAATATTGGCCTTTACTGGTGCTGTCCAAAATGTCGGTCGTCAGAGATTGAGTTACGTAAGTGGCTCAATCTTAGCATAATGCTCATAAGATTTCGAGCGATTTAATGAAAAATGTAAGTCTTTTGATAAATCTCTATCCAGTTTCAAGACAGTTGAACCTTCCCCTAAGCAGAAAAAGCCCCATCTGGCGCTTAGCATTCCAATTCCGACAGCTCTTTGTCACCGGCTTCCAACGCCTATTGTTCCGATAATTGTCACAGCATCAGAAAGATCATATGCATCTTCTGCCAAAATCAACAATGTCGCTGTTTCAGTGGCTATTTGAATTCATATCGCACACAAATTTTAATGTGTGTAACCGGGGTGACACTCCACTTTCCGCAATAAGAACCGTGCTGAGGTTATTGACAAAATTCTAGTGACAAACAGTGTCACCCTCTCTGTTGTAGACTGGCACGTATCCACGGAGTGTTCCTTTTCGGACCATTACAGGATCGTGTTCGAAGTAGGATGGTCTGGAGAAGCTAGACGGCCCTTCAGGAACATAAAAAGAACCAACTGGGTCAAATTCTCACAAATTGGCAAGGAGTCACTCCCAGACTACCCCGTGGGAAGGCTGGACAATCCGGAAAAACTGGAGGAATCGACCAAAACCGTCGCAGAAGCTCTACGTAAGGCCTTCATCAAATTCTGCCCTGTCAGCCGTCATCCCAAGTCAAACAGCAACAAGTGGTGAACATCGGAGCTTGGAAAGATACGGAAGGAAACGAAAAGACTCTACAATAGAGCAAAAGAAAGAAACTGCCAGGTAGACTGGTATGCCTACCACCACAGTTTTAGAGTTTTCAAGAAAGAATGTAAAAAGGTAGAAAAAGCGTCCAGACTTCGAAGATTGCTGTCGATAAATCCAGCTACACCCGGGTTGCTCTGCGATCTGGATGGCAAATTCTCTAATGACAGCCAAGAATCTCTACAACTCCTCATGGACACGCACTTTCTGGGCACTTCCTGGGAAGTTGATGATGAAGTTAGGAGCACCACCTTTAGCATCAGCGGAGAGCCGGAACTGGCAGTGGATATGGAGAGTGAGGGGAAATTCTTACCAAAGCAAAAACAATCTGGACTATCAAGTCGTTCCATCCGAACAAATCAGCAGGACCGGATGACATCAGACCAGCCATGTTGCAAGTGGTGAGTGAGCACTTGTCGCACTGGCTACTGGAAATCTTAAGGGATGTCTCCTTATAGGAAACATCCCAAAGATCTGGAGAGAAGTGGGGGTGGCTTTCATTCCCAAAGTAGGGAAGATTAACCACTGCTCGCCAAAAGGTTATAGGTCCATCAGTGTTTCATCGTTTTTAGTAAAAACATTGGAGCGACTCTCGGACCAGCATTTTAGAAGTAAGATAACGCTTCACACTTTCAATAGATCTCAACACGCCTATCTTAAGGGTAGATCAGTTGAGACTGCTTTGCAGGAGGTAGTTAGCACAATTGAAAATTTACTGCGATTGAGGGAGTTTACGTTGGCGGCATTTCTGGACATAGAAGGTGCCTTCAATAATGTCAGGATCAAGTTCATAACGACTGTAGTTTTCAAAAAAGGCTCGCACCCGATAATCACACGATGGCTAGGCTCTTGCTTCGCCACAGAGTAATAAACGCTCAACTCTGCAACTCGACAATCAGGAGAAGGGTGACCAGAGAAACTCTGCAAGGGGGTGTCATATCTCCCTTGTTGTGGAACCTGGTCCTTAATAATCTTCTCCTAAAACTGGAAAATAGGAGATATAGAGTGACGGCCTATGCGAACGACCTGGTTCTCATGGTAACAGGCAGATTCCTGCCTACCATCAGTGAGCTCCTTAACGGCGCATTGAGCCTAACTCTGCGATAGGCACAGCAAAACGGTCTGGTGGCCAATCCTCAACCTGAATGAGGTTCTGTTCATTCGAAAATATAAGATCCCAAGCTTCAAACTGCCGACACTGGGAAGAACAGAGCTTGTGCTATCACACGAAGCCAAACACCTTGGAGTAATGCTTGACTCTAAACTTTCCTGGAGGATGAACTCGGAGGAGAGGATGAAAAGGCAGGTAAAGTATGGGGACGGCAACCGGTTATCATTCATTGGTTTTACACAGCATTAGTCAGACCAATACTTACGTACTGAGCGCTGGTTTGGTGGGTGGCGGGTCACACCAACTCCCACCTAAATAACCTCCGAAAAGTACAAAGACTCGCTTGCTTGGGTGTTATAGGGTGTATTCGTTTTACCCCCCAGGCAGGGTTTGATGTGATGTTGAATCTGGAACCAATTGGGGTCTTCCTCAGGCACGTGGCAGCAAAGAGTCCGGTAAGGCTACAAGCCCAGTGCCTCCTTAAACCTGGTGCAATGAGCCTTAGTACCATTCTACGCTCTGTAGGAACTACTGTGGCAGATGAGAACGACTACTGTGTTTCAGATTTCAAATGGGACGATGAATTCAGCGTTAAATTTCCCAACAGATTAGATTGGCAGCTAGAAAGTCCCTTGAAGCAGAACGAGTTGTCAATTTACACAGATGAATCGAAGACTAAAGAAGAACAAGATCGGTGGTCTACTCCGGTGACCTTTCAGGTCAATTCTCCTATCGTCTTCGCGACTATTGCAGTGTGTTCCAAGCGGAGATCTACGCCATTTGGCAGGCGTCAAAATTGATGTATTGACCAATGTCGATAGCCAAGCAGCGCTAAAAGCTCTCTCATCGAACACCGTAAGGAGTAACATCATCCGAGACACAGCTTTGGCACTGAATCCATATCAAACGCCCTTCATCAGCCTTGTCTGGGTACCAAAACTGCGGCCGCCGAACACTGGACAGCAGTACTGGGCTGCGAGGTGTCCAAAACATTATGGCCACGATATAATCCAAGGCCCAATTCCGAGCTTCTACACTTAACAAAGAACAGGATAAGGATGCTGACAGGAGTCTTAGCGGGACACTGCCACATTGGTCGTATGGCCCAACGGTACAGTGTATCCCAACAAGACTACTGTCGTAGCTGCGGAAATGAAGAAGAGGTTGAAAGTGTCCAACACCTTCTATCTGACTGCCCTGCGCTTCTTAGAAAGAGGACCAAGTTCCTGGGAAGAATCTTATTCGACAAATTGGGCAGTCCAGCGAACGCGCGAATTAATTTCTCTTTTGAGGAATTTATTTAAATTACAGTATTTATTCAAAATGTTTTTACATTTGTTTTTCTACTTGCGTTTGCTTTGACTGTACCAAAGCAAGTGGCGTCTTGTTTGTCTCGATAACAATGTTTTTGGCAAATTTCTTAAAGCTAGCTTATGATTCCGTTACATTTCTTTATCTATTATGTATTCTTAAATTTAGCATGGCATCAGTATGCTCATATAAGTATATAAGAGAATGCTTATTTTTATCTACGCTCAAAGCTTATTTTTACTCGGAGCTTATGATCAACAAAGCAAGCTTTTATACAATGATCTTAATCGAAAAGAAACATAACATTCATTGTGGCTTATGTTATAATAACTCTCCTCTTGGTTAAACAAAAACGTCACGGTTTTTCGCTTATTACTTAATTAAAGCAGAAGGCATATAAAAAAGGTAATATATTATATTATTTATTGAAACTAAAACTTCTAACCAATGATTATTTATTTTATGTCTTCTAGTTAATTTCGTTCTCAACATAAGCGTTTCGTATGTTGTCTTTATGAAGAATGCGTGATTTTCGTTGCCCTTGGGGGGCTGTGAGAATCGTGTCCCCACGATCCTCTTGAACCTTATAAGTAATATATGCATCTTTATGTTTATGTCTCCTATCTGTTTTCCAAAATATTTGATCACCTTCTTTAAATGTTTTATACCTACGATTTTTATTGTGGTATTCTAGTAATTTGTCTTGATTATATTTTAATTTATTATGGATTTCAGGATATTTTGTACTGTTGAAAAATACTTCGGTAGGTCGTTTGTGAGTTACTGAATGAATTGTTTTGTTGTATTGACGTAATGCATTAAAAATTTCCTCTTTTGGTCTGTTTTTTGTATCCTTAGCCAGGCTTCGTGTTATTTCGATTATGGTGCTATGGAAACGTTCAACTTGAGCATTCGAAATGGAATGAGCTATTGGGCTTGTAGTATGTCGTATTTGAAGTTTGTTATACAAAAGCTTGGACGCATGACTATTGAATATAGATTCATTGTCTGTCATAAGGGTTTCACAGAGAGGAAATGATGATGTCAACACCTCTTCGAGGATATTATGAAATTCTTTGTTGGACTCGAGCAACCGCATTTGTGCGTATTTTGAGTATCTGCGTATCGTCGATAAATATCGGTCATTTTCGAAATGAAATACGTCCATTTGGATACTTTGACCTGATTGATTCGGGATTGGGAGTTTTTTGTATTGGGATTTTTGTTGGATGACGCTCATACTTTTATAATAGACAGGTCTCACAATTTTTTGTTATGTTTTTTATATGACGAAACATCTTAGGCCAGTATTAAATTTCTTTAATTTCATATTAGTTATTTGACGGGTTTCTATGTGCTCTGTTATGAATCTTTACTATAATTTCTTCTTGTATTTTTGGATCTGTTACGTCTTGTAATTTTGTTTGAGAGTGAACGGTCTTGTATCTTGAAAAATGTGTTTTCAATATTGTTTCTAGCTTATCTTTCATTGTTGCTCCTATATTGAATGCATTAATAGTGTCTGGATTTAAAACTCTTTTTAATTGTTGAATAAAGTATTTTTCTGTTGTAAATTGGATGGTATGTTGAAATTTTTTACAGAACTTTTTGATTTGAGAATAGTGATTTTTACATTTGATTATTATGATTTGATTTTTGTAAGCATTTAGTGGATTTTTTACTTCTTTTAGGAATTCTTTTTTTTTATTTTTTTTTTTTTTATTAAAACTTTGCTTTATTTATTGAATCTTCTCTTTATGAGACTAACAATAAGTTTGCAGATCTTATGCCTATATATTAACTAGCAGTTCTTTTGGACTGCAGATAGGTTGCGGGGCCCTAGGGTCTATCGCTGGGTTGGAAGGTCATTTCAACGAAGACGGGATTGGCTGCACAACCTTGTTAATGTTCTGGCGAGATGGTTAGGGTGCGTAGAAAGCTTGCTGTAGTATTGTTCCTTAAGTTCTGCTATTACATCTCTGACTGGTTGAATATTTAAATCTTTTTGTATGTTTTCGTTTCGAACATACCACGGTGCCCCGGTGATGGTTCTCAATATCTTTGACTGGGTTCTCTGAATGATTTCAATGTTGCTACTGCTAGCGTTTCCCCATAACTGGGAGCCGTAGGTCCAGATAGGTTTGAGAACAGAATGGTAGAGCAGCACTTTGTAGTCAAGACTAAGGGAAGAGCGAGCGTTGATAAGCCAATGAAGGCTATTTGCTTTTAGTTTTAAATGCGTTCTCTTGGCCTCGATGTGCCTGCGCCATGTGAGTCTTCTATCGAGGTGTACTCCGAGGTATGTCACTTCGTTTGTTTGCGGAAGCGTAGTGTTGTTTAACATCAGCGGTGGGCTATCTTGCCTCTTTCGTTCACCGAACGTAACGTGTTTGCATTTTTTTTCGTTGACTTTTATTCGTCAGTCAGCTATCCATTTTTCTATGTCGACCACGTGAAGAGCTAACTGCGCTGTTGCTTGCATAGGGCATCTGGAACGGCTGAGAATAGCTGTATCGTCAGCAAAGGTAGATGTTGTTAGTCGTCTGCTTGTTGGGATGTCTGATGTGTAGAGGACATATAACGTAGGACCGAGTACGCTACCTTGAGGAACTCCAGCTCTAATGGTGTGGTCGTCGGACATATCACTGTTACATCTCACAGTAAACTTCCTGTCGTAGAGGTATGACTTTAGTAGCTTGTGCGTATTTTTTGGAATCATTGTTTTAATTTTATAAATTAAACCGACTAACCAAACTCTGTCCAATGCTTGTGAGACATCCAAAAACATTGCTGTGCAGTATTCTCGATTTTCGAACGCGCTTCGTATTTTTGATGTTATGCGATTAACCTGCTCAATAGTTCCGTGTTTTTTACGAAAGCCGAACTGATGTGAAGGGATTTTGTTGTGTGTTCTCAGGAATGAGTTGATCCGAGTTAGCAGGCATTTTTCGAAAAGTTTTGATAGACACGATAATAAACTTATAGGTCTATACGACGAGGGAATCGTGTGGTCTTTTCCTGGCTTTGGTATCATTATGATGATAGACTTTTTCCATCTTTCTGGAAAATAGCCAAGTTTAGTGATGGCATTGAAGAGCTTCGCGATAGTGCAAACAGCACAATATGGGAGCTCAATAATCATTTTTGGGGTTATTAAATCGCAGCCCGGTGATTTTTTTGGGTTCAGTTCCTTTTTGATAATATTAGCGATTTCGTTTGGTCGAAACTCGATTGGGTCACGTTGAGGCTCGGCGTCGTTTGTTAATGCTGGTAGTGTAGTCGCATTTGTGCAAGGATTTGGTTGAAACACATTTTCAAGGTGGGCGGCAACTGTTCTTGCTCTATCTTCGTCGCTGCGGGCCCAGCCGCCTGCAGGGTTTCTTATAGGCATCACGGTTTCTGTCGGTGAGCTTAGGGTTGGGTGAGCTCTCCACAGTGAGTTTCTTGTACTGGATGTTGATAGTTGTTCTATGTAACGGCGATGGGTATATACTTCTTCTTGCTTAAACGCTTTAGAGAGGTTGCGTGCGGCGCTGTTAAGCCTATGTCGTGCAGATGGCGATCTGGTTGATTGCCATTCTCGACGTAAGCGTCGCTTTTTGATAACGAGCTGCTCGATTTGTAGATTCGTCTTCTTTTGGTTACGTGGAGCTGGCGCCGTTTGAGGTGTTGAGATACGAGTTGCGGTAACGAAGACTGATTCTAGATTGTTTACGAAGCTGTCGATCTCAGCTTCAACGGTTAGGGGAGGATCTAGCTCAATGTGTGAGCTAAAATATTTTTTGTATCTGACCCAGTTGGTTTTATGCGAGGTCAATCTAATTGGTTTATCTACGGCTTTTGGATGTCGAAGTAGGTTAATTAATACAGGCGAGTGATCAGACGAGAGATCTGAAAGACTTTCGGCGCTTAGCAGGGTTCGGGGAATATTTTTTGTTATTGCAAAGTCAATTAGGTCGGGTAGTTTATTGGGGTCAGCCGGCCAGTATGTTGGTTTGCCGGGAGACAGATGGTCGAGCTTATTGCTGGCTTTTATAATTGCATTGTATAATTGTTTACTTTTTGGGGTCACTAGACGAGATCCCCAGTGAGTGTGCTTGACATTGTAATCTCCTGCTGCTATGAAGTGTTCTCCGAGTGTGTTAAAGAACTGCATGAACTCAGCTTCAGACATATTGAAGCGAGGTGGGCAGTATACGGCGGCTAGTGTTAGATAGTTACCACTATCTAATTGTATGTTTATAGATGTGGCCTGTAGATAGTTTTCTGCAAATCTTCTATGGCAGTGGTGTTTGAGACGGTTTCTAATCAGAATACCAGTCCCCCCATGTGCTTTACCATCAGGATGGTTTGTTCCGTAAAATACATAGCCTCGTATGTTAAAATTATATTTGTTTGTAAGGTGTGTTTCTTAGAGTAGCATTACGTCAATGTGTTTGTCAAGTAGAAATTGAGCTAGTTCAAGTTTGTGCTGTGAGACGCCATTAGCATTCCACGTAGATATGCGTAGGGAAGGCATGGTTTATTTGGACTGTTGTGAAATCAGCATTTGTATCAGTAGATTTTGGTTTCGCATTAAATCCTGCATAGTTGTCCGCATAAAAGACATAAACTCCATTAGACTTTGCTGCATGGTTGATAACATTGCTTCAAAGTTGCGTTGTTGCTGCCCCGGCATTTGGTGGTGTTGAGTCGCGTTTAAATCTGCATGTGCTAGTTGTGGGTTCGGCGTGTTTGGGGTAGGGGGGACCAGTCCTGATTTTAGAGCACTGGCAAATGCCACGTTTTTGGTTGAGATTCCGGGGCCAAGTGAAGATCTGGCTGCGGTCGAAAAGAAGACGTCTGGGTTTAGTTTAGATGGTGTAAATATAGTCTGTGCGTTTTGAGAGCGTGTAGTGGTCACTCGCTGGTGGATTCGTATTTTCAGTCCCTTGTATATTGGGCAACCTTTATAGTTAGCTGTGTGGTTACCACCACAGTTGGCGCATTTTTTTGTGCTGGCGTCGTCTTTGCTCGCTGGGCATTGAGTAATGTCGTGAAGCTCTTCACAAGCTACACATACGGGGCGCAGAGTACAATACGACTTTGTATGGCCATATTCTTGGCAATTCGTACATTGTACGGGACCATTGCGTTTGTGCGGTTCTTCTACGGTGATTCTGCGGTGCAGTAGGAATTGAAATTTGTACATCGGGTGCACTTCGTTTTTCTTTAGCGGCTTGCTTTCTGGATTAAGTTGTACCTTAAAGAGTGGTTGCGGCTTTCTATCCTTATTTTGGATGTTGAAAACAGTTTTGGCACTGAATCCTTTCTCTTGTAACGCGTTGATTACTTCCGCAGGAGTGACTTCAGGCTCTATGCCCTTTAGTACGACTTGCAGGCCTTTGCTGCTTTTTAGCTGGTACGTATAGAAGTTCTTTTTGTTGTCGCTCAGGTACTTCGACAGTACTCTGTAGTTATCTTGTTTGTACCTTTGTTTCATGTATATTTCCCTTTACAAGGGGGATTATATGAAAGTTGTCCTTTCCAATAAGCTCGATAAATTTGCTGACTAAGGCGTTGCAGCTTTTTTCACGGATGTAAATTGGTGGTGGCTTTGGCATTCTTTTAACGCTTTCTGTTTCGGGGGCCAGATCAGAAGTGTTATCTGCCAGAATTTTGAACCTGTTGGTATTATCAGGCATTTCGCTTGCTGGTAAGCTGAAGCTAACACGGGTAATTTTCGGCTTCGAGTTTAGGGGGCTCAACTTTCTTTTAAATTGAATGTAGCGATCCATTCCAGTCTGTACGGCCGGCCTTATTGTTTCTTTGTTTGCGTTTTCTTTAGCTAATGTTGCGCCAGTTGTATTTGCATTGGCAATTGGATGGGCAGTTGATACCGTTGAAGTTGTTGTTGTACTTACTGTTGAGGTGGAATTCTTTTGGTGAGGACAAATTGGAATGTATTGAATTATTTGAAGATTTCGAAGTTAGGTTATTTATTTGACGGGAGAGAGCATCCGCTACTACATTCTGAGCTCCTGGCTTGTATTTTATTTTTGCTCCATATTCTTCTATTAAATTAAAATTGGTGGTCTATATAAATCGTTAGGTCTGCTATTCCATAGAAATAGTTTCTAAGATTTTTTAATGACCAAACTATTGCGAGTAACTCCTTTTCATTTACACTATAATTAAGTTCTGTATCTGAAAGTGTTCGTGATATAAATATTATAGGCAGAGCTCGTAAAATACGGTCAATCAATTTTTTTAAAACTGTCTTGTGACTACTAAAACAGAAAAACATGAAGTAGGCTTGCTCACTCTCAGAACAGAACACTTTTTTTTGTTTCGTTCGTGTTCTCTGTCTAGTGTTTTTGATTGAGCAAAACACACGAAAGTGTCTTGCTATGACAGCTCAAACAAAGACACATTGTCTTGCTTTCATGAAATATGTGTCTTTTAAAGAGCAAAACGACTAAAGTGTTAACCAAAAGTGTCTTTCTATATATAATATAAAACAAGTGTATGCAGCTATGAAAGGTGTTTGACCGTCAAATGGCGCCTCTTATTTGTAATATGCTTGCCGGGCAACTCCACACCACATACGTTGCATACCGACATGTTTCTATCTGCGTCGAATTTAAAAAGTACATGCACTTTTTTATTGCAGTCCCGATTCATATCACACAATATTTTATATTTGATCCAAACGAAAACGTATTGCTTGTTAGTATAATTTATTTTCAGTTTTCACACAAAAACACACATACACAGGCAAAAGACACTTTTTATACTTTTCACGTAAGTGAAAAAGTATAATAACTTTGTGCTGAAGTTTGTAACACACAGAAATATTCACTTGCGGCTATATAAAGTATATATATTCTTGATCAGGACGACAAGACGAGTTGATTTAGCTATGTCCGTCTGTCCGTCTGACCGTCTGTCCGTCTGTCTGTATATATACAATCTCCTCCCACAGTTTTAAAGATATCGAGCTGAAATTTTGCACATAGACTTCTTATTCGTGCAGTCAACTCATTTGTCGGATCCAGCCATATCGGACCCCTGGAACTGGTAGCCCCCATACGAAAAGAAGAAGAAAAATGAACAAAACTTGAATCGTTGTATGGAAAACTTTTTTGTTTTGTATGATAGAGTGCTGAAATTTTAAACATAGTAGTTCTACATAGTCCGACTACATGACTGAAAGTTTCATTGAGATTGGACATCTGGAACTGGTAGCTCCCATACAAAATGAAGAAGAGGAAGAGAAGCAATATTCACGTCGTTGTATGGACAACTTTTTTGTTTTTCAACCAATTGACTTGAAACTTCGTAGTTATGTTCTAGGGGAGGCATTTAAACTATTTTGACCAAAAGTGGGCGTAGCCACGCCCACTTATAGAAAATTGACACGTTGTATGGAAAACTTTTTTGTTTTTTAACCAATTGACTTGAAATTTTAAAGTTATGTTCTTTGGGAGGAATGAAAACTATTTTGACCAAAAGTAGGCGTAGCCACGCCCACTTATAGCGAAAATTGACCCGTTGTATGGAAAACTTTTTTGTTTCTTAACCAATTGACTTGAAACCCTACAGTTATGTTTTTAGGGAGGAATGAAAACTATTTTGACCAAAATAGGGCGTGGCCACGCCTTTTTTATAGCGAAAATTTACCCTTTGTATGGAAAACTTTTTGGTTTTTAGCCAATTGACTTGAAACTTTACAGTTATGTCCTTAGGGAGGAATGAAAATTATTTTGACCAAAAATGGGCATGGCTACGCCCACTTATCGCAAAACTTGAACCGTTGTATGGAAAACTTTTTTGTTTTTTAACCAATTGACTTGAAACCTTACAGTTATGTTGTTAGGGAGGAATGAAAACTATTCATTTAGTTTTTTAGTGACACAACGTGAAAAGTATTATAGCTTCAGCTTTGCTGAAGATAGCGTCTGGTTTTGTTTGTGCTCAGAAAATCTGTCTTTGGAAGACACGAGAAAAATTAAAATAAAACAAAGTGTTAATGCTTGATCATTCCACTCATTAATCAAAAACAGAATTGAGTGTGTTTTCTTTCTCTCTGTTTTCATTGTGTCCGAATGAAACAGTTTTTTTTTCTGACAGTTTGAAAATGTTGACAGTTTTTTACATGCTCTGATTATAGGTTTTCTTTTTTGTGAAAGGACAGCTCCTATCGCATAGTCACTTGCGTCTGTGGTAAGTTCAAGAGGTTTAGTAAAGTCCGGTTGGTTTAATTCAATTTCTGCTTGTAAATGGTCTTTGAGGATATTAAACGCTTTGATTGATTGTTCGTCTAGATTGTTTTTATACTTTGCACTTTGATTTTTTTGATATTGTCTTTCCTTCTATTGATTTTTGGTAGTTGTTGAGAGGTTTTGCTATATGAGCAAAGTGAGGTATACATTTTCTATAATAGTTTGCTAGTCCAAGAAATGATCTAAGTTCTCTTAAATTCGCTGGGGCTGGAAAGTTCTTAATTGTTTCGATTTTTTAATATCGACTGATATTTTTCTTTCTTTGATTCTGTGTCCTAAAAATTCTACTTCTGTTTTGAAGAAATGGGATTTTTCTAATGAGATTTTCATATTTGAATTATGAAGGGCTGTAGTAATTATTTCTATGTGTTTTAAATATTCCTCTTCAGATTTAGAATATATTAATACATCATCTAAGTATACGTAAGCGAATTTTGCAATAAAAGGGCGTAATATGTTATCTATACAACGTTGAAATATCGAAGGTGCGTTTTTTAAACCAAACGGCATTCTAATAAACTCATACTTTGCTCCATTAACCGAAAATTATGTTTTTTCTCTGTCTTCTTCTTTTATTAAGACTTGATGAAACCCAGACTCTAAGTCTATGGTTGAAAATATTTTTGCCTCACCTAAATTTTGTATTGTTAAATTTATATCCGGTATTGGATATTTATGTGATATTGTTGCTGAATTGATTTTTTGAAAATCGATGACTAATCTTTTCTTTGGTTGTCCGTTTTCATCTAAGCCTTTCTTAGGTACTACCCATACTGGTGAGTTATACGGGTTGAATTATTTTAGTTTTTGGTAATTGTTTAATCTGTTCTTCTACAAACTCTGTATAGACATAGGGAAGAGGATATTGTCTTGTGTAGATTGGGTCATTGTATTCTGTCCTAATTGTAGCTTCTATAGTTGTTGTGAATGGTAAATGTTGGCTTATTTGTGCATTTTTATTCATTATTCTGTCAATTTCAAACTTATATTTTTCTGAATCACATGAATATTTACATTGCAAGGTATTATGGATCTTGATTTTATACTCTAGTTTTAGGAATAGAGGATCTATTTTTGCTTTAATTTTTCTAAGTCCTTCAAATCCTAATATCATATCGAATTGTTTAATTTTATCTGATTCATAAAATATTAGATCGTGTTTTAATAAGCCAATTACGTTTTTGTATTTGATTATAGAAGTTCCATGCAATGAACTTATCTGAACTGGCGTTTTTAATTCAATTCTTTTCCCTATTTTACAATGAATACTTATATAGTTTGATGTTGCTCCAGAGTCTATTAATATTACTACTTCTTTACCTATTAATTGACATTTGTGGACTAGACAAGGTAGTCCGTTTATACATCTAAAAAAGTAGAGCGTGTCTCGTAGTGGTCATCTTCCAATTCTTGAACCGATTCGTCCTGTGATGAAGTCGATTCGTTGTCGTCTTCTTTGCTTGGTGTTGGCTTAAGTTTCTCCACGTTATTCAATCGCTGTTGTTTAAATTTGTGCTGGAAACTACTATTATCTCTCTTGAATTGTTCGTTGCTGTTTTTCCATTGTTGAATTCGATTATTGGCACTTGGTGGGTCTATATCCATCGGCTCTGGTTTCTGATGATTTTCATAACGCTGTTGTTGACTTACTTTGTTGTATTCTGGTTGCTGTTGAGGCGTGGGATGATTTCTTTTCTCCGTGTCAAAAATCCGTTTTTGGCATTCTTTTCCTAGTCCTTCAGAAATAATACAATCTGATAATGCTAGTGCTCCAGCTAGCGTTGATGGTCGATGAGAAAATAATGTTTCTTTTATGTATCTATCGTAGATTCCTTTTATAAACGTTGAAATAGTTTTCTCTGTTGTTTTCTTTGTTAAAAAACTTAATGCGTTTTTATCCGAGACTTCGGTTTCAAGTTTAGTTATCACTAAATTTGCTGCACTTTAATTTCTTTATAGAAATCCTTAATTGTTTGTCCTGGTTTTAGTTTCAGGTTAAACAATTGATTTTCAAGCATGTCCACAGTTCTGTTATCTGCGTATTGTTCGTCTAATTCTTTGATTATTGCCTGAATATTTCTTGGTGTCCGTTGACTGATTGAAATGTTCTCTGCCTCTCCAAGTATTTTGGATTGAATTATCATTGATGCTCCACTATATTCAGGTGTGCCTCTGTATGGTTCAATTCCTTTGAATAATGGCATTATCCTGTTTCTCCAACTTCTATATTCACTTGAGTCACCTTTGAACACGGGTAAATCTTTAAAAAATTCGAATTCAATTTCTTTTGCACTTTGCCATGGTATTATGTCATCTACATATACCGTAAGTTCAACTGGTACGTGTTGGATTTAAACTTCTTGAGACCTCCGTACTTTTGGTCCGCTTGTAAGAGTTATGTATTATGAGTTTAACATAACTCCTGGCAGGATCGCCAATTAATTTCTCTTTTGAGGAATTTATTTAAATTACAGTATTTATTCAAAATGTTTTTACATTTGTTTTTCTACTTGCGTTTGCTTTGACTGTACCAAAGCAAGTGGCGTCTTGTTTGTCTCGAAAACAATGTTTTTGGCAAATTTCTTAAAGCTAGCTTATGATTCCGTTACATTTCTTTATCTATTATGTATTCTTTAATTTAGCGTGGCATCAGTATGCTCATATAAGTACATAAGACAATGCTTATTTTTATCTAGGCTCAAAGTTTTTTTTTACTCGGAGCTTATGATCAACAAAGCAAGCTTTTATACAATGATCTTAATCGAAAAGAAACATAACATTCAATGTGGCTTATGTTATAATAACTCGCGCCTAGACGACCTGTCACTCTTCCTGGACTCAACTGCGTGGTTCCGCGGGCTGCCGAAACCTAATGGGACTGGCCAGTAGAACCCGGAGAACAAGACTTGACCCTTCTCTCATCCTCTATCCCATCCAACCTTCCAACTCCTAGCTAACCCTCCCGTTTTCATCAGGCAACACAATGGACCAAATGGTCACTGGGTGCTCTCGACCTTTGTTGAGCTGGCTGTTCAACCTAACCTTACCTAACTTTGATTGGTCATACATTCATAACACGTTCAACATTGAACAGGCAGTAATGATTTTAACGCAACTTTGTACTAACTGTTAAAATTGTGCGTACCAAGAGTTAAATTGTTTCACAACAAAATTTTCAAAATAATTGTATCGTCCAAAGAACTCAAAAAATAGATTATCCAAAAAACATAAGGGAACTGGTTGTCTTGTCGATTATTCAAACTATGCAAAAGTTCGCTATAAATTCACTTTATGTAACAAACGATATTACGATTTTTCCTTAATTAAATTAAAATTCAATAAATACCGCGATCCAAAAAAAGTTTTTAATGTCATCAAATACAAGTCTAATTCCAATTTATTTCCTTTATGTATGAAATTCAATGAAGTGGAAGGAAACGATGATCCAACGATTTTCCAAAGCACCTATAATGACTATTCATACCAAAACGTTACTTACACATACTTTATCAAAGATAGAAATAATATTAATAGAAATAATATTTTAAGGCCCACTGCCGAGATGTTCTGTAAGCTTTTTAACATGTCGTGAAATTTTTCAATTTTTTTTTTTATTTATTTAATTTATTTATTTATTTAATAACAAATAACTGTTATTTAAGTAATAGTTAGATCAAAATAAAAAAAAAAAAAATTTATAAAAAAAAAAAAAAAATTATAAAATAATACATATCAATAAAAAAATAAAAATAATATAAATATTACAAAATAAATATAGAATTGGAAAAAAAAACTTCATTAATGGAGAAGAGAAAAAACAAACAAAATAATAATATAATATAAAGAAAAATACATATAATATAACAAATACAAAATAATTACTTTAAAAAAAACTTCATTAATAAGAAGATAAAAAAAAAGCAAAATGATAAATTAATTCTAAGAAGTCTCTGACCCGGTGGGGGAAATTTATTTGCATAATGCAAGCTATGCCCCTGCTCACAGCCATTTGTGGTCAGAGACTTAAATTCTGAAGAGCGCAATCCGACCATCCAGAACGACTATCCAAGCCGATGTACGTTCTCAGTTCCATGTAGGTAGTGCAGAATGGTTGAGTTAAGTGTCGAGAGAGAAATTTCAGGTGAGAGGACGTAATAAAGATTATTATAATTAGTACATAATACACGAAACGGATCATGAAGTGCATAGTTAGTTGTGCATCTATGCAAAGTTAAAGGGACATAGTTTCTGGTAGTACGTCGTGGTACACTAAAACAAATCCGATTGAGTAGGTCTGAAGAGTCAATTAAACCAACAACAAGCTTATGAAGAAAAACCGTCCCTAAAACAATCCTGCGTTGGGACAGAGATGGAAGGTCAATAAGCCTATCATGGTATGACGGTAGTCTGACATTACGATTCCAATTCAGGCCACGAAGCGCAAAGAGGAGAAATTGCTTCTGAACTGATTCAATGCGATCTTGATATTTCTTGAATTGTGGAGACCATGCGCAACTGCAGTATTCGAGAAGAGGACGTACAAGTGACGTGAAAAGAAGTTTGGTGATATAAGGGTCATTGAATTCTTTAGACCAGCGTTTAATGAATCCAAAAACACCTTTCGCCTTATTAACGACAGTACAGGACAGGACCAATATGACTGCCTTGGAGGACACCAGAAGAAACTTGGATAAGATCGGACCTAGAAGATTTAAACAAGACCCGCTGAGTTCTATCTGTTAAATACGACTTAATCCAAAGAAGAAGACTCGTCGGAAAACCCATTAGATTCAATTTGAACATGAGCAGATTGTGGTTAACCGAGTCAAAAGCTTTACTAAAGTCAGTATAAATGACATCGGTTTGAGAGTGTTTGACTTTATTTACTTTATTTATTTATTTAATAACAAATATCTGTTATTTAAGTAATAATTAGATCAAAATACAAAAAAAAAATTTATAAAAAAAAACAAAAAATAATAAAATAATATATATCAATAAAATATAAAAATAATATAAAAATTACAAAATAAATATAAAATTGGGAAAAAAAACTTCATTAATGGAGAAGAGAAAAAAAAAGCAAAATAATAATATAATATAAAGAAAAATACATATAATATAACAAATACAAAATAATTAATTGAAAAAAAAAAACTTCATTAATAAGAAGATAAAAAAAAGCAAAATGATAAATTAATTCTAAGAAGTCTCTGACCCGGTGGGGGAAATTTATTTGCAAAATGCAGGCTGTGCCCCTACTCACAGCCATTTGTGGTCAGAGACTTAAATTCTGAAGAGCGCAATCCGACCATCCAGAACGACTATCCAAGCCGATGTACGTTCTCAGTTCCATGTAGGTAGTGCAGAATGTTTGAGTTAAGTGTCGAGAGAGAAATTTCAGGTGAGAGGACGTGATAAAGATTATTATAATAAGTACATAATACACGAAACGGATCATGAAGTGCATAGTTAGTTGTGCATCTATGCAAAGTTAAAGGGACATAGTTTCTGGTAGTACGTCGTGGTACACTAAAACAAATCTGATTGAGTAGGTCTGAAGAGTCAATTAAACCAACAACAAGCTTATGAAGAAAAACCGTCCCTAAAACAATCCTGCGTTGGGACAGAGATGGAAGGTCAATAAGTGCGAGCCTATCATGGTATGACGGTAGTCTGACATTACGATTCCAATTCAGGCCACGAAGCGCAAAGAGGAGAAATTGCTTCTGAACTGATTCAATGCGATCTTGATATTTCTTGTATTGTGGAGACCATACGCAACAGCAGTATTCGAGAAGAGGACGTACAAGTGACGTGAAAAGAAGTTTGGTGATATAAGGGTCATTGAATTCTTTAGACCAGCGTTTAATGAATCCAAAAACACCTTTCGCCTTATTAACGACAGTAGAGATATGTTGAATGAAACAGAGTTTAGGATCGAAAAGAACACCTAGGTCGTTAAAAAGTGAGACACGTTCTAATTGGACGTTATCAATCGAGTAAGTAAACAAATGAGGTTTACTACGATGAAAAGTCATAAACTTACATTTAGAACAATTGAGCAAAAGCAAATTCAGCAAACACCAAGACTGTAGTGAGTTCAGATCAGCCTGTAATAGGTCATGACAGGTAGGCTCATTATAAGAAAGACACAATTTAACATCATCCGCGTACATAAGTACCCGAGAGTATGAAATCGATGAGGGGAGATCATTAATGAAAAGAATGAACAAAAGAGGACCAATATGACTGCCTTGGGGGACACCAGAAGAAACTTGAATAAGATCGGACCTAGAAGATTTAAACAAGACCCGCTGAGTTCTATCTGTTAAATACGACTTAATCCAAAGAAGAAGACTCGTCGGAAAACCCATTAGATTCAATTTGAATAAGAGCAGATTGTGGTTAACCGAGTCAAAGGCTTTAGTAAAGTCAGTATAAATGACATCGGTTTGAGAGTGTTTCACAAAACCATGATTAACTAAGCAAGTAAATTCTAGAAGATTAGTACAAGCTGATCTCCTTTTTAAAAATCCATGCTGAGAAGGTGCCAAAATTGATCTACAAAAATGTTGCATGCTTGCAATAATAATTTTCTCAAAGAGCTTTGAAATCGCTGATAGTTTAGCTATGCCCCTATAATTGGTGACATCTGACTGATTTCCTTTTTTATGCAGAGGAATAATAAATGATTCCTTCCAAATAGGGGGAAATGAAGAAGTGAGAAGTGATAACTTAAAAAGCTTCAATAAAGGCTTGCACAGAGAATTTTCACACCCTATAAGCACACAGCTAGGAACATTATCAGGACCTGGAGAAAAATAATTTTTTAGAGCAAGCAAATTATTTAGAACATAATCTTCAGTCAATACAGGAGAAACAAAGCCATTGATTGGATTAATCGGATATGGATATGAGGAACCCGAAAATGTTGTTGAAGAATATGTCGTTTGGAAGAACCTAGCGAAAAGATTTGCAACTCCAGAATCATCACAAGCCTCAACTCCATCAAGAAAAAATGACAAAGGGTACAAATCCGTTCTGCGCTTAGAATTGACAAATCTAAAAAACGTTTTAGGGTCACGCAGGAATTGACTTTTACATCGACTCAGGTAATTATTATAACAGATATTATTAAGTGAAAGAAAATTAGATCGAGCAACTGAGTATCTGGAAAAGTCAGACAACGAACCCGAAAATTTAAATTTTTTGTAGAGTCTAGATTTTATATTTCTTAGGTTCGACAACTGGCGGGAGAACCGCGGCGGTTTTAGAGACATCGAAGGTGAGGTACAAGCTGGGACACACGTATTCAGAATACCATATATTGACTCATAAAAGAAGGTATTGGCATATGATATGTCATTACAACGATATAAAATAGACCAGTCTATCTGATCAATTAAGGAATTTAGTCGATCAAAATTAGTTTTACGAAAACAAAGACGACGCTGAGGAGAGGTGTTAGGCGAGATGGAGGAACGAAAGGGAAGAGAAAAAATAGTTTCCAACGTAGGGTGAAAAGAATCTTCCGGCACCAATAGAGGGTCACATCGAGATACAACTATGCCATGCGAATCGTTTGCCAATACAAGATCAAGAGTTCTGTTAATTTATTTCACGACCGAATTTTTCTGAAATAAAGGAATATCCAGGAGATTATCAAGAAATTCATGATCTCCGGAAGGTACTAAAAAATTTGGGTTATCGAAATAAGACCAAGAAATATGGGGAAGGTTAAAATCACCAAGAACGATAAGAAAATCACGATCATGTGTAAGATCACAGGTCAGTTTTATAGCGTCAGAGTGCTTCATATAGACCTCTTGTCCAGAACCAGGTGGAATATATGAACACGTAACAAACACAGCCATCTGAGCCAAAGTAATCTTAACACAGATAAATTCAATATCGTCGGCTATATTCAATTGAACAAGATCAGAACGAAGGGATAAATCTATTGCAATGAGAACCCCACCCCCCCGACGAGAAGGACGGTCACGTCTGTAACAAACGAATTTATTACATAACACTTCATTGCTTAGAACAGTTGGATTTAGCCAGGTTTCAGAAAAGATGATAATATCCACATCGAAAAAAAACTGTCCCTATGTAAACTGCTTAGCTTCGACAAAAGACCCCTTACATTTGATAAACAAAAGTACGGCGTTCAGAACCCAGATCTAGTTTTTTGAGGCCGTAATTGAAGTGGACAATGACGAGCCAGTAACTGAAACCGTAGGACTGGACCTTATTTTTGGCTTGAACTCATGGACGATCATGTGAGCAGGCCAAAATGATGGGTTACACACTAAGTTGAATGCATCATTTGGTACAGTCAATTTGAATGATGCAATCTCTCTCTTGGATCGCGTGACGGCAACGACAAACTGACATCCTTCATTGGGTGGAATTAAATCCACCGATGAGGTAGTAGGTGGTTCGGGGATAGGGTGAGGTGGGGTGATAAGGGAATTAACGGGAGCCAGAGGAGGAGGAAGTGAGAGCTGAGGAAGAGCAAGATTGGAAAAGGGAGACGGCGATAAGGATAATAAAAGCGGTTCAAAGTCGTAATTCCCAAGTAAATCGGAACACGACTCGAACTCAGCATCCAATTCCTTAACCAATTTCTTCAACTTGATATATTTGTTACGCACACGTCGATACATTGCCGAGAAGTCAGTTTGCCGCTTAAAACAGACCGGGCCTGACCATTTGTAACCGCCACAGGCTGACTTAGAGTCATTATAAAGCCTATCGAAATCACGTCCGGTGATGCCAGCACAATTAAAGTGGCAAATGTTCTCGCACAACCAACAGTGAATGGCGCGTTTTTTGTTACCATCAAATAAAAGTGTATCCTTGCAAGAAATGTTGCAACAACTCATTGTGGATGACAAAAATAAACAAATTAGAAATAAAAAGACAAAGCAAGAATGTGCAGTACTGCAAAATTCAACTGGGTCTGCAAAATAAAAGTTCAACTGGGTATGCAGATAGCAAGGAACAAGACAAGCGTAGATGTATGTAAATACAACAAATACACTTGTTACCGAGCAAAAGTTGACAAAAACAAACACTTACTGAAAAGAAGCACAGTAGATGTTCAAAATTTTGCAAAAAAAAAAGAGAAAAAGGGCAAAAAGCGTATGAGAATACACGAACAACAAAGAGAGTGAGCAAGCGAGCAATGCTTACCGTACTAACAACAAGGCGAAGAGAAAGTAAAAGAGCGGCGTACCAGAACAACAAAAAATTATTGAGTGCCCGCTAACGCCAACACAACAAATATTTCACTAAGATAAGAAAATAATCAAATATAATAAAAATTAACGATAGTATGCACAAATAACCAACACTTCACAGTAATGCACAATAACTTGAGTAAAATATTGATATATAGATAATCTATAATATAAAAATGAATCGCAAAATGTGTTGGTAAGCGCATAACTCAACAACGCCTAGACCAATTTGGCCAATTCTTTTTTTTAAATGTTCGTTGAAGTTCAAAGATGGTTTTTACGGCGAGAAAAATTCAAATAATTGCCGGAAAAACCCTAAAAACAGACCTTTTCTTTTTCCCATACAAACTTGCGACGTCGCAAGCATTAAACGTAACATGCTATGCTTCTTCTTATACGTCAGTATTGTTATGTGTTTGTTGATTGAAAGAGAACAAGAAAACTTTGAGAGAACGTACAAGCCAGAGAGTATTAAAATTAATTAATACTCTTTGCAAATTACACGCACTAATGTGTAAACAATGCAGGTATGTACGGCTTGAAGGATTTGACTCCAAGTCATGTCAAATTAAAAAAAAGTTGAAACAACAACAAACTGTCAATGTCAGTGTTGTTTTTCTTGGATTTTCACTACTGAGTTTGCTTTTGTCAACTGATACACGAAAGAAACCGTAGCTATGTATATCGTGTTTAGTGCAGTGTTTAGTTACCTATGATCACTTATTATTGAATGTGAGACAATAATCTATAGTATAATAAAAATGAATCGAAAAATATGTTGATAAGCGCATAACTCAAAAACAGCTTCCGATTCAATGAAATTTTCAGTTAATCTTTAGATGGACCTCCTGAAGGTTGTTATAATGTTTTGGTATCAATCCGACCATTTTAACTGGTAGCCTCCATACGGGAAGAAGAAGAAAAATAAACAATATTAAGATTTTGTGGACGCAAGCACGTACCATTCTTTGCTTCTTCTTACACTTTTGTATTGGTATGAGTGTGTTGTTTGCAAAGAGAACAAGAGAACGGTGAGAAAACGGAGGAGCATTACTTTCGAAATTGTGCTTCACTTCTTCTTCATCTTTTACATACAGCCACATATGTACACATATTAGTGTTTTTATACTCTTCACGTATGTAAATATTATTATGACTTTGTCACGGAGTTTGTAACCCCCAGAAGGAGAAATATCCGACTATTGACCTGAAATTTTACAGCTTTACTACCATAAATCATTTGTCGGAACTGCAATGATCAGACCATTAGAACTGGTAGCACCCATACAGAATGAAGAAGTAAAATGAACAGAACTTAAGTCGTTGAATGGAAAACTTTTTCGTTTTGGAAGATAGAGGGATGAAAAAAACATAAACAAACATAGTAACTTTACGTACGCAGACTAAATTTCTGGAATTGTCATTAAGATCGGACCACTGAAACTGGTACTTATCATACAAAGTGAAGAAGAGGAAAAGACAGAAAATTTACGGCGTTGAAAGGAAAACTTTTTTTTCTTAATTAATTGACTTACAACTTCACAAGCTAATATCAATAAATTGCAAGTTTCCATATTAGCTTAAACAATGAAAATTGGTATATAGGCTATTAAAGTAAAGAGAAAGCAGATTCAATCCAAAAAATTGGCGTGGCATAAAAAGAGCGTGAAAAGTAAATAGTCTTCAGCAAGGCTGAATAGCGTTTTTTATACTCCTGCAAAAATAATATATATTTGCGATGCCGTGAAGTTCGCTACGCAGAGAAGGAGATATCGCCGACCACATAAAGCATATATTATCTTCACAAGACGAGTTAACACAGTCATGTCCATATGTCTGCTTCAATACCAACTGCGAGCTCAGTTTTAACGATTTCAAAAAAAATAAAACGCAGAAAATTATGTTATCCTTTCAGGCAGTTTCTATGTAAAAAATCTGCATGATTGGATTGCTATTACATTTAGCTGCCGGTTAAAAATTAGGTTTTTTAAAACTACCACCTTAGTTTTTTGTACAAAAACATTTTAGACGTCAAAAAAGGCACTTTGCGAAAGAAACAATCGGTCAAAACAAGATTTTTGTTAGAAAAATGTTTTATTAATTTTTAACTATTTTCCGAAATTTTATTAGAATCGAACATAAAGGCGTGGCCCCGACCATATAGAGAAACATCTTCAAAATTATATTTTGCTGTAAGCAAAATCGCCAGAAGGCTGTAAAGTGGAGAGTATTTTTCATTTTGCTAAAATGGAACAAAGGAATGGTTTTGTTGTTCTTAAATAAAAACAGATGGAATTTTGCAATCACATGTTTGTAAAGGTAATTATATATCACTGCAAAGTAAGAAATTTGCCATAATTACAAGGCATTAAGAATTCTGAAACGCATTAACGGTAATTAGAGTTTCAAAATGCTAGAATATTTTTTTTTTTAAATTTAATTAATCTACGAAAACAAAATCTGGAAATAATATTGATGACTTCGAACCCAACAAGAATTGATAAATGAACGTGGCTGCTGCAACATATAATAAAAATTTTGAACGCCTATGTACCTGTATCTATAAGTCTGACAAGAAGAAAATTTAGGAACTAATTGTGATAGAGTGTTAAAAGATTCAATCCTGGGCTATATGCAACAGTTCATCATACTTTGAGGGCGTAGCAAAGCGCGCTGGGTCAGCTAGTTTAACAATAGAAATAATGTGAAAAAACGTTAATTAAACGCGGAAAAAAGACAACACGTCTGACTCACTTGAAATCTCTCTCTTTTGTATTGTCCCCAAAATTTGGAAAGAGTCTTACATTATACCCTTTTCTAAATTTGTCTCAGCATGGCTTCCTCAAGAAACTTTCAACGATATTAAAATTTCCTTCAATGTTCAATCGAAATTTCTTCGCTGGTTGCCAAACCGATGATGTGTACACAGATTTCAGTAAAGCATTTGATTGTGTTTGTCATGCCCTGCTTTTAAAAAAACTCGAAACTTATGATTTTCCACCATCGTTAGTCCGTTGGCTGTCGTCTTATCTTGAATCTTGAACTGAATGTGTTCTTTTTAAAACATCAATTTCGAGACGAATTTTTGTTTCTTTCGGGGTTCCTCAAGGTAGTCGTCTTGGTCCCTTATTATTTAATATATCTATCAATGACTTGCCCTCTGTGAGCAAGCATTTCCAAGTTTTAATGTATGCCAAAGAAGTTAAATTATGTCTGACCATTAATTCTATAGATCGTTAAAAAGTGAGACACGTTCTAATTGGACGTTATCAATCGAGTAAGTAAACAAATGAGGTTTACTACGATGAAAAGTCATAAACTTACATTTAGAACAATTGAGCAAAAGCAAATTCAGCAAACACCAAGACTGTAGTGAGTTCAGATCAGCCTGTAATAGGTCATGACAGGTAGGCTCATTATAAGAAAGACACAATTTAACATCATCCGCGTACATAAGTACCCGAGAGTATGAAATCGATGAGGGGAGATCATTAATGAAAAGAATGAACAAAAGAGGACCAATATGACTGCCTTGGGGGACACCAGAAGAAACTTGAATAAGATCGGACCTAGAAGATTTAAACAAGACCCGCTGAGTTCTATCTGTTAAATACGACTTAATCCAAAGAAGAAGACTCGTCGGAAAACCCATTAGATTCAATTTGAATAAGAGCAGATTGTGGTTAACCGAGTCAAAGGCTTTAGTAAAGTCAGTATAAATGACATCGGTTTGAGAGTGTTTCACAAAACCATGATTAACTAAGCAAGTAAATTCTAGAAGATTAGTACAAGCTGATCTCCTTTTTAAAAATCCATGCTGAGAAGGTGCCAAAATTGATCTACAAAAATGTTGCATGCTTGCAATAATAATTTTCTCAAAGAGCTTTGAAATCGCTGATAGTTTAGCTATGCCCCTATAATTGGTGACATCTGACTGATTTCCTTTTTTATGCAGAGGAATAATAAATGATTCCTTCCAAATAGGGGGAAATGAAGAAGTGAGAAGTGATAACTTAAAAAGCTTCAATAAAGGCTTGCACAGAGAATTTTCACACCCTATAAGCACACAGCTAGGAACATTATCAGGACCTGGAGAAAAATAATTTTTTAGAGCAAGCAAATTATTTAGAACATAATCTTCAGTCAATACAGGAGAAACAAAGCCATTGATTGGATTAATCGGATATGGATATGAGGAACCCGAAAATGTTGTTGAAGAATATGTCGTTTGGAAGAACCTAGCGAAAAGATTTGCAACTCCAGAATCATCACAAGCCTCAACTCCATCAAGAAAAAATGACAAAGGGTACAAATCCGTTCTGCGCTTAGAATTGACAAATCTAAAAAACGTTTTAGGGTCACGCAGGAATTGACTTTTACATCGACTCAGGTAATTATTATAACAGATATTATTAAGTGAAAGAAAATTAGATCGAGCAACTGAGTATCTGGAAAAGTCAGACAACGAACCCGAAAATTTAAATTTTTTGTAGAGTCTAGATTTTATATTTCTTAGGTTCGACAACTGGCGGGAGAACCGCGGCGGTTTTAGAGACATCGAAGGTGAGGTACAAGCTGGGACACACGTATTCAGAATACCATATATTGACTCATAAAAGAAGGTATTGGCATATGATATGTCATTACAACGATATAAAATAGACCAGTCTATCTGATCAATTAAGGAATTTAGTCGATCAAAATTAGTTTTACGAAAACAAAGACGACGCTGAGGAGAGGTGTTAGGCGAGATGGAGGAACGAAAGGGAAGAGAAAAAATAGTTTCCAACGTAGGGTGAAAAGAATCTTCCGGCACCAATAGAGGGTCACATCGAGATACAACTATGCCATGCGAATCGTTTGCCAATACAAGATCAAGAGTTCTGTTAATTTATTTCACGACCGAATTTTTCTGAAATAAAGGAATATCCAGGAGATTATCAAGAAATTCATGATCTCCGGAAGGTACTAAAAAATTTGGGTTATCGAAATAAGACCAAGAAATATGGGGAAGGTTAAAATCACCAAGAACGATAAGAAAATCACGATCATGTGTAAGATCACAGGTCAGTTTTATAGCGTCAGAGTGCTTCATATAGACCTCTTGTCCAGAACCAGGTGGAATATATGAACACGTAACAAACACAGCCATCTGAGCCAAAGTAATCTTAACACAGATAAATTCAATATCGTCGGCTATATTCAATTGAACAAGATCAGAACGAAGGGATAAATCTATTGCAATGAGAACCCCACCCCCCCGACGAGAAGGACGGTCACGTCTGTAACAAACGAATTTATTACATAACACTTCATTGCTTAGAACAGTTGGATTTAGCCAGGTTTCAGAAAAGATGATAATATCCACATCGAAAAAAAACTGTCCCTATGTAAACTGCTTAGCTTCGACAAAAGACCCCTTACATTTGATAAACAAAAGTACGGCGTTCAGAACCCAGATCTAGTTTTTTGAGGCCGTAATTGAAGTGGACAATGACGAGCCAGTAACTGAAACCGTAGGACTGGACCTTATTTTTGGCTTGAACTCATGGACGATCATGTGAGCAGGCCAAAATGATGGGTTACACACTAAGTTGAATGCATCATTTGGTACAGTCAATTTGAATGATGCAATCTCTCTCTTGGATCGCGTGACGGCAACGACAAACTGACATCCTTCATTGGGTGGAATTAAATCCACCGATGAGGTAGTAGGTGGTTCGGGGATAGGGTGAGGTGGGGTGATAAGGGAATTAACGGGAGCCAGAGGAGGAGGAAGTGAGAGCTGAGGAAGAGCAAGATTGGAAAAGGGAGACGGCGATAAGGATAATAAAAGCGGTTCAAAGTCGTAATTCCCAAGTAAATCGGAACACGACTCGAACTCAGCATCCAATTCCTTAACCAATTTCTTCAACTTGATATATTTGTTACGCACACGTCGATACATTGCCGAGAAGTCAGTTTGCCGCTTAAAACAGACCGGGCCTGACCATTTGTAACCGCCACAGGCTGACTTAGAGTCATTATAAAGCCTATCGAAATCACGTCCGGTGATGCCAGCACAATTAAAGTGGCAAATGTTCTCGCACAACCAACAGTGAATGGCGCGTTTTTTGTTACCATCAAATAAAAGTGTATCCTTGCAAGAAATGTTGCAACAACTCATTGTGGATGACAAAAATAAACAAATTAGAAATAAAAAGACAAAGCAAGAATGTGCAGTACTGCAAAATTCAACTGGGTCTGCAAAATAAAAGTTCAACTGGGTATGCAGATAGCAAGGAACAAGACAAGCGTAGATGTATGTAAATACAACAAATACACTTGTTACCGAGCAAAAGTTGACAAAAACAAACACTTACTGAAAAGAAGCACAGTAGATGTTCAAAATTTTGCAAAAAAAAAAGAGAAAAAGGGCAAAAAGCGTATGAGAATACACGAACAACAAAGAGAGTGAGCAAGCGAGCAATGCTTACCGTACTAACAACAAGGCGAAGAGAAAGTAAAAGAGCGGCGTACCAGAACAACAAAAAATTATTGAGTGCCCGCTAACGCCAACACAACAAATATTTCACTAAGATAAGAAAATAATCAAATATAATAAAAATTAACGATAGTATGCACAAATAACCAACACTTCACAGTAATGCACAATAACTTGAGTAAAATATTGATATATAGATAATCTATAATATAAAAATGAATCGCAAAATGTGTTGGTAAGCGCATAACTCAACAACGCCTAGACCAATTTGGCCAATTCTTTTTTTTAAATGTTCGTTGAAGTTCAAAGATGGTTTTTACGGCGAGAAAAATTCAAATAATTGCCGGAAAAACCCTAAAAACAGACCTTTTCTTTTTCCCATACAAACTTGCGACGTCGCAAGCATTAAACGTAACATGCTATGCTTCTTCTTATACGTCAGTATTGTTATGTGTTTGTTGATTGAAAGAGAACAAGAAAACTTTGAGAGAACGTACAAGCCAGAGAGTATTAAAATTAATTAATACTCTTTGCAAATTACACGCACTAATGTGTAAACAATGCAGGTATGTACGGCTTGAAGGATTTGACTCCAAGTCATGTCAAATTAAAAAAAAGTTGAAACAACAACAAACTGTCAATGTCAGTGTTGTTTTTCTTGGATTTTCACTACTGAGTTTGCTTTTGTCAACTGATACACGAAAGAAACCGTAGCTATGTATATCGTGTTTAGTGCAGTGTTTAGTTACCTATGATCACTTATTATTGAATGTGAGACAATAATCTATAGTATAATAAAAATGAATCGAAAAATATGTTGATAAGCGCATAACTCAAAAACAGCTTCCGATTCAATGAAATTTTCAGTTAATCTTTAGATGGACCTCCTGAAGGTTGTTATAATGTTTTGGTATCAATCCGACCATTTTAACTGGTAGCCTCCATACGGGAAGAAGAAGAAAAATAAACAATATTAAGATTTTGTGGACGCAAGCACGTACCATTCTTTGCTTCTTCTTACACTTTTGTATTGGTATGAGTGTGTTGTTTGCAAAGAGAACAAGAGAACGGTGAGAAAACGGAGGAGCATTACTTTCGAAATTGTGCTTCACTTCTTCTTCATCTTTTACATACAGCCACATATGTACACATATTAGTGTTTTTATACTCTTCACGTATGTAAATATTATTATGACTTTGTCACGGAGTTTGTAACCCCCAGAAGGAGAAATATCCGACTATTGACCTGAAATTTTACAGCTTTACTACCATAAATCATTTGTCGGAACTGCAATGATCAGACCATTAGAACTGGTAGCACCCATACAGAATGAAGAAGTAAAATGAACAGAACTTAAGTCGTTGAATGGAAAACTTTTTCGTTTTGGAAGATAGAGGGATGAAAAAAACATAAACAAACATAGTAACTTTACGTACGCAGACTAAATTTCTGGAATTGTCATTAAGATCGGACCACTGAAACTGGTACTTATCATACAAAGTGAAGAAGAGGAAAAGACAGAAAATTTACGGCGTTGAAAGGAAAACTTTTTTTTCTTAATTAATTGACTTACAACTTCACAAGCTAATATCAATAAATTGCAAGTTTCCATATTAGCTTAAACAATGAAAATTGGTATATAGGCTATTAAAGTAAAGAGAAAGCAGATTCAATCCAAAAAATTGGCGTGGCATAAAAAGAGCGTGAAAAGTAAATAGTCTTCAGCAAGGCTGAATAGCGTTTTTTATACTCCTGCAAAAATAATATATATTTGCGATGCCGTGAAGTTCGCTACGCAGAGAAGGAGATATCGCCGACCACATAAAGCATATATTATCTTCACAAGACGAGTTAACACAGTCATGTCCATATGTCTGCTTCAATACCAACTGCGAGCTCAGTTTTAACGATTTCAAAAAAAATAAAACGCAGAAAATTATGTTATCCTTTCAGGCAGTTTCTATGTAAAAAATCTGCATGATTGGATTGCTATTACATTTAGCTGCCGGTTAAAAATTAGGTTTTTTAAAACTACCACCTTAGTTTTTTGTACAAAAACATTTTAGACGTCAAAAAAGGCACTTTGCGAAAGAAACAATCGGTCAAAACAAGATTTTTGTTAGAAAAATGTTTTATTAATTTTTAACTATTTTCCGAAATTTTATTAGAATCGAACATAAAGGCGTGGCCCCGACCATATAGAGAAACATCTTCAAAATTATATTTTGCTGTAAGCAAAATCGCCAGAAGGCTGTAAAGTGGAGAGTATTTTTCATTTTGCTAAAATGGAACAAAGGAATGGTTTTGTTGTTCTTAAATAAAAACAGATGGAATTTTGCAATCACATGTTTGTAAAGGTAATTATATATCACTGCAAAGTAAGAAATTTGCCATAATTACAAGGCATTAAGAATTCTGAAACGCATTAACGGTAATTAGAGTTTCAAAATGCTAGAATATTTTTTTTTTTAAATTTAATTAATCTACGAAAACAAAATCTGGAAATAATATTGATGACTTCGAACCCAACAAGAATTGATAAATGAACGTGGCTGCTGCAACATATAATAAAAATTTTGAACGCCTATGTACCTGTATCTATAAGTCTGACAAGAAGAAAATTTAGGAACTAATTGTGATAGAGTGTTAAAAGATTCAATCCTGGGCTATATGCAACAGTTCATCATACTTTGAGGGCGTAGCAAAGCGCGCTGGGTCAGCTAGTTTAACAATAGAAATAATGTGAAAAAACGTTAATTAAACGCGGAAAAAAGACAACACGTCTGACTCACTTGAAATCTCTCTCTTTTGTATTGTCCCCAAAATTTGGAAAGAGTCTTACATTATACCCTTTTCTAAATTTGTCTCAGCATGGCTTCCTCAAGAAACTTTCAACGATATTAAAATTTCCTTCAATGTTCAATCGAAATTTCTTCGCTGGTTGCCAAACCGATGATGTGTACACAGATTTCAGTAAAGCATTTGATTGTGTTTGTCATGCCCTGCTTTTAAAAAAACTCGAAACTTATGATTTTCCACCATCGTTAGTCCGTTGGCTGTCGTCTTATCTTGAATCTTGAACTGAATGTGTTCTTTTTAAAACATCAATTTCGAGACGAATTTTTGTTTCTTTCGGGGTTCCTCAAGGTAGTCGTCTTGGTCCCTTATTATTTAATATATCTATCAATGACTTGCCCTCTGTGAGCAAGCATTTCCAAGTTTTAATGTATGCCAAAGAAGTTAAATTATGTCTGACCATTAATTCTATAGATCAACAGAATCTGCTCCAGTCTGATCTTGACTCTCTCTCACAATGGTGCACTGTAGACAATTTACTAGTAAATAGTAATGAATGTTAGGTAATGTCATTTTAAAGAAAAAAAACTAATAGTTTGTACGTACAAGTTGAATAATTTATACCTAAAACGCACCTCCCAGTTTAATGACCTTGATTTTTTAATGTATCCGAAGTTTTATTTCGCTTCGCATATTTCGCTATCCGTCTAAAGGCGAGCTTTGTTAAATAATCTAACGAACTTAACGACCCATACACAACTAAGTTACTGTACACTTCTCCAGTGCGGCCCATTTTGGAGTATGTGTCGTGCGTTTGGGATCCTCATTGTGAAAAGTACAAAAACCAAATTGAGTCTGTTCAGAAACAGTTTCTTCTGTTTGCTTTTAGGAATCTACACTTTGTGATTGCCTTCCTACTTATAGTAGTCGGCTGAAGCTTATTAATTTGCCAACATTATCTAGTCGTAGAATTAGGCTCAGTACTAGTTTTTATATAACCTAATTAATGATTTTATATACTACACTACGCATATAGAACAATAAATAATTTAGTTTAATGGAGAACTGCTGCTCTACTAACCATATAAAACGTAGTGTACTAACGTATTCGAATAAATAATTGATTCTTATCGATTAACGGAGTATTCCAGCACTCTTTGTTAATAGTTTATCTTATTAGTAGATTTAAGGAAGTTGTACACAAGTTGGTAGTTAATTGTTCGTAAAGTAGTAAAGCGACTAATGAATTTTGTCTTTTTGTCCACTTGAGGGTAGTGCGCTACCCCAACGTCTTTCACCTGTAGTTTGAAATAAGATAACCTGTTTGTGTAATTCCCCGTTTATACGACCTTTTGTATACCCTGTACACATACTGTGTATCGGCGTATATTATGCTTGTTTAAGCGAAATATATGTTACACACAGAAGGAGGGCAGAGGTCCCTATAAAGTATATATATTCTTGATCAGGACGACAAGAGAAATTGATTAAGCCATGTCCGTTCGTTCGTTTCTCCGTCTATCCGTATTCACCAACGGTTCTCGGAAACTATAAGAGCTAGAGACTTGAAATTTGGAGAGTAGCCTTGCGACGCTCGGCAGCAGATCAATTTTGAACGCCCTCCTTCCCGCCCACCCAGCACCCTCCCACTTTTTCAAAACGCTATTACTCGAAAATCCAAAGAGATAGAAATATGAAAGCTGGTATGTAGACTCAGTATGAGTAGCAAAAAACTGCATACCACAATTTTTCTTTCTATCCTTTATTTCCCCTCCCCTAGTTTATTTCTATGAATTCTTATATCTCCAAAACTATTGAAGGTACGAACCATCTACTTGATGATTACACATCTACTTGATGGTTACACCTCAAAGACCTACAAACTAAAATTTTTCATAAATTCCACATTTTTTGACGGATTTCAGTGACATTTTTAACCCTATTTGAGTAGGGTACGTCAGATCAATATTTTTCTAGATTTGGGGTGTGGCTGCCGCAACAGTGTGTGCAGGGTATTGTCGAGTATACTCGACTATAGCGTCCTTACTAGTTGATAGTGTGTTTTCACTTTTAATTACAAAACTGCAATTCAAATCAGATCAATATTTTTCTAGATTTGGGGTGTGGCTGCGGCAACAGTGTGTGCAGGGTATTGTCGAGTATACTCGACTATAGCGTCCTTACTAATTGATAGTGTGTTTTCGCTTTTAATTGCAAAACTGCTCATCGTTGCCTTCATACCTTCATTCATTTTTTTGTTGCACTTGTTTTGGTCTCATCCATCATGAGTAGTTGCAACGTTTCTTGTAAAGATAAAGATTCGTTTAATGGTAACAAAAAGCGCGCAATCCACTGCTGGTTATGCAGGAATATTCGTCGTTTTAGCTGTGCTGGCATCACCGGACTTTATAACGACCCTAAGTCGGCCTGTAGTGGTTACAAATGGTCATTCCCGTCCTGTTTTAAACGGCAAATAGATTTATCGTCGATGTATCGGCGGGTGCGTGAAAAGTTTTTGAAGTTGTGCAAGGCACATCTTATTCAGCATCAAAAACTGGGGAATTACGACTTCGAGCCGCCTCTC
The DNA here is from genome assembly GCA_034638295.1 of Phortica okadai. NCBI lineage: Eukaryota > Metazoa > Arthropoda > Insecta > Diptera > Drosophilidae > Phortica > Phortica okadai. Next base: position 29,481,081 of record CM067849.1, on the reverse strand, counting down.
GTCTCATTATCATCTTCCCTCTTTGACCAACTGGTTGCTCCTCAACTTATTCTGCCTACTCCATTGGCTCCTGTTTGCTCCAATGCCCTGTCTCTTACTCCTGATCCCAGTATCCTCTTCTCCTTTGAATTCGGGGTCCGCAAATGAAGTAAGCCAACACACTATCGTCACCAACCGAACTAAGGCTACTTCATCTCCAACTCCAACTGGTGCCCAATCGAAGCGCAAGAAGTCAAATTGTAAGACTTCTGCTTCTTCTCCCTTGCCTTCGGTTTCAGCACCTTCCTCTCCTGCACCCTCACCTCCTGAACCTTCCTCTAACTGTCTTTTTCAATTATTAATTCGACCGACCATATCGACACTTGACACAACAAGACATGTATTTATTTCATGATTGTCCTCTGATACCCCCTGTGAGCCGAATTCCAAATACATTGGAGCCAAAATATTTTCTTTTCCTAACCGAGAGAGATTGGATCGTTCAAAATAAGCGTACCGAATGTTCAAATCGTAAAATAGGTCCATTCCTTTGGGATCAATTCTTAACTCTTCATCATCCGACCCAAACACAGCCTCAAAAAACTAGGTCAGTGTTCTGATCGCCTCGTTCTCGCTTACCATAATATAAGGGGCCTTCTATCTTAGCTCTGCAATTAAAATAGGGACAGTTTGTCCTTCGAGTTTGATATAATTGCCTTTTCTGAGATCTGGCTTAACCATTACATTGTAAGCAACGAAGTATTCTTTAATAAATTCGTTTCTTAAAGATGGGATCGTCCTTCCCGACGGGGTGGGAGGGGTTAATTGCAGCTAATTCATGTCTTCGTTCGGAACTAATCCAATTGCATATTGGTGATGATATCGAATTTATTGGTGACAAGATCTCTTTCGCTCAGCTGGCTTTCTTTGTTACGTGCTCTTATATTCCACCTGGATTTGAATAGGAGGTTTATATCAAGCACGTTGAAGCTATAAGACTGACATATGATCTTACACATGATCGAGATTTTCTCATCGTGCTTGGTGATTCCAACTTTCCACACTTCTTTTGGTCTTACTTCAATGTTTTAAATTTCCTTGTACCTTCTGGAGATCATGAATTTCTTGATAACCTTCTGGAATTTTCACTGTCTCAGAAAAATTAGATCTTAAACTTAATCAATATACATATCTCTTGAGCTTGTATTGACTGATGACCTTAATGGCATAGATATGACCGTTTATAGTTGCCGGAAAACACTTTTCACCCTACATTGTAAATAACTCTCACTCTACCTTATCCCACCTCTATCTCGCCTAATATCTGACCTCAACGTCGACTTTGTTTTCGGAAAGCTAACTTCAACCTATTTAACTGTTTAATTGACCGGACCACTAGTCCACTTTATACTGTTGTGATGACATAACATCTACCACTATTATTTCCACTATGATTCCCTACATGCCATTCGCAATTCGTGTGTCCTAACTAATGCTCTACCTGAGTTGTTTCTAAAACCTCTGTGCTTTTCCCACCAAATGTCGAATCTTAAGAATGTTAAGTCCAGATTTTATTTCAAATGTCTGGTTTTCTGTCCGACTTCACCAGATATTTGGTTGCTCGATCACAGTTTTTTCCACTTAACTTCATCTGTTATGTGACCCTAAATCGTTCAATCAATTTTTTTATTCCAAGCGCAAAACGGCCTTAAATCTCTCTCTTTTTTTCTTGATGTCAACGTTGCTAGCGATGATTGGGCAATTGCAAATTTTTTCGCTAAGTTCCTCCAAACGAGTTATTCAAACCAATGTCATGTATACTAAATTAAGTAAGGCTTTTGACTCGTTTAACCATGATTTGCTATTGTTTAAATTGAATTTAATGGGCTTTCCGCCAAATCTTCTAATTTCAATTATATCCTATTTAACAAACAGATCTCAATGGGTATCATTTAAATCTACCAACTTAAGGATTGCTCATGTTATTTCTGGTGTCCCCCAAGGCAGTCATAATGGTACTCTTTTGTTTTTTCATTAATGATCTTCCCCTGCCTCTATCACACTCACGGGTACTAATGTTTGCCGATGATGTTAAATTGTGTCTCTCATTTAGGGAGCCCGACTCTCATGGCCTCACTACTACTACTACTCACTACATTCTTGGTGTTCACTTAATCTGCTTTTGCTTAATTGTTCTAAATGTAAGTTTATGACTCATCATCGTAGTAAGCCTCAATTGTTTACTTACACGGTTGATAACGTCGCATTAGAACTTGTCTCTATTTTTAACGATATAGGTGTTATATTTGATCCTAAACTCTGCTTCATTCAACAAGTCTCAACTGGAGTTAATAAGGCGAAAGGTGTTTTTGGATTCATTAAACGCTGGTGTAAAGAGTTCAATGACCCCTTTTTTAGCAAACTTCTTTTTACGTCTTTTGTACGACCTTTTCTCGAGTATTGTTGTTGCGTATGGTCATCTCAACACAAAAAACATCAAGAACACATCAATTCAGTTCAGAAGCAATTTCTCCTTTTCCGCTTCGTGGGCTCAATTGGAATCCTAATACTAGATTACCATACCATGACAGGCTCCTCCTCATTGACCTTCCATCTCTAGCTCATCGCAGGATTGTTTTAGGGGCTGTTCTTTTTCATAAATTGATTATTGGTTTAACTGACTCTTCAGACCTTCTCAATCGGATTAGCTTCTGCGCTCCTCGACGCACTACTAAGTACTTTGCGCCTGTATCCTTGCACAGATGCAAAACTAACTTTGCTCTTCATGATCCGTTTTTCGTATTATACTTTAATTTTAATAATTTAAAATCGCTCTCACTACACTAAACTCTACATTACTACGCTACCTACGTGACTCTGTGTGGCAATAGTGATATGATTGTAGTGCACTTTGTAATTTAAGTCTCTGACCACACCGGGTCAAAGACTTCTTAGAATTAATTCATAATTTTGCCTGTTTTATTCTTCTTTATGAATGAAGTTTTTTTTTTAATGATATAATGTCGTATTTTTTATATTATTTTTTTTATACTAAGGGTATTCAGTAATTCTCGCATCTGTAGCAGATAGCAGGTCTAGCAAACGAAAATTTCAAATTACAAAAACAAATTGTATGAACAAAAGTTTGCCAAGATTGCCATACCCCAGCCTTTGTATATAAAAATCGTCGCACATGTAGCAAATTTTTATTTGTGTTTTGTGTTAATAACACTACAAATTTCCGGTATTATTTGGAATGTTTTTAACACAATTGGAAAACCGTGACTACTTTGCAACAGTTATTTGGATTTAAATTCCAAAAACTACAGTAAATAATTGCAGTTGAGAGTTCACGACTTCGACATACCCTGTACCATTAGTTTGTTGGGATTGTTAGCCGTTGCTCCCCCGCCTGATTTTCAATCGAAATAAATTTCACTTCCATTTAATATCAAATATACCAATTTTAAACTCTTCTAGACCCTTTCGTTCTGGAAATATTGCATAGAAAACTTTCATTTTTTTATAAATATGTTAAGCTATTTAAGAATGTAATCCCTGATGAAGGTGCAAAATGCCACCGGAAAGAAAAGTGGGACAATGTTGTATGATCTAAAATAATTTTTATATCGCTGAACATAATTTGCTTTTTTAACCAGTTTTTAATTTATAAAACGAGTTTGATTTTCTTTTTTATAATTTCAGTGAGTACACATAACCATGCAAAGCTAAAAAAAAGCCAGATCATAACACATATCTCTCATTTTCAATTGTATTTTCTTTTGAATATTATTTATTATTTAGACACAAATTATTCAACTTAGCTAAAACATCTGAGTTGCGACAGTTTTTTGTTCAGAAGGGCGTTCACTAGCTTTCGTTTGCTAGACCTGCTATCTGCTACAGATGCGAGAACTACTGAATACCCTTATTTTGTTTATTCTATTTTATACTAGTTTTATATTTTTATATCATCATTCACCTAAATAACACTCATTTGTTATTAATTAATTAAATAAAAAGATATATTGGTCAAAAAAGATTGTTTAGTGTTAAGTCAGCATAAGTTAAGTGTTCCATTTAAACACCTGGCACAGTCAAATATAGAACGCACTTTGTATTAAGCAATATTGTAAAATATCAATAGTCAGCGATTGTAGCCAAGCCACAATGACCCACTTTGCCTGGTATTGCTGTACAAGCAAATTATGGCTGCAACGTACGATCGGTCAGCGCAAGCAAGCAAAGTACGGTCATTGAGGGTCGGCAGCATATTTGCTGTATATGCACAATGTATAGTAAATAAGTTGTGGTATTACAATAAGCAAATCAGTAGCCACTGAAGAGCAAAACCAAATCAATAGATTTCTACTTTCTTCACCTTGTCGTTCGAGCATTGGGCTCAAACTATCTCGCGATACCGCAAGTTAATGTGCTTGGTGGTATCACTTCAACAATCGCTCTAGTTTATGTGCTAAGAGCGCGACTTTAGAGTCAAACATTGGTGACCCCGACGAGCCTTACGTTGTGCCATACAAGTCAACATAAATCAATTCAAATCAATAAAAAAAACACTGTATTAATTTGCACCATCGATTCAACTAAGACTTCTGGGACTATGAACTCGGCAAAGTGGATAGCCAAACAGGGAAAGATCGGCGAAGAAGTCCGAAGGATCAACGCCAACTTTAAAAAGGACTCGGCCAGTCGGAAGACTACGAGTGCCTATTTCAAAGCGCGGTTAGAACAGCTGCACGTACAATGGGAGTAGTTCTACGACAACGACGCCGCGATCGAAGGAAATCGGAGAATTGTACGAACAGTTCAGCGAGTTGTCCGCGAGGGAAGCGAGTCGACTGGAAGAGGCGGAGGAAGCAGGCAAAGCAGCCAAATCAGGGATGCCACCTCCACCTACGACGACAAAGACGGGCGCAACGAAGGGGCCGTTAAAGCTAACGAAGTTTAGCACAGTGAAAGAGCCAATATCGTCAGATAAACCGACATTGGACTCAGAGAGAACCGCAGTCGTGACAAAAATCCGACAACATTAGGTGGTGATAGTCAGCCTGCAGGAGCGGATCGACGATCTCAAGTCAAGAAATGAGAAGGGTCCGTGCGCAGAACTACAATATCTGTGGAGGAAGGTTCAGGATCTGCACTTTAAGATACACGGAATGTGCAATGAACCTACCCAATACGGATGCAACGTGGGAGTCTTTGACAGAGTAGAGGCACAGGTAATATTTCGTGCCGTGCCAGGAAAAGATACGCCATATCTGCGGAGATCTAGCCCAAGTACAGCTCCCCAAAATATCTATTCAAACATTTTCCGGAGATTATCTGCAATGGCAACAATTTGCAGATATCGTTAGGAAGATGATTAACGAGAAGGATACGCCGAAGATCATTGGCAGAGATAGTACAGTAGTGTCCGACTTCTGTGTGCGAAATCACGTGTTGCACCACTGGCAAGAAATACGCTGCCAAGGTTTGAGTTGTGCGCCGCTGTGTTGGCAGCAGAACTTGCGCATCGCATGAAGAAGGATCTGAGATTAACCACGACCACCACACATCTATGGTCAGATTCAGAGATTGTCATATCTTGGATAAATGCCGAAGCTTCATCATTTCACACGTTCGTCGCAAACAGAGTTGCAAAAATTGCCGGCGTGTCGTTAACCGAGCAGTGGAGGCACGTCCCATCAAAAGAGAATCCTGCCGAATTAGTGTCACAAGGGATAGCAGTCCAGGAGTTCGTCGGGAGTGGATTCTGGTTCTCCGGGCCGATCTTCTTACATGGTCCTGAAACGCAATGGCCTGTGACAGCAAAGGACTGCCATGAGGTTAATAGGGATGATGCCGAGCGAAAGATAAGGCCTGTCATCGCCAATGCGAAGATAGCAAGCACCGATGACGACTGGGTGTACCGCGTGCGACACCGAAATAGTTTCCGAATGCTGCAACGGTCGGTCGCCTCGTCAAGTATGTTCGCCGAAAACAGGCCAAACGTTCACAGAATCTAGAGTTGTTCCCTCAGGAGCTGGAGGACGGTTTTCAAATAATCATGGAGAAGGTGCAGCAGTCAGATTTCAACAAGGAAATCTGACTGCTGCAGAGAAATGAGCCATTAGGTAAAGGAAGTCATCTAAACCAATGGACACCGTACTTGGACCAAGCGAACGTACTTTGTGTGCGTGGACGCACCGACAATGCCTCGCATATCGCTTATGATGCACGCTATCCGATGTTACTACCGTACAATGATCCTCTGGTAAAACTACTGGTTCGACAAGACCACCAAGAAAATTCTCACTGTGGACAGCAATCACTGACCAACATTTTGCGACAGCGGTTTTGTATTATCAAAGCAAAAATTGTGTTTCGCAATGTGATTCATCAGTGCGTACGATGCGCTCGAGTCAAACCAAAGATGGCTGCACAAATCATGGGGGAACCTGCCAGCAGACAGGGTAACTCCTTCCCGACTATTTTTCATTTCGGAAGTAGATTACGCCGGGCCATTCTGGGTCCATTATAAAATTCGAGGAAAAAGGCCGCATAAGGTGTACCTGGCTGTGTTTTGCTGCTTCGCCACAGAGGTTGTGACCGACTTGACAACTGACGCGTTCCTTGGGACACTCAGTCGCTTCAAAAGTCGCCGCGGGAAGGTCAAGAAGCTATATTCCAACACCGCGACGAACTTTGTGGGTGCCAGCAACCGGCTTCGTGAGTTGCAAGGTTCTATTTTTGCGGACGACGCGCAGCATCAGAATAAGAAAAGCTGTTCTGACAAGGGGATGGAATTCATATTCATTCCACCAGGGGCTCCGTATTTTGGTGGTCAGAAGTGAAACCGGCAAGAGACTGATGCTAAAAACGATTCAATCGCCGAATAATTTGACTCATGAAGAGTTAGAGACAGTAGTGATTGGCATCGAAGGAATATTGAATTCTCGGCCACTGACGCCTGTATCAACGGATTCGAACGACTTAACGGCGCTCACCCCAGGACACTTTCTAATCGGAGAGCCAATGACAGCATCGGTCGACGTCCACGCTAAAGACAGCCGCCTCAGCTTGGCCTCACGGTGGACATAAGTGCGGCAGCTGCAGCATGAATTCTGGACGAAATGGTCAATCGAATATCTGAAAGAGCTGCAAGCACGACCCAAATGGCAGACAAAGCAAGTAGATTTGCAAGAAGGGGACATGGTGGTGATACGCGATGAAAATCAGCCTCCACTACGATGGTCGTTAGGACGCATTGTTCACACCATAAAAGCTGACGACAATGCTGTTAGAGTAGCAGATGTAAGGACATCAACGGGCACTCTAAGATGACCAATTCACCGTTTGGCACCACTTCCAGTTGACAACATGTCACCGCCAGATGTCACGACGCTAGACCCAGCGAATACGTTTTCGGCTGCAGAAGAACCGACACCAGCGAAGTGCAAGAGATACCGTCACGCATCTCAGGTAACTGTAGCATTAGTTGTAATGGTGCTGCTACCGCTGACTTTAGCAAACCCAACATTACGAGGTTTGACTCCAAGCCTGGGGTATTCTTCGAGGGAATTGGAACAGTAAAGTTTAATGCGTCAACGTGGAAGATGATTGTTTATTTTGATCTCGAGCCGTATCGACAGGATATGGCAGCATTAAAAAATGGGGCAGCAACTATGCGAAGTCTTTGCGAAAAATTGGCTCCCAGCCCAGGATGTGAAATGGTAATTACTGACTTCAAGCACATGTACGATGAACTCATGGTCGAAAGCCTGGTCGACAAAAGCGAGGCGCAGCTAACATAATTGGGAATGATGCAAGTACATTGATCGGCGTGTTGGACTCAGAATACGCTAACGATATGTTCGCTACAATTACCAAATTGAAAAACAATGACGATTTTCTACTTGATCTGATGCGGAATCAGACAACAGTTATTGACTCAACGGTCAATGTCCTTCGGAAGGAAGGAGACGCCATGCACATCCACCTTGGGAAGATGAAACAAGAGATCGACAAAATCATCAAGCGACGAGTTGATGTTTTTTCAATGGTTTACAGCGTTATCAACTCAAATGGCATTATTGACAAAAAGGCTTCAACAAATGCAAGGCGAAATAACAAGAGCCTTAACTGATGTTCATCATGGAACGATCAGTCCAGTACTTTTGTCTCCTCAACAGCTCAAGGATCAGATAAACAAAATGAAGATTCAACTTCGAGTCGGTCAAACGTTTCCAGTTGAGGAGACGAATTTTCTGCAACTTTACAAGCTGATGTCCGCAGAAGGTGCGGCAACGTCAAAGCACATTGTGTTTCAGATTATGCTTCCACTGGTTTGGCAGCAACAGTTCGATCTATTTAACTTTATGCCCATACCGGTTAACATTGATGGCGTACTGCAAGTTATACACCCAGATAAGCCGATACTGGCAGTGAATGCTCATCGTGATCAATTTCCGTCAATGATACAACACGACTTAGAACATTGTCAACTAGCCAGAGAGGAGTCATATATTTGTGCCACCGCAAAGTCTGCCTACTGAGTTCGGAAGCTCTCACTTGCGAAATACAACTGCTCAATGAGCAAACATCTCCATACTGTTGTACAAGCCCAGTACAAAGAAGGTTCTTATGGGAACCAATGAGCCAAAAGAATCAGTGGATTTTTGCGAGTATCACTTCTGTAGAAATGACTACAGTATGTAAGGATTACTCAGCAAGAATCAGTCTAAAAGGTTCCGGTCTACCAGTTGCAGATGCACAATTCTGACATAATTGTACAAGGGCTCTCCATCAAGTCAACTGCTGTGCACGTTTCTCACGCACGACTGAGTATCACCGTTCCTGAGCTCACATTTGCAAAGGTTGCAAATGACGATGACTCGTTAGAGAAACTAGATCTGACAACTCAACACCTGAAAATACCGAAGCATTTCCCAATGGTTGGCATCATCGTTATCATGCATCGTTACAGACAACGATCGCAACAAAAGGTCTATGACGACAACGAGAGTAAAGTTACATCGCGATCAGATGCACCACCACCAGCGCCACCAGCGCGACCAGCGCCACCAGCGCGACCAGCGCCACCAGCACCTCCACCAGCGCCACCAGCACAACGAGTGCCAATCAACCGGACGCTACCCGAGCCAAGAAGACTGCCAAAGTGGGTCATTGTGGCTTGTCTACAATTTCTGACTATTGATATTTGACAATATTGCTTAATACTTAGTGCGTTCTATATTTGACTGTGCCAGGTGTTTAAATGGAACACTTAACTTATGCTTATCTCCCGCCCGTTGAACGACTGTCCAACGAACTTGCTGGAATGTTTAGTGTTAAGTCAGCACGACGACAGAAATGCTTCAAGGACAAAGGCAGTTCACTTAGAAGCTGTAAGTGATTTAATGTCAGAAGCATTAATGGCAGCGCTTTAAAGGTTCTTTGTTAGTTGGGGGAAAAGGTTCCATATGTATTCGCCAGGGACCGTAACTGTTATGAGTTTTATAACCGTCAATCATTTCAAAGTTTCCCAAAAAAAAACCGATCGTCTACGGACACTAAGATAATGAAGTATGAAGAAACACATTCAAAATTATTTTCGGTGAATAATGTTCCCAGCAAAAATTTTGGGATCCTAGCAGAAAATTCATAGCTGCGATCCAGCATTTACTGATGCAAGTATTCATCGGTCACATACTGAATGCAACTTTGAATTTGAATTGGATGTTGCTCTGCCAACGTCAACGACCAAACGTTTGATCGAGCAGAACTTAACAACATACACTTAACCGACAAATTAAAGGATATAAAAAAATGTTCTTATTTTAGAGTCGTTTTTGACAACAAATATCTTTGAAAATATTTGTCGTTCAATAAAAGTTAAAAAAAAGAAATCTGACCCTCTAGTTTCTGAATCTTATCATGTTTTCTTTTATGATGAGTGATTAAGAGCAATCGGTCAGAAAGTTAAAGTCTGTCTTATTCGATTATACACGATATCCAAGATACACCAAATTATCCAAAAATAGCCAATTTTGCCAAATTTAAACTTTTTTTCGGATATCATTTTGACATTGAAAAAAATTTTTCCATTAAATCTCACTAAATTTACTCAGTAGCAAGTGGTTTGGAGTTTGTAAAAAGCTGCTGACATTTTTTGTGGCATCATTAAGCTCTGTTTACACTAGAGATTTTTTGTGTAGATTTAGACAAAAATCTCATGTCTACAAGTGTAAACACCCTGTAGATTTATCTACACAGTCTCTACAACAAATTTAAATCCACACAATGAGTAGAGTGTGTAAACAACTTTTAGAGTAGATAAAACAGCCTCGATTTGTGTCTACAAGTTTGTTAAGCAACAGAACAAATTTTTTTCTCTACATCGATATTTTCACATAAAAATATATCAATGATTCTTATGTCACATTTGACACTTCCGAAAATTCGTCCCAATTTGGGAATAAGAATCAAAGGAAGAACAAAAACAAAGAGTAAAATGGCGCCTTCACCAAAAAAAAATGCGTGGGAAATGCGATTATGTGTATATATAGATATTATATGAATATTATTATATCAAATGACGGATGCGAGTGTACTGTTTTTGAATGTATGGTGTACCCATACTCAATAATATCAATAATTTGACAATGCCATTCTTCAAAAAATGTTGGCACACAGCTGCGACTCCTTCCTTCACCTCCTACAATAACTGCTGGTAAAATCCAACGTTCTCAGCATTCGTAGCATTTATTTTTGCGATCTATGGTTTCTTCCACAATCGATTTTGATGATGCATATTATTTCTGGCGCATTTCCAACTTTTCTAATTTTTTTTGTTAATTTATTTTTGGGAATAATTTTTTAATGTCAAAAATCAGTATGTCAAAAGCGAAACAGTAGCGCCCTCTATCATTATCTACATTCTGCTCGAAAGTGTAGTCAGTGTAAACACCTTGTAGATAGCAATGTAGATATTTTCCAAATTTATCTACTCGAAAGAAAACTTTCGTAGATTTTCAGTTCAGTGTAAACACAAAACGTAATTTATCTACACTTTTTGTTGAGATATCTACACAAAAAATCTCTAATGTAAACAGAGCTTTAGTTTCTGAGTTATCGATTAGCAAAGTCAAAAATGGCTTTTTTCCTTTGAGCGTCGATAGCTCCGCTGAAAATCATGCTACTGAGCATAGTAACTCAAAGTCTTTTACAGGTTAAAATAATGCCTATAATAATATATATTAATAGTATATATTTATAAATATGTATATTAGGGTGTCCCTTATTTTGCAAGGTTCTTATTCTTTAACGCATATGGGCTAGTTTTGTTCAGTCTACTCTAAAACACTCCCTTGATTTGTTTTTTTTTTTTTTGGAGCTCAGGGACACGTGCCGACTTGCGTCCAAAACATGCTACGTCTTTAATGTAGCATTGGGACACTATCTCAAGCAAGTTACACCTGCACCTATGGTGTAACATACGAGTACTTCATTTTGTTGTCATTTCGTTTCGAATTTGTTGGACAAACAATACGCACAATGTCTGCGGAACTTAAAAGCAATACAAAAACTATATTTTTGATTGGTGAGATAAATTAACAAATAACGGGTGTTAAGTTACCATCTATCCGCCAAGTTCTCGCCGTTTTATTTTTGCATGCAACGGATGCGACAGCCTCGCATCTATCGCATGAAATTTTTGCTGGGCATGCCTCTTCTTTCCTCTTCCTCGAACATAGCAAGAAAAAACACATTTTGCAGACACCTTTTGCGCAGTGGTCTTTTAAAAACAGTTTTGCAGTGAGCGCTCATTCAAAAGTGTCTCATTGAGTTGTTATTGAGAGACCGATTTTTTTGTTCGGTTGAGCCAATCACTCGGAAGAGCGCTTGAAAAAAGTGTTAATTTTTTTCTTTTTTAATAGTCTGTAAACTGCGTTAAAAAAAAACGGTTGACGGTTATTTGCGAGCTCTGGTGTTAAATAAGAATTTTTATCTTTGAGTAACTTTTTAATAACATTTTTCATAAATTACTTTAAACCTTCAGAAATTTGGGATCCATCTGCTGAAATTGGTGTCCAATTATAAAGCAATAACAACAGCAGAATCATCTACTAAAGGTTTACTACTCCAGCCACGGGCTGCGAGTTTTTACAATGTAAGCAATACTTGCCGGCTTTATTGCTTAAAATTCTCCATACATTCAGCTTGCAAAAATCAAAAATTTCATGAACGCTTTCGACAAAACAAATGAATGTGCCCGATAGAAAATTTTCCACAGATTAAGGAAATATTAACATTAAAGAAATCGGAATTATAGTTTGGAAGATATGCGCACTCAAAGTTGACCTTTTTTTCAACTTTCAATAACATACTAATTTTTTTGAAAATTTGGCATCTTTGAGTTGGAATAAAAACAAAATTATAACTCGAATCATTATCGAATTGATTTCTACTCTTAGGTAGCCATATTATAGTGTTATACTATAAACACCAAGTCTTTAGCATGTGTAGTTTTCTAAATAGAGCTGTTTTTCGAACAATCTATTTTTAAGGTGTTTTTCAACTTTAGTGGACAAAAACAAAAAATGCACAAAATTTCATTTCTTCATATTTATCTTTATTACATATTCATTTACCAAACTGTAAAATATTACAACTCTATCGAACCCTTTTTGGCTTTTATAACGAAAAAACGATCACGACCTCGCACAAAAATATGCAAAAAACTCGCTGCCGCAGCTATAAGAAGAAGAATGCAAAGTAAATAGTTTCTCTGTAACAGCTTTAAAATGTTAATAAAGTGAACAAATGTTGTCATAGGAAGCAACCTGTTTTATTTTGCAATGCTGCTGGTGGGTAAAATTGATCGTAGACGGTGTAAAGGAGGTAAAATGTCTTAATTTCCTACATTTTGTATGGGAGGTGCCAGTTCCAGTGGTTCGATTACAATGATACTTATAGACAATTGGCCTGAGTACGTAGGAAGATTACCTTTTAAATTTCAGCCCTCTATGTTGAAAATCATAAAAGTTTTCCATACAATGACTTAAATCTGCTTCTCTTCCTCTTCTTCATTTCGTATTGCAGGTACCAGTTCCAGTTGTCCAATCTCAATGAAACATTCAGACATTTGGTCTGGCTACCTTAAACTTCTAGTTGCGAAATTTCAGCCGTCTATCTTCAAAAACAAAAAAGTTTTCCATACAAGGATTCAAGTTTTGTTCGTTTTTCTTCTTCATTTCGTATGGGGGCTACCAGTTCCAATAGTCCGATCATGGCGATTCCAACATATGAGTTGATCGCACAGAAAAGAAGACTCTGTGCAAAATTTCAAGTCGATAACTTTAAAATTGTGGGAGATATTGCATAAATACTGATAGACATACAGACGGACGGACAGAGATGGCTATTTCAAATCGTCTTGTCATACTGATCAAGAATATATATACTGTGTACAGTTGCAAATTTCTAAGTTTATAAAAAATGGAAAACTAGCCATTTTCTAATGCTAAAGCTGCACCGGAAACAAATTCTGACTTTGACAACCTACTATGCCGCTCCCAGATATCGTAGCGTATTGAGCGATGGCTCGTTTTAAAGCTTTAGGAATTCTCTTTCAAAAGATATGATATGATTTTTGCAATGCAAAAACTCAGAAGGCCCCACTGTGCGGCGTTGAACGTAACCCAGGCCCTCAAGCCTGGTATTGTTGCGTATGTAAGAGTAGAATAAATAGAAACCTGTCATCAGTGAGATGTAATGGATGGTGTCATTGGTGTCACTTCAAAAGATGCTCAGGGCTAACGAAATTTCGAGACTGGAATCCTCAATTTCTAGCTTCTTTTTGCCAGCCTTCTACACCTTGGACAAGCAATATGTAATAATGTAAATAATGGAAATAACAGCCTACATGGAGAAGCACAGTATCGCCTTAGCTGCGATCCAGGAAACAAAACTCCCAAGGTCCTGTTCGCTTCAAACTTCTGGCTGCTATAACATCATTCGCTCAGATAGACCGGGATGCGGAGGTGGTGGACTCGCTTTCATCATAAGAAGAGATGTCGCTTATAACAGAATAGATGACCAAATTCTAGCTAGCAATGATAGGAACCTTGAGCTTATGGGCATTACATTAGATACGGGAGGTAATTCGCTGGAGATTGTAAATATATATCCAGTGAATAGCGTTAATGCCCGCTTCAATAGCTCATCTCCTCCATGGGGAAAATAGATTGATTCTGGGTGATCTCAACGCCCACCATGAGTCATGGCACTCCCAAATTCCTAATGATAGACGCGGAAATGAATTGGCTGAGGAGATAGAAACGTCAGACTTTGATACTATCAATGAGGATCATCCAACCAGATCCACGGCTGCTTGTACCAGCTCTCCCAACGTTTCCATAGTGGCACAGAGACTCATAACCTGATCCTCATGGCAAGTTGACACGGCATTGGGATCTGACCATCTCCACATTATCATAACTGTCGATAGTCCGCAAGACTTCTTGGTGCCTGAAAGGAAAACATTCGTGAACTACAACAAAGCAAACTGGCCAGAGTTCACCAAGATTGTTGAAGATGCACTCACCCACCACCCTCAACCTGAATGTATCTACAAGGCAAATCGTTTGTTTTCAAGTGTGGTCCCAAACGCAGCAAAACGCTTCACACCTGCAGGTTGCATCCGCAGACCAACATCATGTCTTCCACCAGGAGCTGTAGCCCTTGCAGAGCAAAGGGATCACCTACGTGCTACCGATCCTAACATTGAAGGAATTGCACTCCTCACAGAATACATCAACAAACGCATATTGGAGTTTAAATGCAACAAATGGCTCAACCATCTCGAATCATGCCAACCTGGTTCGAATAAATTGTGGAAAACAATTAAAAGGCTTTCCGGAGTCAGAACCATAAGCGACAATTGCGCAATTGCCAAAAAATGTGCCAACAAATTTTGCAAGCTGTTTATAGAACATTCTAACTCAATCGACCGTTAGCTCCGTGCGACCATCAGAACGCTAAAGAATATTAAAGCCAGTACGTTTGTTCCTTTCACCCCGGAAGACATCCGACGAGTCATAAAACACGCCAAACCATCTAAGGCTGCTGGCCCTGATGGAATATCAATGATAATGCTGAAGAATCTTGGTGACACTGCTATCAGCTTTCTCACACTTCTAGCGAATTTAACATTCACGCAGATAAAGGTTCCGACGTCTGGAGGACATCCAAAATCATTCCTTTCGCTAAACAAGGCAAAGCTTGAAGAGAAGGCACCTCTTACCGTCCCATATCATTGCTGTCTCCTATCGCTAAACTGGTCGAAGCACTTGTGCTCCCAGAGATCAGGGATAATGTAACATTAGCCAGTCATCAACATGGCTTTAGGACTAAGAGAAGCACGACCACTGCCCTGAATGAACTCGCTGCTTTCATGGCTGATGGTCTGAATAGCAAGAGACCTCATCGAAGATCAATTCTGGTGGCTTAGACCTTGCCAAGGCTTTCGACAGAGTCGACCACAGATTACTCTTGGAAGACATCCTTAATTCAAACATTCCTTCCACCACTCAAAGATACTTATTTGTTTATCTAAGGGGGAGGAAGGCGTATGTGGAATGCAAAGAAAAGACCTCAAAAATGCGCAGTAAAGACGGGAGACACACAAGGTGGAGTACTATCTCCTATCTTGTTTAACATGTACATTTCAAGTCTTCCTTCACCCCCACCAGGCATCAAACTGATCACGTATGCTGACGATTGCTTCATAGCAGTGAGAGGACGTTCCATCCCCAAGCTCACAGCTAGAATGAACGCCTACCTCAACTCAATCGCGATTTACCTTGAAAATAAGAAGCTTCGCCTATCACCTGAAAAGTCATAAGCCACGCTAATCACATCCTGGACCAAGAAGGTTCACCTGCAACTTAATATAAAAATCAGCAACCGCAGGATCCCGACCAACCAACACCCAAAAATCCTTTTAACAGGCTGCTGAATTTTGCCACCAATGCAGTAGAGATCGGAAATAAAATGACAGCACGAAACAAGACATTAAAAGCCCTGGCAGGTACTTCGTGGGGAATAGAAAAAGAAACTCTGCTCACCACCTACAAAGCACCTGTGTGGAGTTCATTTCTCAGCTCCACTCAGTGGAAGCACCTGCAGACAAAACAAAACAATCCCTTAAGGACCACCACCGGCTGCGTCTCCATGACCCATGAGGACCACCTTCATGATGAGACCACGATACTAAAGGTCAAACAACACAACACTCTCCTTACTATACAATTCGCTCTACAATGCCATGATCCAAGTCATGCCCTCCATAATGTTATCAATGGCACGACACGGACCAAAAGCATCCGCCTTGACTTCGGACCCCTCGCACAAGACATTATCGATCTCTTGCCAGACTACTGGAATAATGACTCGATAAAAG
Organism: Phortica okadai; assembly: GCA_034638295.1. Lineage (NCBI taxonomy): Eukaryota > Metazoa > Arthropoda > Insecta > Diptera > Drosophilidae > Phortica > Phortica okadai. The sequence goes on along the minus strand of CM067849.1, from coordinate 29,464,640 downwards.
TATCTACAGTTAGGATTCATGAGAGAGTGGTGAGGGAGAGACTTGGCTCACTTCATGCAAATAAAGTGATCGGTACACGACCACCACAATAGACATCTGCATGAATAGCAAAAAATGCGCATTCGAATTAACAATGCTCAAAATGAGTTGAGTGAGAAGCAAAACTGGTTAGAGTGAGTGAGTGCGCTCACGTACGACTCAGTCGCACAAGAAACAAACGAAGAAAATGGGAATGAGTGGGAATACGAAGGAATTCGGCGTTTTATTCGAATTCATTCGAATGCCGAAATGATTTTTTTTTTTGTTGGATTCTCATGCGTAAAAAAAAAGAAGAAAAAACAGAAGTCAAAAAAATTCGATTTGATATTTACATATAATATTATTATTTCACTCTTCATTTTACTTATTACCAATATTATATAATTTATATTAAAGTTTAAAAACATGATTTGATTTATATTGGCAGGGTTGGTGGCTATTCGGTTACTATTTCGTCGTCAGGTGAATGGGTTTCCACTGTGATTGTGTTGGAAGCACTGTCGTTAGGAAACAAACTCATAATGTCTTTGCAGTCAGTAAGGACAATTTCCCTTTCAGAAGGTGAAAATTATATGAGTTTGTTTGTTGGTGGAAAAAGAAATGAGGCTATATTGTGGTATTTTGTCAAATTTGGGGTTATTGCTGATAAAATTTTGGTATTCAGTTGAAACTTAAGTGATTGAATAATCATTGGAATCGATCTGGCAGGTTTTCTTTAATTTGCTAATATTTGGTAAAATTAAGTGAATTGTTGGGCGTTTTGAAGCTTCAAGTTTTTTTGAGACTTTTTCAAAAGTTTCCAATATTTTGATAATGACGGCTAAATGGTTTATATTGATGCCTTCTATTCCAGCGCCACCAGCACCTCCACCAGCGCCACCAGCACAACGAGTGCCAATCAACCGGACGCTACCCGAGCCAAGAAGACTGCCAAAGTGGGTCATTGTGGCTTGTCTACAATTTCTGACTATTGATATTTGACAATATTGCTTAATACTTGGTGCGTTCTATATTTGACTGTGCCAGGTGTTTAAATGGAACACTTAACTTATGCTTATCTCCCGCCCGTTGAACGACTGTCCAACGAACTTGCTGGAATGTTTAGTGTTAAGTCAGCACGACGACAGAAATGCTTCAAGGACAAAGGCAGTTCACTTAGAAGCTGTAAGTGATTTAATGTCAGAAGCATTAATGGCAGCGCTTTAAAGGTTCTTTGTTAGTTGGGGGAAAAGGTTCCATATGTATTCGCCAGGGACCGTAACTGTTATGAGTTTTATAACCGTCAATCATTTCAAAGTTTCCCAAAAAAAAACCGATCGTCTACGGACACTAAGATAATGAAGTATGAAGAAACACATTCAAAATTATTTTCGGTGAATAATGTTCCCAGCAAAAATTTTGGGATCCTAGCAGAAAATTCATAGCTGCGATCCAGCATTTACTGATGCAAGTATTCATCGGTCACATACTGAATGCAACTTTGAATTTGAATTGGATGTTGCTCTGCCAACGTCAACGACCAAACGTTTGATCGAGCAGAACTTAACAACATACACTTAACCGACAAATTAAAGGATATAAAAAAATGTTCTTATTTTAGAGTCGTTTTTGACAACAAATATCTTTGAAAATATTTGTCGTTCAATAAAAGTTAAAAAAAGAAATCTGACCCTCTAGTTTCTGAATCTTATCATGTTTTCTTTTATGATGAGTGATTAAGAGCAATCGGTCAGAAAGTTAAAGTCTGTCTTATTCGATTATACACGATATCCAAGATACACCAAATTATCCAAAAATAGCCAATTTTGCCAAATTTAAACTTTTTTTCGGATATCATTTTGACATTGAAAAAAATTTTTCCATTAAATCTCACTAAATTTACTCAGTAGCAAGTGGTTTGGAGTTTGTAAAAAGCTGCTGACATTTTTTGTGGCATCATTAAGCTCTGTTTACACTAGAGATTTTTTGTGTAGATTTAGACAAAAATCTCATGTCTACAAGTGTAAACACCCTGTAGATTTATCTACACAGTCTCTACAACAAATTTAAATCCACACAATGAGTAGAGTGTGTAAACAACTTTTAGAGTAGATAAAACAGCCTCGATTTGTGTCTACAAGTTTGTTAAGCAACAGAACAAATTTTTTTCTCTACATCGATATTTTCACATAAAAATATATCAATGATTCTTATGTCACATTTGACACTTCCGAAAATTCGTCCCAATTTGGGAATAAGAATCAAAGGAAGAACAAAAACAAAGAGTAAAATGGCGCCTTCACCAAAAAAAAATGCGTGGGAAATGCGATTATGTGTATATATAGATATTATATGAATATTATTATATCAAATGACGGATGCGAGTGTACTGTTTTTGAATGTATGGTGTACCCATACTCAATAATATCAATAATTTGACAATGCCATTCTTCAAAAAATGTTGGCACACAGCTGCGACTCCTTCCTTCACCTCCTACAATAACTGCTGGTAAAATCCAACGTTCTCAGCATTCGTAGCATTTATTTTTGCGATCTATGGTTTCTTCCACAATCGATTTTGATGATGCATATTGTTTCTGGCGCATTTCCAACTTTTCTAATTTTTTTTGTTAATTTATTTTTGGGAATAATTTTTTAATGTCAAAAATCAGTATGTCAAAAGCGAAACAGTAGCGCCCTCTATCATTATCTACATTCTGCTCGAAAGTGTAGTCAGTGTAAACACCTTGTAGATAGCAATGTAGATATTTTCCAAATTTATCTACTCGAAAGAAAACTTTCGTAGATTTTCAGTTCAGTGTAAACACAAAACGTAATTTATCTACACTTTTTGTTGAGATATCTACACAAAAAATCTCTAATGTAAACAGAGCTTTAGTTTCTGAGTTATCGATTAGCAAAGTCAAAAATGGCTTTTTTCCTTTGAGCGTCGATAGCTCCGCTGAAAATCATGCTACTGAGCATAGTAACTCAAAGTCTTTTACAGGTTAAAATAATGCCTATAATAATATATATTAATAGTATATATTTATAAATATGTATATTAGGGTGTCCCTTATTTTGCAAGGTTCTTATTCTTTAACGCATATGGGCTAGTTTTGTTCAGTCTACTCTAAAACACTCCCTTGATTTGTTTTTTTTTTTTTTGGAGCTCAGGGACACGTGCCGACTTGCGTCCAAAACATGCTACGTCTTTAATGTAGCATTGGGACACTATCTCAAGCAAGTTACACCTGCACCTATGGTGTAACATACGAGTACTTCATTTTGTTGTCATTTCGTTTCGAATTTGTTGGACAAACAATACGCACAATGTCTGCGGAACTTAAAAGCAATACAAAAACTATATTTTTGATTGGTGAGATAAATTAACAAATAACGGGTGTTAAGTTACCATCTATCCGCCAAGTTCTCGCCGTTTTATTTTTGCATGCAACGGATGCGACAGCCTCGCATCTATCGCATGAAATTTTTGCTGGGCATGCCTCTTCTTTCCTCTTCCTCGAACATAGCAAGAAAAAACACATTTTGCAGACACCTTTTGCGCAGTGGTCTTTTAAAAACAGTTTTGCAGTGAGCGCTCATTCAAAAGTGTCTCATTGAGTTGTTATTGAGAGACCGATTTTTTTGTTCGGTTGAGCCAATCACTCGGAAGAGCGCTTGCAAAACGAAAAAAGTGTTAATTTTTTTCTTTTTTAATAGTCTGTAAACTGCGTTAAAAAAAACGGTTGACGGTTATTTGCGAGCTCTGGTGTTAAATAAGAATTTTTATCTTTGAGTAACTTTTTAATAACATTTTTCATAAATTACTTTAAACCTTCAGAAATTTGGGATCCATCTGCTGAAATTGGTGTCCAATTATAAAGCAATAACAACAGCAGAATCATCTACTAAAGGTTTACTACTCCAGCCACGGGCTGCGAGTTTTTACAATGTAAGCAATACTTGCCGGCTTTATTGCTTAAAATTCTCCATACATTCAGCTTGCAAAAATCAAAAATTTCATGAACGCTTTCGACAAAACAAATGAATGTGCCCGATAGAAAATTTTCCACAGATTAAGGAAATATTAACATTAAAGAAATCGGAATTATAGTTTGGAAGATATGCGCACTCAAAGTTGACCTTTTTTTCAACTTTCAATAACATACTAATTTTTTTGAAAATTTGGCATCTTTGAGTTGGAATAAAAACAAAATTATAACTCGAATCATTATCGAATTGATTTCTACTCTTAGGTAGCCATATTATAGTGTTATACTATAAACACCAAGTCTTTAGCATGTGTAGTTTTCTAAATAGAGCTGTTTTTCGAACAATCTATTTTTAAAGTGTTTTTCAACTTTAGTGGACAAAAACAAAAAATGCACAAAATTTCATTCTGCCACGTCTTCATATTTACATACATTTTCATTTACCAAACTGTAAAATATTACAACTCTATCGAACCCTTTTTGGCTTTTATAACGAAAAAACGATCGCGACCTCGCACAAAAATATGCAAAAAACTCGCTGCCGCAGCTATAAGAAGAAGAATGCAAAGTAAATAGTTTCTCTGTAACAGCTTTAAAATGTTAATAAAGTGAACAAATGTTGTCATAGGAAGCAACCTGTTTTATTTTGCAATGCTGCTGGTGGGTAAAATTGATCGTAGACGGTGTAAAGGAGGTAAAATGTCTTAATTTCCTACATTTTGTATGGGAGGTGCCAGTTCCAGTGGTTCGATTACAATGATACTTATAGACAATTGGCCTGAGTACGTAGGAAGATTACCTTTTAAATTTCAGCCCTCTATGTTGAAAATCATAAAAGTTTTCCATACAATGACTTAAATCTGCTTCTCTTCCTCTTCTTCATTTCGTATTGCAGGTACCAGTTCCAGTTGTCCAATCTCAATGAAACATTCAGACATTTGGTCTGGCTACCTTAAACTTCTAGTTGCGAAATTTCAGCCGTCTATCTTCAAAAACAAAAAAGTTTTCCATACAAGGATTCAAGTTTTGTTCGTTTTTCTTCTTCATTTCGTATGGGGGCTACCAGTTCCAATAGTCCGATCATGGCGATTCCAACATATGAGTTGATCGCACAGAAAAGAAGACTCTGTGCAAAATTTCAAGTCGATAACTTTAAAATTGTGGGAGATATTGCATAAATACTGATAGACATACAGACGGACGGACAGAGATGGCTATTTCAAATCGTCTTGTCATACTGATCAAGAATATATATACTGTGTACAGTTGCAAATTTCTAAGTTTATAAAAAATGGAAAACTAGCCATTTTCTAATGCTAAAGCTGCACCGGAAACAAATTCTGACTTTGACAACCTACTATGCCGCTCCCAGATATCGTAGCGTATTGAGCGATGGCTCGTTTTAAAGCTTTAGGAATTCTCTTTCAAAAGATATGATATGATTTTTGCAATGCAAAAACTCAGAAGGCCCCACTGTGCGGCGTTGAACGTAACCCAGGCCCTCAAGCCTGGTATTGTTGCGTATGTAAGAGTAGAATAAATAGAAACCTGTCATCAGTGAGATGTAATGGATGGTGTCATTGGTGTCACTTCAAAAGATGCTCAGGGCTAACGAAATTTCGAGACTGGAATCCTCAATTTCTAGCTTCTTTTTGCCAGCCTTCTACACCTTGGACAAGCAATATGTAATAATGTAAATAATGGAAATAACAGCCTACATGGAGAAGCACAGTATCGCCTTAGCTGCGATCCAGGAAACAAAACTCCCAAGGTCCTGTTCGCTTCAAACTTCTGGCTGCTATAACATCATTCGCTCAGATAGACCGGGATGCGGAGGTGGTGGACTCGCTTTCATCATAAGAAGAGATGTCGCTTACAACAGAATAGATGACCAAATTCTAGCTAGCAATGATAGGAACCTTGAGCTTATGGGCATTACATTAGATACGGGAGGTAATTCGCTGGAGATTGTAAATATATATCCAGTGAATAGCGTTAATGCCCGCTTCAATAGCTCATCTCCTCCATGGGGAAAATAGATTGATTCTGGGTGATCTCAACGCCCACCATGAGTCATGGCACTCCCAAATTCCTAATGATAGACGCGGAAATGAATTGGCTGAGGAGATAGAAACGTCAGACTTTGATACTATCAATGAGGATCATCCAACCAGATCCACGGCTGCTTGTACCAGCTCTCCCAACGTTTCCATAGTGGCACAGAGACTCATAACCTGATCCTCATGGCAAGTTGACACGGCATTGGGATCTGACCATCTCCACATTATCATAACTGTCGATAGTCCGCAAGACTTCTTGGTGCCTGAAAGGAAAACATTCGTGAACTACAACAAAGCAAACTGGCCAGAGTTCACCAAGATTGTTGAAGATGCACTCACCCACCACCCTCAACCTGAATGTATCTACAAGGCAAATCGTTTGTTTTCAAGTGTGGTCCCAAACGCAGCAAAACGCTTCACACCTGCAGGTTGCATCCGCAGACCAACATCATGTCTTCCACCAGGAGCTGTAGCCCTTGCAGAGCAAAGGGATCACCTACGTGCTACCGATCCTAACATTGAAGGAATTGCACTCCTCACAGAATACATCAACAAACGCATATTGGAGTTTAAATGCAACAAATGGCTCAACCATCTCGAATCATGCCAACCTGGTTCGAATAAATTGTGGAAAACAATTAAAAGGCTTTCCGGAGTCAGAACCATAAGCGACAATTGCGCAATTGCCAAAAAATGTGCCAACAAATTTTGCAAGCTGTTTATAGAACATTCTAACTCAATCGACCGTTAGCTCCGTGCGACCATCAGAACGCTAAAGAATATTAAAGCCAGTACGTTTGTTCCTTTCACCCCGGAAGACATCCGACGAGTCATAAAACACGCCAAACCATCTAAGGCTGCTGGCCCTGATGGAATATCAATGATAATGCTGAAGAATCTTGGTGACACTGCTATCAGCTTTCTCACACTTCTAGCGAATTTAACATTCACGCAGATAAAGGTTCCGACGTCTGGAGGACATCCAAAATCATTCCTTTCGCTAAACAAGGCAAAGCTTGAAGAGAAGGCACCTCTTACCGTCCCATATCATTGCTGTCTCCTATCGCTAAACTGGTCGAAGCACTTGTGCTCCCAGAGATCAGGGATAATGTAACATTAGCCAGTCATCAACATGGCTTTAGGACTAAGAGAAGCACGACCACTGCCCTGAATGAACTCGCTGCTTTCATGGCTGATGGTCTGAATAGCAAGAGACCTCATCGAAGATCAATTCTGGTGGCTTAGACCTTGCCAAGGCTTTCGACAGAGTCGACCACAGATTACTCTTGGAAGACATCCTTAATTCAAACATTCCTTCCACCACTCAAAGATACTTATTTGTTTATCTAAGGGGGAGGAAGGCGTATGTGGAATGCAAAGAAAAGACCTCAAAAATGCGCAGTAAAGACGGGAGACACACAAGGTGGAGTACTATCTCCTATCTTGTTTAACATGTACATTTCAAGTCTTCCTTCACCCCCACCAGGCATCAAACTGATCACGTATGCTGACGATTGCTTCATAGCAGTGAGAGGACGTTCCATCCCCAAGCTCACAGCTAGAATGAACGCCTACCTCAACTCAATCGCGATTTACCTTGAAAATAAGAAGCTTCGCCTATCACCTGAAAAGTCATAAGCCACGCTAATCACATCCTGGACCAAGAAGGTTCACCTGCAACTTAATATAAAAATCAGCAACCGCAGGATCCCGACCAACCAACACCCAAAAATCCTTTTAACAGGCTGCTGAATTTTGCCACCAATGCAGTAGAGATCGGAAATAAAATGACAGCACGAAACAAGATATTAAAAGCCCTGGCAGGTACTTCGTGGGGAATAGAAAAAGAAACTCTGCTCACCACCTAAGAAGCACCTGTGTGGAGTTCATTTCTCAGCTCCACTCAGTGGAAGCACCTGCAGACAAAACAAAACAATCCCTTAAGGACCACCACCGGCTGCGTCTCCATGACCCATGAGGACCACCTTCATGATGAGACCACGATACTAAAGGTCAAACAACACAACACTCTCCTTACTATACAATTCGCTCTACAATGCCATGATCCAAGTCATGCCCTCCATAATGTTATCAATGGCACGACACGGACCAAAAGCATCCGCCTTGACTTCGGACCCCTCGCACAAGACATTATCGATCTCTTGCCAGACTACTGGAATAATGACTCGATAAAAGTATCTACAGTTAGGATTCATGAGAGAGTGGTGAGGGAGAGACTTGGCTCACTTCATGCAAATAAAGTGATCGGTACACGACCACCACAATAGACATCTGCATGAATAGCAAAAAATGCGCATTCGAATTAACAATGCTCAAAATGAGTTGAGTGAGAAGCAAAACTGGTTAGAGTGAGTGAGTGCGCTCACGTACGACTCAGTCGCACAAGAAACAAACGAAGAAAATGGGAATGAGTGGGAATACGAAGGAATTCGGCGTTTTATTCGAATTCATTCGAATGCCGAAATGATTTTTTTTTTTTGTTGGATTCTCATGCGTAAAAAAAAAGAAGAAAAAACAGAAGTCAAAAAAATTCGATTTGATATTTACATATAGTATTATTATTTCACTCTTCATTTTACTTATTACCAATATTATATAATTTATATTAAAGTTTAAAAACATGATTTGATTTATATTGGCAGGGTTGGTGGCTATTCGGTTACTATTTCGTCGTCAGGTGAATGGGTTTCCACTGTGATTGTGTTGGAAGCACTGTCGTTAGGAAACAAACTCATAATGTCTTTGCAGTCAGTAAGGACAATTTCCCTTTCAGAAGGTGAAAATTATATGAGTTTGTTTGTTGGTGGAAAAAGAAATGAGGCTATATTGTGGTATTTTGTCAAATTTGGGGTTATTGCTGATAAAATTTTGGTATTCAGTTGAAACTTAAGTGATTGAATAATCATTGGAATCGATCTGGCAGGTTTTCTTTAATTTGCTAATATTTGGTAAAATTAAGTGAATTGTTGGGCGTTTTGAAGCTTCAAGTTTTTTTGAGACTTTTTCAAAAGTTTCCAATATTTTGATAATGACGGCTAAATGGTTTATATTGATGCCTTCTATTCTATCTGTTTGATTTTTTTCTTTGAGAATAGCGGTTAAATCAATCCAATTAATTTCAACAGACTTAAGCAAATAGTTTACAGTATTCCACCGAGTGGGACAAAAGCTTTTTAAGGAAACTCCTAATGTTGAGTTCATTCCCGATTTTTTTAAATATTTAACCAGCTTGCTGCAGATTGCGACAATGTTTCCCATTTCAGGAACAGCATCAATAGCTTTTTCAATAGCGTTGTTAAGCAGGTGGTTGACGCAAAGAATTTTTTAAAAATCGGAAAAGGCCTTAACCATGTTCGACCCACGATCGGTTACGATGACGGGATTGTCCATGTCGAGATCACATTCGAAATCTTTCAATATCTCCTCTATTTTTGCTCGTATATTTGAACCTTAATATAGGAAGACAAATAAATTATACTTGTACACTTATAGATGAGGTTAACAAACCTGTGCAGGGCTTGTCTTTCATTGACTTCATAGCCATAAGACGATCAACCAGAACTCCCTCATTTATGTAATGGACTGTGCATGACAAATACGACGTTTTTAAATAATTGTCAGTCCATATGTCACTGATGATGGCATATCCAAAAGCTTTGCATTGTTCAATTTCGGCTTTTATTGGAGCAAAATGTGAGGCATATATCTTTGCTATATTGCTATATTGTTGGATGTGGTAATAACTTATTGACATCGACATTTGGACCGAAAGTTGCTCCAACATTGATTAAGAAAGAAGCTAAATTTTTAATGCCGGAGTCGTCGATAATTTTGTGTGGACGTCAATTTTTCAAAACCCATTCGGTTACAACAGCTATACCCTCGTCTTTCTTTGCTTGATTAACTTCAATAGAGGAAGCTTTGCGAAATTTACTGGCGTTCACTGCATAACATTTATGTTTAACCAGGTTAGACGTGCTTCCTGTAAACTCAAAAACAGCAAAACACGTCTTGCAGCCTACAAGATCAACAAATTCCTCTCCATCATCGTTTTTTATTTTTGAGAAAAATTGCTTCGCTTCGGCCTCGCTTCTCTATTAAACTATACATTCCACTAACCAGCTTTTCTTTTACATCCACAGTGCTTCTTACAACCTTTATTTTTCAAACAAATTGAATTAGATCTAAAAAAAATAACACAATAATCACTTATAGACAGGTCACATATACACAATTGTTAATCTAAGCAAGAATTAAACAAATACACTAATTACCAACTATAAGAACAATAAAAAACAAAATAAAATCAACAAACTACGCATTAAAAATACATACAGAATCGTCGGCGTCTCTTGCGTGCACTAAATAAATTAACTGGCTTCGCATACAACAATTCGAATAACTCGAATAATTCGAATGTTCTGGGCTTCCCCGAATTTTTCATTCCGTTTTACGCTTTATTTATTCTCACTCATTCCACTGAATGTCGTGTGTTATGAGACGTACACGCACTCATATTGATACAAATTCGTTTCATTGTATGCATGGCTCTCACTCAAATCAATTCAATTCGAATTAACTCATTTAACGTACATTGTGAGTGAAGCCATGCAGATGTTTACACCACAAGTCAGCGTCACAGAGCGGTCGCTGTGCAGAAGCACTAGAACCACCTTTGCGCAGCTAAGGTTAGGATGGTGTCCACTACTCAACGAATACCGCTCCAGAACCATAGAAGGAGTTGTAAATCAATGCCCGGACGGTGAAGTCTCGCCACATGACACATGCCATCTCTTCAACTGCTCAATGAAGCCTACAGACCTCCACCCGATTGATCTTTGGACCAACGCAGTGGCCGTCGCAGCATTTCTGGAACTCGAACCGATCCCTAGTACACCACGCTGATCACTCGATCCATTACCTCACTTAATCCTGACTCGTTAAAATATTTTTCATTCTACTCTTACAATATACACACATATAACAAATTCACTCATAATACACTCATTCACGCATCAATAAACTCATACTCATCACACACATCAAACAATCACACTCACATGTTCGTTCAACGCATAGTAAGTATTGCACTAACCTTTCTAAAATTCTCGCAGACCCGGAGCTGTCACAACAACAACTAAATAAAATGAGCTCGTGAAAATTGAAGACGATGAATCCGTTAAAACACTTGGTCTCTTTTGGGATCCAAGGACAGACGAGTTTCAGTTTTGAATAAACTCAGTGTCGTCAAGCAAAGTCACGAAAAGAAGTGTATTGTCACAGGTTGCACAAATATTTTATCATTAAGTTGGCTTTCTCCGGTAACAGTGGTTACAAAAAAATACATACCAAAATTCTGGCTACCTCAATCTAAATGGGACGAGACACTACCGAACCACCTAGAAGTTTAATGGCAGCCATTTTTGTCGAATATAGATGTATTAGGGAAGCTGTGCATATTGTTCAGTGCGCTACGATCAGAGATGTACAAAATACTTTTTAAAAAAAAGTACTTAAGTACAAAATCCAAAATATGTATTTTGTATTTGTATTTTAAATACAAGTATTTCGAATATGTCACAACTCTGGCTACGATATATGCGAACGCCATAATATGTTGTTTGTTGCCGGTTCAGTATTAGCGTCACAAAATAACTAGTTTTTAATTTTTAACATGAAACTTAGTCGTTTGCGACTATACAAAGTATTTATGTTCTTGATCAGCATAACAAGATGAGTTTATATAGCCATGACCGACCGTCCGTCTATCCATCCGTATTTATACAAATTCCTTCCACAGTTTCTTAGTTATCAGGTTGAAATTTTACACAAAGTCAGAGAGTGCGATCAACTTATATATGGGAACTGGCATAATCGGATCACTGAAACTGGTAGCTTCCATACGGAAATAAGAAGAAAAGTGAACAAAATTTAAATCGTTGTATGAAAAACTTTTTAATTTTTCAAGATGGGGGCTGAAATTTCTAGCTGTCATTCTACGTACCCAGATCCAATGTCTGAAAGTTTCATCGAGACTGCTCCACTGAAACTGGTACCTACGTATTAAACATCTGCATGGCTTCGGTCACAACGTACGTTAAATGAGTTAATTCGAATTGAATTGAGTGAGTGCCATGCATACAATGAAACGAATTTGTATCAATATGAGTGCGTGTACGTCTCATAACACACGACATTCAGTGGAATGAGTGAGAATAAATAATGCGTAAATGAATGAAAAATTTGGCGAAGCCGAGATCATTCGAATTATTCGAGTTCTGTTTACAAATTTTAAGCATTTAATTGTTGTTGTTTCTTTCTTCTTTTTCCTTACTTATGGAAAACCAACAACAACTAAAGAACCGTTTTGGCATTCGAATGCATTCAATCTCATAAGTGCTCATCCTCGAGAAAGTAATCGTTAATTAGCGTCACATTCGTAGTCAATGAATATTGTTAATCCAAGCCGAACCAATTAATGATCGTATCGACTAACTATCATATTAACTTAATTAGAAATGTAATATTAAAAATGAAATAAGCCCTTTTCGATTTACTATTAAATACAAAGTAATACAAAAATATGCCCTTTTTTGTTTTTCTTTATTTAGTCCGGCCTGACATGCACATAATTTAGACAATTACAGAACGAGTATATCTTTAAACTAAATTAAGAAAAGTGACTGAAAAAATTTTATGATAAACAAGACTTCTTAAATTACTTTTAAGCTTAAATAATACACTAGGATAATGAACTATTAAAATTTCCTTGTACTTTTGGTTTTTGTTGAGATGTCATGTAAATTTTCGCAATCTCTTTCAAAAGATCTAAAGTACCCGTCATATTTACAAAGCTCTCTAGCACCAGCTCCTGATGACACCATTGCAGGTAAAGCTCTTAAAAAGCCATGTAACCCGGACGGTATTGGTGGCGTTGGCGGAACTGACAGTCCACATCGATTATACAAATAAGGCATTATCCCTGTAAGATTAGTGTGTAGTGTAAGTACATCCGCCAAGTCTCCTTCTTGAGCTTGCGATAAAAATTCGTTGAAAAGATTACTTGGAATCATCCCGAAATGATCAAAGGAATCGACGTAGGCCTCTGTATCTCTCTTATACAATTCCAAAAAATCTCCAAGCAACTTTGCGACCATGGCAGATCGCGCCTTGCTTATAACCTTTATACTTTGTGGATTTCTAAAAAGAATAGGGGGCTTAACTACACCACCATATCTATTTAAAAATTTTAATATTATTTTTTCATGACTGTCTTTGGGTTCTTGTGTGAGCCGTTTTAAGAGGGTTTCTAAATAAAGGCTAAAAGTTTGTCTAGCTTGGAATTGAGTTAATTCTGAACCATTTCCTATAAGTTTTAATACCTGCTTACGTAATCTTTTTCGCTCCTCTTCACATCTTTCTACAGTTTGTTTTTTTACAAAAGGTATTTCAGAATCCGTTTCCAGGGCACGTTCATATTGTCTCATCCGATTCGTCTGCGAACTATCACAGTCTTGACATCGTTTCCCTTTGCAGAATAAGTTGCTATGAAGAAGTACATTGTAATTGTGAGGCATCACAAAAGATTGAAAAGTTTGTCCTTGAAGATTTGAAGTTGAAATTGGTATTCCTGTGGAAGGATCTAAAAAATTTCCATACCGCTGAAGAGTATCTTGTGTTGGAAATATGCGAACGAATCCACCACGGCGTCCATATTGTAAACGAGCATTGCGTATAATTCTTTGCTCCTCCAAAGTTAATTGGACAGGCTTGACTGATTTAGCTTTTTTTGTAACTATGGTTCGGGAAGTGTGTTTGTTTTTTTCAACACCTTCAGATGAATTCAGTCTTTTGGAGCAACTAATATTTCGAAAACGAGACCATTTGTTATCGTACTGTAAGCGCATTTCTGGTCCATAAGCAGGAATTCCAACACAAGTTAACAAATCTGTTATAAGACTTGCTTTAACTTTTGTATCCAAAGGACTGTCGACACCCATTGAAGGAGACAAATTGACTTCCAGTAGCCAAGGCTTTAATGAATCATCAATGAGAATATCAAATCCGTAAAGTTCAAAACAATTGTTTCCATTGGGCACAAACATCCTACACGCCGATATAATAGTTTGAGCGCACGCCAGTATTGACTTTATAATAAGATCCTCTATATTATGCATTAAAAGTCGAGTGTCACAACCCTGCAATTTTAAGTGTCGCAGCAATGCAGATAAAGTCCATTTATGACCAACATCTTCATCATGAGCATCGCTTGACCGTATATAATCAGAATGATACTTATTTATGCTATAGTTGCACAAATGCATGCATGGATTCCACAAGCTATCAACATTTCTATCATACTTCACAGTAGCCAATCGAACGATGCCTTCCTCGTATATATATATAATCAGTGGATCAAATGATGTAACTAATACATACACTCTTAGATCGCATTTATGTCCATCAATACAAAGCGGGTCCATAATGTATTTAGACACTAGCACCTGTTCATCCTGCGGTATCTGATCGGGCTAAAAAATAAAACTGTTAATAACATAATAATAAACAAGTATGTATAATAAATCAGGGACAGTAATTATTATAAATTATATTATAAAAATTGCATTATAATGATAATTTTTAAGTAATTTAAGTAAAAAATAATCATAATAATCATTTGAGCAACAAAAAAATAAGACTCAAAAATAATGATTGATTTTTATTTTTTTTTTTGTTGTAATTTACGGCTTCTGTATTAGAGTTTTCGCAGATAGGGGTCGTCCATAAATTACGTGAGATAAAATTAGGGGAAGGGGGTTCAGTAAACTGTTTAGACTATAAATTTACAATTAAATTGGATGCAAACTCACATGTGAGATTCAGAGGGAAGGGTTTGTTTTGAAAACACCTCACTTTGCTTATGAACGTCCTGTAGTATATCATAACCTTATAAAAGGATCACAAAGCAAGACCACAGAGGAAAAAATATCACGTAATTTATGGACGTCGCCCCAGGACGGTATAGTCGAGTATACACGTCGTTATAATATCATGCACACACGGTTGACGGTGCCACACCCCAAATTTACATACCCTGTACCATCAATTTGTAATGGCAGTCTGAAGGCGTTTCCATGCTCACTTTTCAATCGAAACAGACTTTATTTCCATTCAGTATCATATGTTCCAATTGTTACCTTTCTAGATCAATTGGTTGCAGAGATATGATTTTGGCTATAGGTAGGCGTGGCCACGACCATTAATTGATTGAATGTTATTACACTCCATCCCAATAACATACATGCAAAGCTTCATTCTTGTAAGTTTTATGGTTCCAGAGATATATGTATATATATGATATGTATAAGCGTTTTAAATCGATACTATATGGGGGCGTGGCCAAGCCCATGTTTTCCTATCTCAAAAGACAACCAAAAAAATACGACTTTTGTAATTTGACTGAATCATCTTCTCTTTCGATGTCCCTTATATGTATAGTTTATTTTATTTTTTTTTTTTGCATTTTTGAAAACGCATACCCGCTATTTTTGTTTATTATCCTTTATTAAACCTAAATATAAAATTTCAGCTTCCCATGTTAATTTTAACCCGTGCCGACTGAGCCCTTAAGTTTTATGAAAGATTTCATATGTTTTTTTTAAATACAACTGGGGGACGCCAAATAATTAAATTTTAATTGAATATTATTGAAAAGACAAATTTAAGTATAAAGGGTTTTCACGTAAAACTCGGTAACGCGACAAAGTGATAATTGATGAAAGTCTACGTAAGCACTCAAATTAGCAGGTTTGCGTAAACTCGGTATTTTTCTTCTTCTTATATAAACAAACGAAAAAGTGAATTTGTTTCAATTGTGCGAAATAAATCAAATAAAATTAAAATTCCGAGAAATAACGTAAAAAATCAATTAAGGGAAAATAAAATGAATCAAGTTATGCAAGCAATTGATTTTCCTGAAGGTAAATATGTTTAATAATGCATGAATTTGCAAATAATTAACTAGTTGTGTTTAAATGGTGCACAGATACGGATCGGAATGGAGAGATTGAGGAATCAGTGGATGACTTTGTTGACGACATTATTGGCTTACATTAGTTAGCAGGAGGACGAAATCAAAGACCAAAAATATGCATTTTGATGCAATAGTTTTATGTGTTGTGTTATTGCTTGCAACATACGACTAGTCGCTGAAAACGGGAGTATAGGAGTTAATTTGCTATTGTATTGGCTTATGTTGACAAAAACTTCGACATAACATATGCCATTTTAATTATAAA
Source organism: Phortica okadai (assembly GCA_034638295.1). NCBI lineage: Eukaryota > Metazoa > Arthropoda > Insecta > Diptera > Drosophilidae > Phortica > Phortica okadai. The sequence goes on along the minus strand of CM067849.1, from coordinate 29,448,248 downwards.
ATTCGGTTGAAGTACAGCCACATTTTCGGGTCGGGGTTGATGAAAGCTGATGAAACTTTGACAATGTGTTTTGTTGTTGGACTTTCATCAATTATCACTTTGTCGCGTTACCGAGTTTTACGTGAAAACCCTTATTGTGTTTTATTACCAAAAAGATAAACTTTATATATACTAATCACGATACTTCCTTTTCAAGGTTTCTTTTTTACAATTTGATTTGAGCTTTAACTCATTTAATTTCACTTCGCAGATATTAAAAAATAAAACTGCAAGAACTTGGCGGATAGATGGTAACTTAACACCCGTTATTTGTTAACTTATCTCACCAATCAAAAATATAGTTTTTGTATTGCTTTTGAGTTCCACAGACATTGTGCGGATTGTTTGGCCAACAAATTCGAAACGAAATGACAACAAAATGAAGTACTCGTATGTTACACCATAGGTGCCGATGTAACTTGCTTGAGAAAGTGTTCCAATGTTACATTAACGACGCAGGTGTAACTTGCAGGTTTTGAACGCAAAAAAAAAAAAAAAAACATGGGAGTGTTTTAAGGTAGACTGAACAAAACTGAACCTTTCAAAATAAGGGACACCCTAATATATATACTTTGTATAGTCGGAGATGTCTCCTTCAGGGTGTTACATACATTTTCCAATATATCCCTGTACAACAATGTATAGGGTATAAAAATATTTATCTGGCATCGCCCAATCAAATAATGTTGAAAATATTGAAAAAAAAAATCGGTCAAAAAAATTAGGGATTTACGAAATATTTGAGTTTGACGGTCCGTGAGGGGTGAATAATTTTTAAGAGGTATGTATGTGATCGAGCTACAGCCTTTTAAAAAAGTAGTCGGTGCTGGTTGGGTAGAAAGAAGTGGGCGCGGCACAAAACCATTCAAATTTCAAGTCTATAAAGTATAGAGAACCATTGGTTAGGACCGATAGACATTTAAATAAACACCCTGGTATACAGTGTGTACAGGGCATAAAAATGAACTTGTAAACAATTCTATATCTTTAAACAGCGTGTTTTTGGAAATCTCTTAAAACTGTCTACATTGATAAAAATTTATCAGCGAAGATATTTCTAAAGGAAGTATAAAAACTTATGTTATTTTAGGGAACAATGTCTTCAATCGAAAGCTGACTTTATTGCAAAAATGTTTTTGAGACAGCAACATGCAAAATGTATTGCGGTGTTCACGGATTTGTCGTTAACCTATAAGTCTATGAAAAGTTAAATTGCCAACAACAAAATGCACAGGCCAAATTTTCATAGAGATTAGGGATGTCAATCCCGGGATCCCGAAAACCCGGGATTTCAGTGTTTTTGAAATCCCGAAAATCCCGGGATTTAACTTGCCCAATCCCGGGATATTCGGGATTTAGATTTTTTATTCTGATGTGAATTATTTCTATTGACCAATAAGTTAGAAAGCGTATACGTCATCCCTAATAGAGATTCATAAACACCGAGGCATGTTGTTAGTTAACGTATGGAAGTGTGAAAATGGCAATTTTTAGTTATTTTCTATGAAAAAGTAGCTGTACTTTCGGAAGAATTTAATTTTAAAATCACGTACGTTATTCTGTCACCTTACTCATCATAGACCATTACATTGCCAATTTCACTCCATATAACTACATTTGTAAAGAACACTCTTATGTTAGAAACAATCACACAACACATACAACTTCTGCATCAAAATTCAGATTTTGGATCTTCGACTTCGTCACTGGATGGCACAATTGTATGTCAACATTGTCGTCCAAAAATTCATCCAATTTTTACTCAATTTCTCCCTCAAGACCTACATCTGTGCACAATTTCACTACAATTATTTAATTATTTCTGTATTCATGCATAAATAAACATATTTTCCTCCTAGAAACTCAATTACGCACATAAACTGATTTATTTAATATTCAGTCAAATGATTTCTAACGTTTTTTCGGGTCATTTTAAATTTATTTCAATTATTTCGCTCAATTGGCGCAATTAAATTTTTCGTTTGCTTATATAAGAAGAAGAGACTTCACAACTTTAACGCGACGGTCAAAAAAGAGTGTTCACGCATATGCGTCGTTAACGTTCATATTTTCATACATTCATAGATTAACGACAAATGCGTGAACACCGCATATGTTAAGTTCGACATGGAATATTGTAATAGCTTATGTTCTCGCGTCTGTTAAATGAACATGGGTGCAGTTAGAACTTTTCATCCATCTCGTCTTCTTCCCTTTTGAGACGCAAGTCCACCACTTTCAACACTGGTTCACTAACAGAATTGACATAGCTAGCGCTCATCAGGCGCAAACATGTAATCCAACATTCATTCAGGTTTACAATTGCTTCTCTAGTTTTGCTTTGAAAAACATAAAACTGCCATCCATCCGTCTGTCTGTTGCGATGCGCACTCTTCCTAGAGTTTTAAAGTTAGACAAAAAATTTAAATGCAGAAAATTGTCTTTTCCTTGCAAGCAATTTGTATGTAAAATCCAGCATGATAGGACCACTATAGCATATAGCTGGTATAGGAACGATCGGTAAAAAAAGATATTTTTGCTTAATAAACGCTTTGAGTTTAAAGCGATCGTCTCAATTTTTTGCACAAGAACATCTTGGACGTCAGTAAAGACACACTGCGAATTAAATGAAGATCGGACCACTATAGCATATAGCTCCCATAGAAACAATTGATCAAAAATTCGGTTTTTGTTAGAAAAATTTTTTGTTCTTAAATATTAAGGGGTTATTCTCATGTGACGACTTAAGGGGCACCACTAGTGTGACGGCCTAAAAAAAAGGTGATTTTTGGGAATTTTTATTAAAAAAACTACTTTATCAATTATTTCAAAATTTTAAGAATATATTTATACATGTTTTAAGAATATACAGTTAAATTTTTGAAGAAAAAAATTAAATATTTTTTAAGTTATAGCCGATCTCCAACGGCGCAAAAAAAAAAGGTCCTTCACTGCTGCAGTGATTCCGGCCTTCTCCGTGGATGAAATCAAAAAAGGAAAAATTCTCGTTAAACTAGATAATATTGTCTGTACAATGACCTACGATAAAAAAAAAAATCAAAAATTGACAATATGGCGGCGTTTTAAAAAAAATATTCGAATTTCACCCAAAATTTTGGTTGTTTTTGGCCTGCCAAAATTCGATTTTTGATCAGATCAAAAAATCGATAGGTCATTGTACGGAGAACTATATACAGAAGATGTAAAAAAAATTCGATAGTGATCGGATCATTTGTTTTTGAGTAATCACTGCAGCAAATTCGGAAAATGCTGTTTCGAGAAAAACGCGTTTAAAGATAAAATGAGACTCTAGATGCTGCCGACCGGCTGCTCTTTAAATTGCTATAACTCAAAAACTATTTGAGATATCGATTTGAAATTTTAATATGTTATTTTTAAAGGTGTAATCTACCGCAATATGAAAAAAAAAAATCGATTTTTTTTTTTCACACTAGTGGTGCCCCTTAAAAAAAAATTATTTTTTTTTTTTATATTTCAATAGTAGAACATATTGAAAATATGCTGAGAAAATTTCAGATCGAAATTCCTGTTAATAAAGTAATTACAGCTTATAATCGCCGACGCGTCATAAGCGACCGCCTACTGCTTTTAAAACTTTGTACACGTTTTTCTCGAAACGTCATTTTCTAAAACGATCAGGGTCCTAGAGAAAAAACTATATGACCGATTGCTTTGAAATGGCTATCGTCCGTACCAAAACCGTGTTTTTTCGAAAATATTTTCCTATTTTTTGAAAGCAATTTTAAACAAAAAAAAACGCGATTTTCATATTTTTTTTTTTTTTGGTAGTCTTTTTTTCTTTTTTTTTTCAATGAAATTCAATGCCAATGATAGCGACAGACCTCCTGAATAATAATCCATTCGGGTTTCTCATTTCCGAGAACATTAACAGCCGCTATCACCCTGACCAGTGACATACTTTTTTTTTTTTGGTGACTACTTCAATTTAAATAAAAATTTGTAAGAAATGAAAAATAAGAAAAGAATATAATATAAAAAAACGAATTTGATTAAATTTTATTATCTTATAAAAAAAATTTTCTAAAAACAGGTAAAATTCATGCGTTTACATGAGAATAACCCCTTAATAGATGAAACTTTGCATCTCTTTGTTTTGATACATCCGTAACCATATTCTAATGTTTCATAAGAATCGGTCAAAATGGCGTGGCACCACCGATATAGAGAAAAACTTAACAATTCCATTTATCTGTAACGTCGGCTTAAAGCCATCAAAGAGAAAGAAAAATTGTGGTATGCAGTTTTTAAGATGTATTACCACTGAGCTTGTATACTATATTTCTATATTTTAAGAAAAATACTAAGGGAGGGGAAATTAAGGGGAGGGGGTAAAATTGTGGTATGTAGTTTCTTAGAGCTACTTATACTGAGACTACATACCGACTTTCATGTTTCTATCTCTTTGGATGTTCGAGTTACATCGTTTGGTGGTGGGTGGTGCTGGATGGGCGGGAAGGAGTGGGCGTGGCACAAAACCATTCAAACTTGATCTGCTGCCGAGCATCACGAGTCTACCTACCAAATTTTAAGTCTCTAGCTCTTATAGTTTCCGAGAACCATTGGTGAGGACGGACGGACGGACGGACAGACATGGCTTAATCAACTTCTCTTGTCGTCCCGATCAAGAATATATATAGTTTATAGGGTCCCCCTCTCCTCCTTCACTGCGTTACATGCAATTGGCTTTTGCACAAACACAATATATCCTGATACACAGTATGTGTACAGGGTATAAAAAAACTTTAATTGTTGGATGAAAAACTTTTTTTGTTTGTAAGATAGAGGACTGAAATTTCACAACTAGTTGTTTTAGACCAAAAGTCTGTATGTATCATTTAGATCGGAATACTGGTACCTGGTCATACATAATGAAGAAGAGAAAGAAAATTGATTATACATATGTATGTTGCTGTATGGAAAACTTTTTTGTTTCTTAACCAATTGCCTTGAAACTTTATACTTATGTTTATAGGCGACAAAAAATATTTTGACCAAAAAATGGACATGGTACCGCCCACTTATAGCCAAAGTTAATAATTTTCATATGCACTGATGAAAATAATACACACGACTTGTTTTGTTTGTAACATTCAAGTTTTCTTCTGTGAAATTAGTTACCTTGCAATATTAAGGATTGCATTAAGTTCGTTACTCCGAAAATGTTTTGGGCAAAAGATTCAAAACATATAAGTTACAAGTCACAAAATATTTTTTTAAAGATTGTGGATACGACCACGAACCACAAAGATACAGACCAACCAAAATGGATCCAAAATTCGGAAATATTTTGCTCCCTTAATTGTTTGACTTAGTGTATATTTTAATATTTTTTTATGCCACCATGATTTCTTAAAAATTAGGCGCAACTACGACCCATGGAATCCACCAGATTTGTAGAGATTGAAGGAGCAATAGTATATCACTCAGGTTGCACTTTTTTTTCATAAATTTTCATTGTTTTTGGACTTATACCCACATCTCCTTTGTTATACCCTGTACACACACTGTGTATCAGGGTATATTAAGTTTGTTTGAGACGGTTTGTATGTAACGCATAGAAGGAGGGGAGGGGGACCCTATAAAGTATATATATTCTTGATCAGGATGACAAGACGAACTGATATAGCCCTGTCTGTCCGTCCGTCCGTCCTCACCAATGGTTCTCGAAAACTATAAGAGGTAGAGACTTGAAATTTGGTGGATAGACTCGTGAGGTCAAACGCTAGATCAAGTTTGAAGGATTTTTTGCCACGCCCACTCCTTCCCGCCCATCGAGCACCACCCATTTTTTCAAAAGGCTGTAGCTCGAAAACCTGATGAGTTAGAAACATGAAAATGAGTATGTAGACTCAGTATGTATAGCTCTACAAAACTGCATACCACATTTTTTCCCCCTCCCCTTCGTTTCCCCTCAAAAAGTTGTTTTCTTAAAATTGCTGTATCTCCTAAACTATAATAGATACAATGCTGAAATTTTGTATGCAAACTCAGTAAACATACCTTTTTAAAACTGCATACCACAAACTTTCATTTTTAACGCTGTGTGACAACGCAAAGACAAACAAGTTGAAATTTGGCATAAATTGCGCTTTGAACACTGCTTTATCCTATTTGTACCAAAAACCGTACTTAACACTGCGAAAACTATGAAAGCTAGAGACTTGAAATTTGGAAGATAGACTCGTGTGGTCGAACACTAGATCAAGTTTAAAGGAATTTTTGCCACGCCCATTCCTTCCCGCCCATCGAGCACAACAAAAGGTCATTTTTTCTTAAAATTGCTGTATATCCTATAGTATAAAGAATACAATGCTGAAAATTTGTATGCAAACTCAGATAACATACCTTTTTAAAACTGCATACAAAAAACTACCACTTTCCCTGCAAAGACCAACACACTAAAATTTTGCAGCAATGCTTTGTAACAAAATCCGTACTAAAGCGCCATCTAATGGCAACATTGCACTGTGAGCCCTGCCTCATTATTAGCAAATACTCAAACCATATCGTGGTACACTGCTTTTGCTGTCGGCGAATGTTTAACGTGTTATCAACATAGGTGTGTGTAAAGGGTATTATATAGTTGAGAATACTCAACTATACCGCCCTTACTGGTTTTTAATTGGAGATTGTAAAGGTTATTCGATAAAAAAAAAACTTTGTTGTATTTTTTGAAAGTTGCGAGGAGTGTTTAGGGATATTTTTTTGCATGAACTCCCACTTTGACGGCATTTCTTCCTCGGAGAATTGCTGCATTATACTGTTAAGAATGTTGACGTTGCCCGTAGAGCACCTTTGATCTGATGTATTGGGCCACCATCTGATGCGAAAAATATCCCCATAACATTATATTACCACTTTATCGTTTTTATTGATAATCATATTCCCATTATTTTTGGGAACAAATTTAGTTTTGTTTCGTCTTTCCACAAAACGTTTTTCCAATTTTTTCTTGTCTACCGCCTTTTCGCAAAACTGATTTGGTTGTAGAAACCCTTTGCTAACCGTCTATTTGGTATCTCCTTTTTCAGTACTTTTCATAAAAAGAATGGGGGTTTTTTGACTGCCGAATTCAAAGTTTGTTGAACTTTTCAGAGGTTGCTCGCGTTCTGCCACGTTTCTCCTTTTTTTCTTCAAAAAGAAACGCGATGTGCAATTTCCTATATTGTTTTGCCTTCAATATTAAGATTTTCAATGAAATTTCTTTCCATATCAGTACAATACTCGCCACGACCCTGATTCTGAGCTTACTGACATTACAAAAAGATGAATTTCGCAGAAAAGTGATAATTTGACTTTTATTTTGCCAAAATTTCCAAATAGTATTTCAATAAAATTATTCCATTTTAGAATACAGAATTATGGTCACTTAGAAAAGTAGATGTAAACCTAAAATTGTTTACAAAATATACGCAAAAGCGAAAATGATATTAAATAGCGTTACCAACCAATCATGAACGGTAGGGATTATGCATGAAATTTTCATACAAATTTACCAATATGGTTTTGAATGTGAAAGTGCATGTCGTTTCTATTATTTTTTCTATCATTGTATCTGGATGATAACTCCCAATCACAATTAACACAATTAGGGGGAGGGGAAATGAAAAGGAGGAGGGATCTTGTGGTATGCAGTTTTGTAGGACATTATATACTGAGTCTACATACCGATTTAATGTTTCTATTTCTTTGGTTGCTCAAGTTATAGCGTTTTAAAAAAGTGGGTGGTGCTGGATGCTTCCGAGCATCACGAGCCTACCTTCCAAATTTTAAGTCTCTAGCCCTTATAGCCCGACGAACATGGCTCGATTAATTTCTCTTGTCGTCCTGATCAAGAATATATATACTTTTTGGGGTCCCAAACTACACTATGTGTATCAGGCTATCTTCAGCCTTGCTTATGTACTCTTCACGCCCTATTTTTTGTCACGCCTACTTTTCTGATTGAATCTTATTTCTCTTTATCTTAATAGCCTATATACCAATTTTTATTGTTTTTATTCAATGGGTACCGGAGATATGCAAATTATGGATTTTTAGTCAAAGTGGGAGTAACTATGCCCATTTCAAAATAGTTTTAATGCCTCCCCAAGAACATAACTGAGAATTTTCAAGTCAATTGATTAGGAATCAAAAAAGTTTTCCAAACAACGACGTAAATTTAGCTTCTCTTCCTCTTCTTCATTTTGTGTGGCAGGTTCCAGATCTCAATGAAACTATCAGACATTTGACACTGACATTAAAAACTACTTGACGTGAAATTTCAGCCCTCTATCTTCCAAAACGTTTTCCATACAACGATTTAAGTTTTGTTAAATTTTCTTCTTCTTTTCGTATGTGAGCTACTAATTCCAGTGGTCCGATCATGCCAGTTCCGACAAATGATTTATCGTAATAAAATTGAAGACTCTGTGCAAAATTTCAGGTCGAAAGCTTCAAAACTGAGGGAGGAGTTTGCATACATACAGACAGACAAACGGACATGGCTAAATCAACTCGTCTTGTCGTCCTGATCAAGTATATATATATATATATATATATTGCATAGTCGGAAACGTATGTTACGATCTGTTAAAAACTCCCTGACAAAGTTCACATTCGTGAAGAGTATAACAAGATTACAAAGAAAATGGGAGTATTCAACTTTCGGTAAGGCTGATGATAGCGTACTTACTGGTTTTTCTATGCTTTCTCTTCGTTTCCGTAATTTTTGATCGTGAATGATTTTCAGAATCGTCTCCCACTAAGTACACTCGTCAGCTTGCTCGCAACGCAATCAATTCGTCTTTGACTTCATCATCGTCCACAGCTTCGTTGCACTATGATTGTCGTAATGCTCGTTAGAGCACAATTAAAGCATCTTTTGGTGCAACTATTCTATTTGAAAAAACCCGTGTCTAAGAACTTTCGATCTCGCTGATAGTGAACAAAAACTGTGAACGAAGTTGAAAATGCTTACTGTGCCAATAATTACAACATACATACATAAATATAACAAATATTTTGATCAAAAAATGGGCAAGGCACTGTCCACTTACAGCCAAAATCAATAATTTCCATATCTCTGGACCCCAATGAGCTATACTAATGACAATTGGTATGAAGGCTATTTAGATAAATAGAAATAAGATTCCAACGAAAAATGGGAGTGACATAAAAAAGAGTATTTTATCTTTGGCAAGGCCGAAGAAAGCGTTGCTTATTTTTTTGTATATCTCAGTCAGTCATCTTCGAAAAAGAAATTAACCGACATTTCATACAGAAAACAAATACAAATCGTGTAAGTATGAGGAAAGGAAATTAAAAGTTTTTTAATTTTTATTAATAGATTAGTTCAGTAAGGAGGTAGTTTTACCTAAAAAGTTTTGCGGGAGTTCTGAAAATTGGCATCCATGTGGATTTTGGGCTGCTCTTTCCGAATTTCCACTTTGCGACCTTCTATGACCGCCGCTCGAGCCGCCATTTTGAAAAAATGGCGTCCAAAATCACTTTTTTGACCATATCTCCATTTTGGCTCATTTACGGCAAAAACATCTCTATACTAAATTAAGTTAGAGAAAATTTCCTACAAATTATGTTCTAAGCTTTTTTTTCGTAGGACTAATAGGACTAGGACTAGGACTAATAGTACGCCTACGAGCGCCGTAAAGTGTACAACTTTGGTACTATGGTTTTCATACAAAGAGCAGCCCAAAATCCATATAGATGCCAATTTTCATAACTCCCGCAAAACTTTCTAGGTAACCCCCTTTTTTACGATCTCCTTACTGTACTAGATCGAATAACCCATGGATTTAAAAACTGTCTGTCCTTCCGTCTGTCTGCACCAATAGTTCTCGGAAACTATAATAGCTAGAGACTTCAAATTTGGAAGATAAACTCGTGTGTGTAAAATTCTTTAGAGAAATGACTTTTTTACACATCGTCGTTTTAATTCAATTTTTAATTTCTGCATAGTTTCTTTTTTAGCAACAGTTATTAACTTCTTTAACAATATATGACATAAAAACAGAAAGTTTTATGTATTAAAATACATAATTAAACTAATGAACGTAAAGTGCGTTTCATATTTATAAAAAACTTTTAATTTGCAAAGTTTTTGCAAAAAAAAATAATGTACAAGTGATATAAACATTTTATTTAAATGTTAATTTTATTGCTTATTCATAGCTTCTAAGAAACACCATTAGCTAAGTTTTAATTCGCTTTTAGAAGAAAGTACCATTATGTTTTTTGGGCCGAAGCAATTTTTAATGTTTCTTTTTTGTTTCATATTTATAAGACACCAATCGAAAAAACGTTTTCGACGCTTTGTTTTGATAGTTTTTTTATTCGGATTTGCTAATTAATTTAATTAGTCATAATGCGGCTTAATTACGCATTGACTGATGATCAAAAAAGGCCAAATATAGGCACTTGTCGGCATTAAAGTGTCAAATACAACGATTTGGTGGACACTACGACGTTGCCTATACATTGAGCCAGCAATAATGATAAAAGTTCCCAATCTATTGGGATTGGGATAATGTGAGTATGAACCTGACGGATTTCATTCATATTGGCGAGATCTTTTTAAGAAACCGTTGTTGTTTTTAAAGTGCAACTTTAGTGGTGGATCTGCTATGGTATACGACACTTTTAATCGGCCAGGACGCAGAATACCCAATTTACTTCGACGCGCATGAATAGCCAAGAACACACAACGGTTCTAGAAAATATTCTTTGGCCATTTCCTCCGAAAACAGAGAGAATTTGTATGTTTTCCAACAAGATAATACCGGAATACATGTGAGCACAGAAACTCAATGCTTTATGAGGAATATTCCTTTGAAACTATGGCATGGCCAGCATGCTCCTAAACTTGAATCTCATCCAGAATGTATGGGAAATATTAGTTGGAAGAGTTTATGCCAATAACCGCCAGTTTAATACAGTAATGAGCAGAAATCGGTCATCAAGAGAGAGTGGGAAAGCCATGAAGTGCCATTGTAAAAAACATTGACAGAATCAATGAAAAAACGATTGTTTAGTGTTTCTAAAGGTAAATGGAACCTTCACAAAAGAATAAAATTGAATTTGGTTAATCTTCATAACTAATATCGACTTAAAAACCGAAGTGTCTTATAAAAATGAAACGGTCGAAAATCAGTATTTGCTTAATATTTTTTAAGTTTTTTTAAAAGTTTGAAAAACATCTCTTGGATTCTATTAAATTTACGATTTAAAATATCTGTTTGGAATTTGAGCTTCCTGCTTAACAAAATACAGAAAATATAAACAAATATTGATGTGTCTTATAAATATGAAAAGCACCTTATATTAGGATGAGTCAAAAAAATTGTGTGTTTTCTGGTAGAAAGTCGACAGTTAAAATTTGAAATTTTAATTCAGATAGTCCGCATCACTTTTTTCTATTTTCTATAAGGTTTGTATGAGTGAATTTTGTTTATCCATTCGGATTTTGAATTCTAGCTAATCCTGTAGAGAAAATCTAAATATGTATCTGATATGTTGATATATTTTTATTGAGAATCGAACGCTCTACAATTTGGTCTCGTATGATTTTTTTTTTTGCTAAATCTACTGGTTCAAAAGTTATTTGAGGCCAAATTTGCAATACTTATGTATTGATTATTTCGTTATGTACATACATATTTTTATAATCACATATTGAAATTTACCGAATTAACTATAAATATTCCACGTCCTCTACTTGATGCAGCTGGCTTTACGATCCAAGGACCACGATGTTTATTGTGTGCTATTACCAGGTCCTTATACTCAAGCGGTAAAAGAAATGATTGTGGAACAATATCAAAATGACGCATACCTCGAAGATGTTGCATTCTCTCTATGTTTTTGTATAATCTATCTTTTCGCGTTAATTCATATGACCTATGTAAAACACAGAGAAAAATTTAATTAATTATTATAGAGATGATACATCGTAGAAGAACTTCTAAAGTATTAAACACAATAACTTTTAAAACCGAGCCATGATTAATGAACTAAATTATTAATGAACGTAAAAAAAGAACATAAGTTATTAAATTCCTATCTCAAAAGACCGGTATTAACCGAGATAGTCTAAATGGTTTGCCCATCAACAAACGGGGATATAATACCGTATTCAGATGCTAAGCATTTTCAAAAACCAAATCTCAGAAATATTGTACAAGTCACATTGCTAATTTAAATATTGTTAAAAATCGGTAAGTCAGGACTTACACAAAACTCATATGCATTACTTTACTTTTAATTTTTATACTCTTGCAAGATTATATTAACTTTGTCATGATCGGTATACCATATCATACAGCTCGGTTTTTATTGAAAAAACTTTTTTGTTCTTTAATAGAAACAGATGAAATTTTGCAGTTACCCGTTCTTATACATCCTTGTCCATATTACGAAGTTTTACAAGAAACGGACATAAGGGCGTGGCACCGCCCATATAAAGAAAAACTTAAAAATTCGTTTTTTCTGTAAGCCGACGAGATAGAAGATCGCAAAATGAGGTGTGGAATGATTGCATTGTATTCTTGAAAAAAAAAAAATAGAAAATGGGCGGGGTTACGCCCCTTTATTTTTATAAACATATTGATTCTTATTGGAAAAAGTGTAAGACGGATTTTCCAATAAGAATGATTGAAAAAATGCTTGCAAGAGTAATAAAGGGGGAACATACGTCCAGCATGCCGAAAAATTTCAATATAAGAAATATTTTTTTTTTTTGAGGTTTCAAATTAAAACTAATAAGAGCGAATATTATACCTTGTTTATTGGTATTTAAGGTTTAAAACAAAAATTATTTAACCTTATGTTTACCAGAACTACTACAGAAAAACACAATTTATCACTAACACTAAAAATAAACAAGTAAGGATTGGAGTCGACAGTACTCGACTTCCACATACCCTGTACCTTCAATTAGTAACATCTGTTGTAGGGCATTGCCCCTCCCACTTTTTAATCGAAACAGATTTCCTTTCCATTCAATATCATACATGCTAATTTTTGCTCTTCTAGACCAATTCGTTACAGAGATATAACGGTTTTCTATTTTGGCTATATGTGGGCATGGTTACACCCATTTTATATTTGAACTAACTATACTCCATCACAATAGCATACATGCAAAGTTTCATTCCTGAGGATTATATGGTTTTTGAGATATGAGCGTTTGAAATTTTTACTATATAGGGGAGTGGTCACGCCCATTTTTTATTTTTTCTTCTTGAGGTTTGAGTCAGCTATATACACACCAAATTTGGTGTGCCGATCACAAAAGACAACGCAGAAAATACGACTTTTGTACTATTTTACCCGAGGTAACTTCAGTTATTTGCCCCTCACCCCTACACTAAGTCAAAAAGGGGAACAACAAAATAAACTTGATCTGCGTAATGAATCACAGAATCGAACTGCGAAGAGCTTTTGGTCCTATCTATTATAGTTTCCGAGATCGACGCGTTCATACAGACAGACGGACGGAGAGACGGACATGGCTAAATCGACTTCTCTTTCGATACTGATCAAGAATATATATACTTTGTATAGTCGGAGATGTCTCCTTTAAGGTATTACATACATTGTCGACGTGCACAAAACTAATATACCCTTGTACCATAAGGTTTTTTGACATTTGGATTTAGCAATTTTTTAAAAATAGTTATACTGAAAAATGTATGAAAAAAAAACACTAATTTTGATTTTAAAGCTACCTCAATATTCTAAATTTGCATGAAATGATGGTATTTTTCCGTCAAATAAAGTAGCATAGGGGAAAAATATGAACAGTTTTTTTTTGTAAAATTTACAGCTTTTCAAAGATGAAACTTTTTTTCTTGATTTATTGAGATTTAAAAATGTGTATAACTTTCGAAAGGGGTGCTCAATCAAAAAACCCTTTAGTATATGATAGATTGGGTTCATAAGAATATCTTAGTTAAATTTCGATAAGATCGGTCACGTAGTTTCTGAGATATCTTGCTCACAAACAGTAATTTCGAGTTTTTTACAATTTAGTGATATGCAAGAAATTGGAGGGTGATACGACTTTATGCCTACTATTTTTGGGATCAGCACATCAAAATACATACATAGGAGTTAGTTGCAATTATTGAAAAAGTTTTTTCTTGTTGCCATGTGATATTGTTCAAAATTTCAAGAATATCGGTAAAAAAAAAAGTGAAACACGGATACGAAATTTGGAACAAAGACTCGAGTGGTCATGAGCTACTTGAATTTTGATGAAATTTTCGCCACGATCACTCATTCCCGCTCAACCAGCACTGCTTAATTATTAAAAAGGTCATAGCTCGTACACAAAATGAGGACGATACATGAAATCACAAGGCGATCCCAGCAGTTTTTTTAGTACTGCCTTTACCGGTTCTGGAAGCATTCCAATAAGTTGTAGGAAGGCCAGCCTAAGCATTACGAACCTACCTGCTTTCGGCCATATTCGTGGGACAATTTGCTACTATATGTCGATGCCATTTCGGAACGACCCGAGAACGAAAGTCGCATTGCACACTCGCTGCTAGTAGCAGCGACAGGGAACGACTGAAGCATGCCATTTGCGGTTCCCAAACCCCGACTAATGGAATGGGCAGCGCGACACGAAGCCGTCGCGACGCGCCGTTCTCATTGTTATTTGTTATTGTTATAGCCTTGCTGTTATTGTACAGGCTATGTTATTGTACAGTCTTTCAATGTTATTTCCTTTTATTTGCAATTGGAAACTTGCGTTTGCTGTTCGTTTTGCTTTGACCTAGAGGTCCCGGGTTCTATTCCCAGCATGGCGCGATGCAAATAATTATTTTTTTGTTTTCTTTTTATAAAACAGATGCTTTGCAATAAATAAATATACAAATGTTAAGATAAAAAAAATAAAAAAATTAGGAATGAACTACTATAGTCGGGGAGCCGACGATGCTTAAACGTGATTTACTCCTGCGTCGTTGGGACTGGTTGCATTTTGAAGATTAAATAATTTAAAGTGGAAAAGATTCTATAAAATTTTTTCATTTAGCGGTGAATTCGACCGCCATAAGGCGTTTTATATAGTGTACCGCGGAATGAAGAATTTTCCTCCATATAACTATTAGATTATGAAATAGTACGGCTAGGAGATCATGCTGCCATCAAGCCACCTGTATGAAAAACTGACGCACAGAACTAACTAAATTTGACGGTTTTAGTTTGCAAGTTTGAAACTCTTCCATTCCCTTACGTCTTAGTCAAAATGGCTGATTAGCGAAATGGAGACTTATAAGCATGTAATAAACCTACATTATCTTAATTTGCCACGCGTCGTCACTAACCTTTCCCTGCTACCCTTTCTCTACAACAAAAACTTGCGTCGCTGCTTTTTCGACGTCGTGTTTTTGACGACGGTAACTGTGGTTCCACTCCGCATGTACACTCGTTGCAAGCGGAATGCCTGGTTTGTGGGACTCATATCAATGCCAAAAAGAACGCGTTGCTTTGGAACTACGGCTCCTTTAAAAACAGCTGGGTTGTATTATTAATGCATTTACTACAGTGCCGGGCAAAACACATACAATCAAACGTTTCGTTGTGAGTGTAAGCAGCGAAAAACGAAGTTGATTGGCTATGCACTGTGCAAAATTGCGAGCAACAGTGCGCATACAAAAAATGCCATACATGATTTCAAGAAAATGAGTCATGCTCTCATGATCTGAAAACATTTTCGTTAAAGCAGGCCATCCATTGTCGAATTTGTTTGAAAAACTGTTTGTCGAACAAAAAAAAATTTTGCCACAAACTAGTTCAAACATTGTTTGCAAACATCATTTTGCAGGCAATTAATAAATTCTAGCAAAAATTTTTTCGACATTTTATACACGTCTTCACGCTAGGAAAACTTTTTACAAATGAACATTGCCATCCACTGTCAAATTTGTTCGACAAACACATTCAAGATAGAATAATTTCTATTTTTCTCGAACAAAACATCAAACACAAAATTTGAAAACGAACACTACCACTAACGACGAATATTTCGTCAAACACAACAAATTCGTCAAACAAATTCGACAATGGATGGCCTGCTTAAGTGTATTTTTTTAATAAATCGCAAAACAGTCTTAATTCAGTGAGTTCTGAACAGCGACCGATTTCATTTTTTCGCTCAAAAGTATCATCTTCGGACGGCACCCGAATTAGATTACACTATTTGTGAGCCGACTGCCAATCGCTTAGTGTTTGCGGGATAAATTTAGAAAATCATTGTTTTTCACATGGGCAGTTATACGTTGCGTGTTCACGAGTTGGGAAACCATCCGCTTTGTGTTAACGTCAGACCAAAAAATAAAAAATGTGGTTTGCCAAAGAGCACTTCAATGAAACGGATAATTTGCGAACACGTATAACGCTTCGATTCAGTATTTACTTTGGACTCACTTTCATTTAAGCAGGCCATCCATTGTCGAATTTGTTTGAAAAACTGTTTGTCGAACAAAAAAACATTTTGCCACAAACTAGTTCAAACATTGTTTGCAAACATCATTTTGCAGGCAATTAATAAATTCTAGCAAAATTTTTTTCGACATTTTGTACACGTCTTCACGCTGGGAAAACTATTTACAAATGAACATTGCCATCCACTGTCAAATTTGTTCGACAAACACATTCAAGATAGAATAATTTCTATTTTTCTCGAACAAAACATCAAACACAAAATTTGAAAACGAACACTACCCCACACACTACTAAATAACACTTCATTTTTGTAATCGGAATGAATTCATTACTGTTGTGAAATGAAATAAAATTTTTCCTTTTCAAATATAAAACAAAACCAGTAAGGGAGCTATTTTCAGCTTTGCTGAAACTTATATACTCTTGCAAGCATTTTCTGAAGTGTTCTTATTGGAAAATATGTCTTATAGTTTTTCCAATAAGAATCATATAAGTTTATAAAGATAAAAAGGCGTGGCCCCGCCCCTTTTCTAATTTTTTTTAACAAATACATTGCAATCATTGTACACTTTATTTTGCGATCTTATATCTCATCGACTTACAGAGAAATCACATTTTTAAATTTTTCTCTATATGGGCGGTGCCACTCCCTTATGTCCGATTTCTACGAAACTTTGGAATGTGGTCAAGGATTCATAAAAACGCGTAACTGCAAAGTTTTATCCGTTTATATTTAAGAACAAAAAAGTTTTCCTAACAAAAACCGAATTTTTGACCGATTGTTCCTATGGGAGCTATATCCTATATTTATCCGATCTCCACCAAATTTACTGTGTGTCTTAACTGACGTCCAAGATGTTTGTGTGCAAAAAATTGAGGCGATAACTTTAAAATCAAAGCGTTTATAGAGCAAAAACCTCATTTTTGACCGATCGTTCCTATGGCAGCTATATCCTATAGTTATTCGATCATGCTGGATTTTACATACAAACTGCGTGCAAGGAAAAGAAAATTTTCTGCGTTTAAATTTTTTCGATATCTTTAAAACTCTAGGAGGAGTTCGCATCGCAACAGACAGACAGACAGACGGACAGACGGACATGGCTATATGAACTCGTCTCGTCGAGCTGATCAAGAATATATATACTTTATATAGTCGGAGATGTCTCCTTCTCTGCGTTGCCAACTTCATGACAAAGTTAATATACTCTTGCAAGAGTATAAAAAAAATTTTTTCTTCATGTTTTAATCACCAAATGAAATGTTACATAAAACGAAGTCATCTGGTGGCGAAACGGAGTTCGCCGGGTTTGCTAGTCTGTTTATAGTTAAGAACAAAAAAGTTTTTCTAAAAAAAAAAACAAATTTTTGACTGATTGTTCCTATGGGAGCTATGTATATGACATAGTTGTCCGATCTTAACCAAATTTGCAGTGTGTCTTTATTGACGTCTAAAATGTTATACAAAAAATTGATGCGATAGCTCTAAAATCAAAGCGTTTCAAACTGCCCGCAAGGAAAAGAAAATTTTCTGCGTTTAAATTTCAAAACTCTGGGAGGAGTTCACATTGAAACAAACAGACAGACGGACATGGCTATATGAACTCGTCTCGTCGAGCTGATCAAGAATATCCCTTATTTTGCAAGGTTCTTATTTTTTAACGCATATGGGCTAAAACACTTCCATTACTTTTTTTTTTTTTTTTTAGCACAGGAACACGTGCCAACTTGCGTTCAAAACATGCAAGTTACACTTGCGTCTTTAATGTAACATTTGAACACTTTCTCAAGGAAGTTACACCGGCACCTATGGTGTAACACACGACATTTTGTTGTCATTTCGTTTCGAATTTGTTGGACAAACAATACGCACAATGACTGTGGAACTTAAATCAATACAAAAACTATATTTTTGATTGGTAAGACGAATCACATAATAACGGGTGTTAAGTTACCATCTATCCGCCAAGTTCTTGCGGTTTTTTTTTTATATCCGCGAAGTGAAATTAAATGAGTTACATGAAATTGTAAAAAAGAAACCTTGAAAAGGAAGTATCGTGATTAGTATATATAAAGTTTATCTTTTTGGTAATAAAACACAGTACTTAAACTTGTCTTTTCAATAATATTCAACTAAAATTTAATTATTTGGCGTCCCCCAGTTGTATTTAAAAAAAAACATCTAAAATTTTCTTTCATAACACTTAAGAGCTCAGTCGGCACGTGTTAAAATAAACATAGGAAGCTGAAATTTTATATTTAGGTTAAGTAAAGGATAATAAAAAGAAATAGCGGGTATGCGTTTTCAAAAATGCAAAAAAAAAAAAATCGAAAATCGTATATTTTGGATCATTGTCTTGCTGAAATTGCCAAATAACCGGTAAATTTTTTTCAGCCCAAGGAAGCAAATTTTTTCTTAATATGTCTACATATTTTTCCTTTGTTAATCTGCCTTCAATGCGTACCAAAGGCCCCACACCGTTCCAGGAAAAACAACCCCACACATTAATGGAACCTCAACCATGCTTTACAACTGAAGTGACGTATCGAGGATCCAAAACACCGTTTTTAGGACGACGTACAAACCGTCTGCCATCAGGACCTATACGATTAACTTTGGTTTCATCACTCCAGGCAATGAACTTCCACTGCTGACTGGTCCAAGATGCATGGTTTCACTTACTTTACCTTTACTTTTAATCTTTTAACTTTCACAACCAAAATCCTTTCTTAACATACCATCGCGATTTTATAAAGCCAATAGAATAAGCAAAGAAAGCCTTTCATAAAAAATAACGGTAAAAGCTGTACGACTTAAATTGGGGAGCAAATCTAAATTTTTCGTGGTCGTCCCTAACTATTTGTCAATGGGTGTATATAAAAGCAGTTGAGCTGAGCTTACAACATATTTTCGATTATATTTATTATAAAAAATAAATCAAATCAAATAGAAATCTTATTAATTTGTTTGGGTATTCAACAAACACTTTTTGATATTTCTGTGTCCATAGTTGTACCTGTGTATATGCAGACAAGCAAAAAGTCAAAGAACCAAAAGCAAAGAAGACAATGCGTAAACAGTGACTTAAAATTTTATAAACCTGGGTTGAGGCTTTTTGTTTTTTTTTTTTTGCTCTGACGGATTCAAATTCGTCGTTAAGTACTCGAATCCATTTCGATTCGGATTCGAAAGATCCGGATCCAAAAAGTTGAGGATTCGTGCATCACTAGTATTCAGTAGTTCTCGCATCTGTCGCAATTCAAGCAAACGAAAATTTCAAATTACAAAAAGAAAAGTTTTCCGAGATTGCCATACCCCAGCCTATGTACATAAAAATCGTCGCATATCCCAGAAGGAAATTTTTTAACTCATTGATGAAAAAGGCCTTCCATAGTGCCTTCCCAGAGAGAAAATGGGAATACCTTGTCGAATAAGGTTTTCTACAACGCCTTTTATTAAAGCATAAGTGAACCGGTTACCTTAGAAGGTGGCTTGAAACAACCATGGAAGGATTTTCACAGGGCCAGGGCAGGGCCACCTGATTTTGGAAGGTTTGAGAAGCGAGATGAGAGGGAGTATCCGATGATGTAAAACACAAAGTAAATTTTTAAGGAAACTAAAATATTATTTTCATGCAAAATAAAATAATTATAGTCCAAGCATCCTTCTTTTTTTTTTTGGACTATTTTTTATTTTTGTGTTCTTCCTTGAGTGGTATTTGAACCCACGAAGACTGGCTGATAACCAAGCACGCTGTTACTTAACTAGTTAACAGAATTTTATTCAAAGAACAATACAGTTTTTTTTAACACAATTAGAAAACCCTGACTACTTTGAAACAGGTATTTAAATTTGAATGATACTAAATAATTGCAGTTGAGACTTCGACATACCCTGAGCCATCATTTTGTTGGGTCTGATAGAGAGTGTTTCCCCACTTAATTTTCAATCTTCTAAACCAATTCGTTCTAGAAATACTGAACATAAAACATTCCCTTTTTTTATAAGGTGGAAGGTGGTAAATGCCACCGTAAAGAAAATTGACACAATGTTGTTTAAACTAAAATAATTTTTATACCGCTCAACATAATTTGCTTTTTTAACCCGTTTTTAATTTACAAAACGAATTTGACTTCTTTTATAAAAATTTCAACGAGTACACATAACCATGCAAGGCCGATTTGTGGTTAGGCCAGACCATAACACATATCTTTCATTTTCAATTGTATTTTCTTTTGAATATTAAGTATTTATTATTTAGACACAAATAATTCAAATCACACTTAGCTCAAATATCTGATATAATCAGTTTGCGACAGTTTTTTGTTCAGAAGGGCGTTCACAAACTTTCGTTTGCTAGACCTGCTATTTACTACAGATGCGTGAACTACTGAATACCCTTCGTAATATGTAACTATTTTGAACATTCGTTTGTTTTCATTTAAAAGCAGATTAAAACCAGTAAGGATTGGAATCGACAGTAATCGACTCCGACATACCCTGTACCTTCAATTTGTACAAACTGTTTGAAGGCGTTGTCCCGCCCACTTTTTCATCAAAATAGATTTCATTTCCAATTAAAATGACACATACCTTTTTTTACACTTTTAGACCAATTGGTTCCAGTTTGGTTTCCAGTAATTGAATCATGTTATAATCAATCCCAATATCATATATGCAAAGTTTCATTCTTGTAGGTTTTATGATTCTTGAGATATAAGCGTTTCAAATTTTTACTATATGGGGGGTGGCCACGGCCATTTTTATACTTTTCACTTATGTGAAATAGTATAATAACTTTGTCACGGAGTTTGTAACAGATCGAAATATTAATTTCCGACTATATAAAGTATATATATTCTTGATCAGGACGACAAGACGAGTTGATTTAGCCATGTCCGTCTGTCCGTCTGTCTGTCTGTCTGTCTGTCTGTCTGTCTGTATGTATGCAAACTAGTCCCTCAGTTTTGAAGCTATCGAGCTGAAACTTTGCACAGAGTCTTAGAATTTATTACGATGAATCATTCGTCGGAACCAGCATGATCGGATTATTGGAACAGGTAGCTCCCATACGAAAAGAAGAAGAAAAGTGAACAAAACTTGAATCGTTGTATGGAAAACTTTTTTGTTTTGTACAATAGAGTGCTGAAATTTTAAACATAGTAGTTTTACATGGTCCGACTACATGCCTGAAAGTTTCATTGAGATTGGACATCTGGAACTGGTAGCTCCCATACAAAATGAAGAAGAGGAAGAGAAGCCATATTCACGTCGTTGTATGGAAAACTTTTTTGTTTCTTAACCAATTGACTTGAAATTTTAAAGTTATGTTCTTAGGGAGGAATGAAATCTATTTTGACCAAATGTGGGCGTAACCACGCGTAGCCACGCCCACTTATAGCGAAAATTTACCCGTTGTATGGAAAACTTTTTTGTTTTTTAACCAATTGACTTGAAACTTTACAGTTATGTTCTTAGAGAGGAATGAAAACTATTTTGACCAAAAGTGGGCGTAGCCAGGCGTAGCCACGCCCACTTATAGCGAAAATTGACCCGTTGTATGGAAAACTTTTTTGTTTTTTAACCAATTGACTTGAAACTTTACAGTTATGTTCTTAGAGAGGAATGAAAACTATTTTGACCAAAAGTGGGCGTAGCCACGCCCACTTATAGCGAAAATTGACCCGTTGTATGGAAAACTTTTTTGTTTCTTAACCAATTGACTTGAAACTTTGCAGTTATGCTCTTAGGGAGGAATGAAAACTATTTTGATCAAAAGTGGGCGTGGCCACGCCCACTTATAGCTTAACTTGACCCTTTGTATGGAAAACTTTTTTGTTTTTCAACCAATTGACTTGAAACTTTACAGTTATGTTCTTAGGGAGGAATGAAAACTATTTTAACCAAAAGTGGGCGTAGCCACGCCTACTTATAGCGAAAATTGACCCGTTGTATGGAAAACTTTTTTGTTTTTTAACCAATTGACTTGAAACTTTGCAGTTATGCTCTTAGGGAGGAATGAAAACTATTTTGACCAAAAGTGGGCGTAGCCAGGCGTAGCCATGCCCACTTATAGCGAAAATTGACCCGTTGTATGGAAAACTTTTTTGTTTCTTAACCAATTGACTTGAAACTTTGCAGTTATGTTCTTAGGGAGGAATGAAAACTATTTTAACCAAAAGTGGGCGTAGCCACGCCTACTTATAGCGAAAATTGACCCGTTGTATGGAAAACTTTTTTGTTTTTTAACCAATTGACTTAAAACTTTACAGTTATGTTCCTAGAGAGGAATGAAAACTATTTTGACCAAAAGTGGGCGTAGCCACGCCTACTTATAGCAAAAATTGACCCGTTGTATGGAAAACTTTTTTGTTTTTTAACCAATTGACTTGAAACTTTGCAGTTATGCTCTTAGGGAGGAATGAAAACTATTTTGATCAAAAGTGGGCATGGCCACGCCCACTTATAGCTTAACTTGACCCTTTGTATGGAAAACTTTTTGGTTTTTTAATCAATTGACTTGAAACTTTACAGTTATGTTCCTAGAGAGGAATGAAAACTATTTTGACCAAAAGTGGGCGTAGCCAGGCGTAGCCACGCCCACTTATAGCGAAAATTGACCCGTTGTATGGAAAACTTTTTGGTTTTTTAACCAATTGACTTGAAACTTTGCAGTTGTGCTCTTAGGGAGGAATGAAAACTATTTTGATCAAAAGTGGGCATGGCCACGCCCACTTATAGCTTAACTTGACGCTTTGTATGGAAAACTTTTTTGTTTTTTAACCAATTGACTTAAAACTTTACAGTTATGTTCCTAGGGAGGAATGAAAACTATTTTGACCAAAAGTGGGCGTAGCCACGCCTACTTATAGCGAAAATTGACCCGTTGTATGGAAAACTTTTTTGTTTTTTAACCAATTGACTTGAAACTTTGCAGTTGTGCTCTTAGGGAGGAATGAAAACTATTTTGATCAAAAGTGGGCATGGCCACGCCCACTTATAGCTCAACTTGACGCTTTGTATGGAAAAGTTTTTTGTTTTTTAACCAATTGACTTGAAACTTTACAGTTATGTTCTTAGGGAGGAATGAAAACTATTTTGACCAAAAGTGGGCGTAGCCACGCCTACTTATAGCGAAAATTGACCCGTTGTATGGAAAACTTTTTTGTTTTTTAACCAATTGTCTTGAAACTTTGCAGTTATGCTCTTAGGGAGGAATGAAAACTATTTTGATCAAAAGTGGGCGTGGCCACGCCCTTTTATAGCGAAAATTGACCCTTTGTATGGAAAACTTTTTTGTTTTTTAACCAATTGACTTGAAACTTTACAGTTATGTTCTTAGGGAGCAATAAAAACTATTTTGACCAAATGTGGGCATGGCTACGCCCACTTATCGCAAAACTTGAACCGTTGTATGGAAAAATATTTTGTTTTTTAACGAATTGACTTGAAACATTACAGTTATGTTGTTAGGGATGCATGAAAACTATTCATTTAGTTTTTTTTATAGTGACACAAAGTGAAAAGTATTATAGCTTCAGCCTTGCTGAAGATAGCGTCCTTACTGGTTTTATTCTATCCTAGATCTAGGCGTTCATACAGACGGACGGACGGACGGACAGACGGATATGGCAATATCAACTCGTCTTATCGAGCTGATCAAGAATATATATACTTTGTATAGTCGGAAATGTCTCCTTCTGGGTGTTACATACATTGTCGATGCTGACAAAACTAATATACCCTTGTACCATAAGGTACAGGGTATAACCAGTAAGGATTGGAGTCGACAGTAGTTGACTTCGACAATACCCTGTACCTTCAATTTGTAATGACTGTTTGAAGGCGTTGCCCCGCCCACTTTTTTAATCTAAACAAATTTCACTTTAATTCAATTTCATATATATCAATTTTTACTCTTTAAGACCAATTCGTTCCAGAGATATAACCTTTTTCTATTTTAGCTATATGTGGGCGTGGCCACGCCCATTTTATAATTGATTCTTATTATACTATCCCTCAAAACAAAGTTGCATTCATGTAGGTTTTATAGTTCTAGAGATATAAGCGTTTCAAATTTTTACTATATGGGGGCGTGGTCACGTCATTTTTTTGTTGTATTTGCTTGGGGTTCGACTCAGCTATTTACACTCCAAATTTGGTGTTCGTATCACAAAAGACAACCGAGAAAATACGACTTTTGTAAGTTTTTTTACCCGAGGTTGTTCCAGTCATTTGCCCCTCACCCTAAATTAAGTCAAAAAGGGGAAAAACAAAACAAACTTGGTCTGCTTAAGAAATGACAGAGTCGACCTGCGAAAAGATTTTGGTTCTATCTATTATAGTTCCCGAGATCAAGGCGTTCATACAGACGGACGGACGGACATGGTTAAATCAATTTCTCTTTTGATACTGATCAAGAATATATATACTTTGTATAGTCGGAGATGAGATAAATTATCGATGCTCACAAAACTAATATACCCTTGCACCATAAGGTACAGGTTATAAAAAAATTCAAAAATTTTACTGTTCACAAAAATAGTAGTGACCAATCTAATGTATAATAAAAAACGATCTTGAACTAAAACTAAATGTGATATGTACAACTTGAATAGTTCTGATTGCTTTCGATTAATGGTAGCAAACAGCAGATGTACATAGTATGTATATAAGAAGTGCGCCAATGATTTGTGAAGTGAGTTATTTTCAAAAGGGCATTGTTAAAACAAAATATAATAAGAATGGATATTAGTACATTTTTCACTAGTGGCTCGGGTAAGTAATCTTGTTTATTTTGTGTCATATTACCGTATATTTGAGAGAGTTCGTTCGTCCGTTCGTTGTATATAGACGACTTAGGCTTGCCCATGCGAATCCTATGTCGGTGAAAAAAGCTCTGACCGCACAGATGTGGGCATAGTCTGCGTAATGAATTGTGAAGATGGCTGTCATCAAAATGACATAAACTGCTATATTTATATACCCGGTGCCATATCATCGATGCAAAAACGAGAGCTTCTCGTCAGTTGATGGGTGCCTTCTCCGAAATATGATTTCGCTGCAGATGCAACACACTTAAAACGGAAGTTTAATTACGATTGGATTGAAATCTATAAGCCTTGCTTAACTTATTCGAGTAGATTAAAAGGAGTGTTTTGTTTATTTTTAATTTACTTGTTTACGAAGTACAAAAATATCCATGAAGATAAGAAAGCAATACATTCAGCCAATTGCAGTAGACAGTAGTCGAACAGCTACCAAAAAAAAAAAAAGTAAACATGTAAAAATTGTTTCAGAAAACAAAGTCTATTTAAAATTTATTGTTTCCACACAACTTCTTTGGAGCAAGAATGATCTTTCACTGCGTGGAAAATTAGATGACGTGATAATTAACATCACATTTGAATAAGAGTTGATGATGAGAATCGAAGCGATCATATATTTAAAAAAATTTAAAATATACGTCGCAGAGAGGACCCTTAGATACATTCAGCTTGCAAAAATCAAAAATTTCATAAACGCTTTCAATAAAACAAATATAAGTTGCGTTTCATATTTATAAGACACATCAATATTTTTTATCTTTTTCGTATTTTGTTAAGCAGGAAGCTCAAATTCGAAACAGACATTTTAAATCGTATATTTAACAGAATCCAAGTGATGTTTTTCAAACTTTTAAAAAAACTTAAAAAATAATAAGCTAATACTTGCGGTGTTCACGCATTTGTCGTTAACCTATAAGTCTATGAAAAGTTAAATTGCCAACAACAAAATTCACAGGCCAAATTTTCATAGAGTTTCATAGACCCCGAGGCATGTTGTTAGTTAACCTATGGAAGTATGAAAATGGCAA
The DNA here is from genome assembly GCA_034638295.1 of Phortica okadai. Taxonomy (NCBI): domain Eukaryota; kingdom Metazoa; phylum Arthropoda; class Insecta; order Diptera; family Drosophilidae; genus Phortica; species Phortica okadai. Next base: position 29,421,861 of record CM067849.1, on the reverse strand, counting down.
TTTTTAGTTATTTTCTATGAAAAAGTGGCTGTACTTTCGGAAAAATTAATTTTAAGATGACGTACGTTATTCGGTCACCTTATTTAACATAGACTATTACATTGCCAATTTCACTTCATATTACTACCTTTGTAACGAATACTCTTATGTTAAGAACAATTACACAACACATACAATTTTGGCATCAAAATGATGCTATTGAATTCGACGGATTTTTTAAAATAATCCTGTTTTCACTGTCGGTCAAAACTCGACTGTCTACGAAATCTTAATGGTGGTATTATTATTTGGATTTTGAAAAAAAAATTCCTAAAAAACACATCAACTTTTTTCCACTTTATTGGATATTTGGGATAAGTTCCGTCTACAGTCTTTATATGCCTATATTTGGCATTTTTTGATCATCAGTCAATGCGAATTAAGCAGCATAATGAAATAGCAAATCGGAATAAAAAAACTCTCAAAACAAAGCGTCAAAAACGTTGAAACAAAAAAAAAAAAAAAAAAAAAAGCACACTAAAAATTGCAGCGGCCCAAAAAACATAACGGTACTTTCTTCTAAAAGCGAATTAAAACTTAGCTAATGGTATTTCTTAGAAGCTATGAATAAGCAATAAAATTGGCATTTACATAAAATGTTTGTATGTCTTGAACATTATTTTTTTTTTTTTTGCAAAACCTTTGAAAATCAAGTGTCTTATAAATATGAAACGCACTTTATCGGGGGTGACACTGCAATCTTTCAATTTCTCTATTTGGTGTCACAGAAAATCTCTGGGATATTGTTTTTCGTTGCATACATTCAAAATAAGAATAATGCAATTTATTTATGCTTATTTCATTGTTTTTCTCATCAAATTGTAACAATTGTATATTTAATTTAATAATATACAAAATTAGAATGCTATAAAGGTACTAATTGTAAATTTAAACACAATTATATTGCAGCTCGTTAAATTTGACAGTTGTTTTGACAATCCTATTCTTTCCTTTCCTGTGATTGCCAAATGTAATCTAATACGTTACAAATTCAAAATACAACAAAAATTATATGTGCAAACTAATAAAGAACCAGTAAGGATGCTAACTTCAGCAAGGCTGAAGCTTATATACTCTTCACGCACATTTCTTGTGCCACGCTCATTTTCGTTACTGAATATATATATTTTTTCTTCATCTAATTAGCCTATACACAAATTTTCATTGTTTTTGCTCATTGGGTACCGGAGATATGCAAATTATTGATTTTTGGTAAAAGTGGGCGTTACCATGCCCATTTTTGTCAAAATAGTTTTAATGCCTCCCCCAGAACATAACTGTGAAGTTTCAAGTCAATAGGTTAAGAAACAAACAAGTTTTCACGTGAATCTTGGTTCTCTTCATCTTCTTGATTTTGTATGGCAGGTACCAGTTCCAGTTGCCCGATCTCAATGAAACTTTCAAGCATATAATCGGACCATGTAAAACTACTATGTTTAAAATTTCAGCACTCTATCATACAAAACAAAAAAGTTTTCCATACAACGACGTTAAATCTTAATTTCTCTTCCTCTTCTTCATTTTGTATGGCAGCTACCAGTTCTAGTTGCCCGATCTCAATGAAACTTTCAGGCATTATGTCGGACTATGTAAAACTATTATGTTTGAAATTCTATCTTCCAAAACAGAAAAGTTTTCCATACAACGATTAAAATTTGTTCCTCTTCTTCATTTCGTATGGGAGCTACCAGTTCCAGTAATCCGATATGGCCGGTTCCGACCAATGATTTGACCACACATTAGACAAGACTCCCTGCAAAATTTCAGCTCGATATCTTCAAAACTGTGGGAGGAGATAGCATATTCACAGACAGACGGACGGACGGACGGACATGGTTATATCAATTCGTCTTGTCGAGCTGATCAAGAATATATATATTTTATGGGGTCCCCTTCCCCTCCTTCTTGGTGTTACAAACTTCAGGACAAAGTTATAATACTATTCACTTGCGTGAAGAGTATAAAAAGTGAAAGAGATTGTTTCATACTGCAGCATTGATAGCTGACTAGTTTTGGTTCTACGGGACACACACACTTTGGAATTAACTCTTCTTCTTCGCATTAGTTCATTCAAAAATGTTCACATGCCAACAACACTGTCGGTACCTATTTTAAGTAAATTTACTATATTTACGAGTTTGGTTAAACATTTATATATTATATATCTTAGATTATTATATCTTAGATTATTATCTAAGATAATTATAATATCTTAAATTATTTTGACAGTTTGTTTAGTTCAATTCGAATATACTTTTCAATTTTCGAAAATGAATGCAAGCAGATTGGCGAGGCATGAAACTGCTTGAAAAAAATTGGTTGATTTGAGGAAGTTTTTTTAAAATACAGATTTATTAATAAAAATATATAAAATAACGAATTGTTTAAATGCAGATTAATAAGGAAAACCATAAAGTTTATTTCTTCATTCATAATTTTTTATAAGAACTTAAAATAAGGCTAAATTTAAACAAATCGCTGAGGGTATAGTCAGATATTTTGCTGGAGAGAAAATTTTCCTGTTAGAGATTTTCTGTGACACCAAAATTTCCCTTTTGGTTGTTTTTGGCATCAAATCTCTAGTAAGAGATTTCTGTGACACCTTCGTATGTGGCTGATAGAGAGATTACTGAAATATTAACGTTAAAGAAATCGGAATTCTAGTTTGAAAGATATGCGCACGCAAAGTTGACCTTTTTAAACTTTCAATAACATAATACATTTTTTGAAAATTCGACATCTTTGAGATGGAATAGCAACGCAATTAAAACACGAATCATCATTGAATTGATTTTTATTCATAGGTAGCCATTTTAGAGTGTTATATCATAAATATCAAGTTTATATGTAGTTTTCTGAAGGGGAGTGTTCTTCGAACTATCTATTTTTTTTGGGTATTTTTCAACTTTGGTGGACAATAAAAAAAAAACGACCCAATATAACCTCTGCCAAATTTTACAAATATCTTAATAATATATATTCCTTTACTTAAATTTAAAATTTTACAACCTACTTCGCCCGTATTTGGTTTTTATAAAAAAAAAAACGTTCGCAACCTCGCACTTTGGGCAGCATTGGGTAAAATCCAACTTTTTTCTAGTCTCCTCAATGTAAACACACTGACCTTCTAGCAATCTTACAGACTTAATATTATCTTTTTTAATTCCTGGAGCCAGGTTTACAAAGAACAAATTCATAAGTGTGTTAGTTACACGATTGATAGGGCAAAATATGTGGATTGCATCATAACCCAACTTCTTAATATCATCTTTAATATCACACTGCAAGGCACTGGCGTGAAGTCCTTTGATAACAATTTTGTAAGGCTTGTCTTCCTTAAGTTGATAAGTAAAATAATCCATACCTTTCTTGTCAAGAAGATCTTGAATAGCTCTGAAGGTTTCATGATCTTTGGAGTAGAGACGGGTAACACCCCCAACAGAAGTTTTTGCTTCAACGATATTCATATTTACATCGCTCTCTAACATTTGTAATAGCAAAGGCAAGTTAGTAGTTCTTTGGAGAGTAAATGGCGGTGGTTAAGACGATTCCTTTATTGGAGTCTGAGAGTCATTGACATTATCAGCCAAATTTTGGGGTTGTTTATAGGATGACTTGAATCGTTTATTTGTAAATCCAATGAATCTTCAGAAACTATAGAAATCGTCTCATTATTATCCACATTAAGACAAGAAAGAGGCTAGAATCTATTTCTGAACTCACTGATAATGTCTTCTAAGGTGTCCTTGGCATTTTTACGATTTTTTTTAAATTTTTAACAGCTGGGGGAGACTGATGCTTGATTGATTTTCATTTACGAAATTTTCCTTGATAAGGCAGTTGTCAACATCACTATCTGCAGTATGATTTTGGCTCCCATTAACCGCAGTGTTATGAGATATAACACTTGCTATTGTGGAATTCATAAATGGTGTTGAACACACACTATAGTTTAGTGGTGATACAACTGAATGATCCACATGTAGAACTGGAAGTCGTCACAGTACTAGAAGTACTGCATATTGTAGACAGCCAAGTGCTAGTTGTGCTTTCTGGTGCTTTAATTGCATTGAACATCACGGAACGGTTTTCCTTAGCACATCCGCTGCAGTCTTGCCCGCGGGCAGCAAAGCAAAAGAAAAAAAAACAACAACTTATGCAGTGATTATTATTTAAACACGAAGACCGACACCGCCGTAGAACGATGTTAATAATAAAATGTTAAGTGAAAAAAAAAAATCGAAGAAAAAATATTCTCACTAATTTTATTTAAAACACAACCGTCCGACACGAAAATCAGAGAGAGAATGTTTATAACTACAGCACTATTTTCTAGTTGTATTATATAAGCCCTGACCTATCTAAAATTTTGAATAATATTTGAAATAGCAATGACAGACGTACAACTTTTTTTTCAGATTTGCAGGGAATAATGTTATCTGGTATACTCGACTATACCGCTCTTACTGGTTTTTTATTGTTAAGTTTTGGAAACCACAATTTTGTACAAATAGTTCATAAAAATATGTTTATATTTATATTTTTAAGGACAAGCTCACACAGAAACCTGTGAAAAATATACATTACCGATATATATTCGTAGCCAAATTGTATAATTCAGGGTGTGACTTTCACAATTCTAAAGAATACTCATCCTAATATGAAATCCTCTTATGTAAGCTAAGAAGACTCTACACTGGCTGGATTTGTAGCTCAGTTTCCTGTTCAGCTATCATCATCTGTGTGGGCTTGCCCTACCTATACAAAAAATAAAGTTAGTACTGTTTAATATTTACCTCGGAAAATGATTAACTCGTTGATACGGAGCCAAATTTCTTAATATATCCAGTTTCATATGTACTCCTGTCCAAAGAATATTGAAATGCTCTTCGCCGTGTACTTCTGTTAAGCCATGAACATTCAAAATTTTGCGTAAAAGTTTTGTTTCAGTTTGGTGAAATTTGTAACTCATTTTTAATTGATGACCTGGCATATTAAGACCACATTCTTTATACTCTTCACTATCACCGTCCTGGCCATCTTCACAATTTTGATTGTTTTGTTCAGTAAATTTATTTGTATGTAAAAATTTGTAATCAGTTTCGTGTTGAGTGTCTATGTGAATGTTTTGATTTTGTTTCGACCATTTCATAGGCGAATTCGATGAATTACGGTGAATATCACTTTCTTCACTGGATATAGAAACTTCACTTGATGAAAGTGAGTTGAAAAGGTCATTTTTTGTTTCGTTTTTATTAAGTTTTATAGGTTTTTTTAAAGAAACATATATTTTCCTTTGTCTTGCATGGATTCCGGGGAGGCAGTGTTTTTCTTTAATTTCTAATAAATTTGGTATGCATTTATCCAAAGTTGGAATTGCAGCCTCAACTGGTTGTTTTGATGATTCACCATTATTACAGTTTGATTTTTCAACTGGCTTATTGGAGGGCAGATTCGGAGATTCCGTAATCGACTGAGCAGAGCTTTTCGTAGAAATAAATTTTCTCGTTTTTGGATTTAATATGTTTGTGCGAAAAACTAATACTGCTTCACGTGAACCATAATTTCCACTGACGATCCATTCCCCTTCTTTAATTTCCGAACATTTTTGTGAACTAAAATATGGAAAAGAGAATGTAATTTTCATATATTTCGTCTAACGTTATAGTCATTTTACATATTCATTGATGTCTTAAAAATAAACTAAAAAATCAGGGACCAGAAGACACAACAATTATTTTCGAATCTGATGTTTTCAAAAGAACACATTGAATTCAGGATAAAGATTTGACGTGAGCCAATGAATTCAAAAATTGGCTAATATTAAAAAAAGAAACAGTAACGACGCTAACTTCAGCAAGACTGAAGCTTATATACTCTTGACGCCATTTCTTTTGCCACGCCCATTTTTTTGACTGAATCTGTTTTCTATTCATCTTATTAGCCTATATACCAATTTTCATTGCTTTTTCTCATTGGGTAACGGAGATATGCAAATGATTGATTTTTGATATAAGTGGGCGTATCCGTGCCCATTTTTTGGTCAAAATAGTTTTCATGCCTCCCTAAGAACATAAGTGTGAAGTTTCATGTCAATTTATGTTTTCCCATACAACGACGTCAATCTCGATTCTCTTCCTCTTCTTCATTTTGTATGGCAGGTACCAGTTCCAGATGTCCAATCTCAATGAAACTCAATGAAGGCATTTAGTCGGACTATGTAAAACTATTATGTTTGAAATTTTAGCCCTCTATCTTCCAAAACAAAAAAGTTTTCCATTCAAATTTGTTTTTCTTCTTCATTTCGTATAGGGGCAACCACATTCAAATGAGTTGAACGCACAAAAAAGAAGTATCTGTGCAAAATTTCAGCTCGATATCTTTAAAACTGTAGGAGGAGATCGTATATATATAGACAGACTGACTGAGGGACAGACGGACATGATTTAATCAACTCGCCTTGTCGTCCTGGTCAAGAATGTATATACTTTATATAGTCGCAAGCGATCATATCTATGTGTTACAAACTTCAGCACAAACTTAAAATACTATTCACTGCGTGAAGAATATAATAAACTAAAATACATAAATAAAATACTCTTATCTTATGAACAAATGAGTTGCCACACCCGTTCTCTCAATCGAAACTGATATTTTATACTCTTACAAGAGTATATTAAATTTGTCATGAAGTTTGCAACGCAGAGAAGGAGGCATCTCCGTCTATATAAAGTATATACAGTGGGAAGCAAAACTGTCAACATGTTTGCTTAAATTTACTTCTTACTGCTATAACATTTTATCTAATAACAATAACTATAACAATTGTATAGACAAAAAAATTGTAGATGCATCCTCTATTCAAGTACATAAATAACCACATTTTATTAAACTTCCTTAAAATATTATAACCGAAAATTCATGTGTAACTTATTTTGACAGTTTTGCACCACTGCGTTTAGTATTGGAATAGTTCCGTTATTTTAATTATTTCTACTGGAATTGTTTTGCTATGTTTGAATTAGAGCTGATGTAGTTAGAAGAGATAATTATAAAGTTTGTTTTGAGGCTTCTGCACCAGGAGATAGTTGGATACAGTTTTGTTATAAAAGAATCAAAAAAATGCGAAAGTTATCACGGGATCTTGAAGATCAAGTGACGGTTTTGATTGAGAGAGGCTATTCTGCAAGAAAAATATCGGGAATGCTTAAAATAAGTCGACAAACAGTAATAAATGTAAAAAAACGACGAAATATTAAGGGAGTTTTAAATGTTGGAGGTCGCCCAAGAAAGCTGACAGATGGAGATGCACGAGCTATTGAACGATTGCTTCGCAAAAATGAGTGCAAAACTCCTCGGGAAGCTGCCTCTAGTCTGCAACATCAAGTGAGTCCGTGGACAGTCCGACGAGCTTTGAATAAAATCGAAATGGTTGCAGCTATTAAACAAAAAAAAAACGGATTTGTCTAAGCGAAACGTTAAAGCAAGGCTACAATTTTGCAGAGAGCGGAAGGATTGGACTATTAAAGACTGGAAAAGGGTTATATGGTCGGACGAGACTAAAGCCTATTCTGGAAGTTTGATGGCTTGGGCGTGTTTTACATGGGGGCATATTGGCCCTTTGGTCCGTATAAGGGGTGTAATGAACAAGGAAATGTATTTGGACATATTGCAGAATAATTTGTCAGATTTTATAGAAGAATGCGATTACCCTGCTGAAGAGATAATTTTTCAATAGGATGGGGACCCTAAACATACCGCAAAAATTTTGAAATCTTGGCTTCAAAGACAAGAATTTAAAACTTTTAAATGACCAGCACAAAGCCCAGACCCTATTGAAAATTTATGGGTTTCGATTTTATTCAAAGCTCGTCGGACTGTCCACGGACTCACTTTATATTGCAGACTAGAGGCAGCTTCCCGAGGAGTTTTGCACTCATTTTTGCGAAGCAATCGTTCAATAGCTCGTGCATCTCCATCTGTGAGCTTTCTTGGGCGACCTCCAACATTTAAAACTCCCTTAATATTTCGTCGTTTTTTTACATTTATTACTGTTTGTTGACTTATTTTAAGCATTCCCGATATTTTTCTTGCAGAATAGCCTCTCTCAATCAAAACCGTCACTTGATCTTCAAGATCCCGTGATAACTTTCGCATTTTTTTGATTCTTTTATAACAAAACTGTATCCAACTATCTCCTGGTGCAGAAGCCTCAAAACAAACTTTAACTACATCAGCTCTAATTCAAACATAGCAAAACAATTCCAGTAGAAATAATTAAAATAACGGAACTATTCCAGTACTAAACGCAGTGGTGCAAAACTATCAAAATAAGTTACACATGAATTTTCAGTTATAATATTTTAACGAAGTTTAATAAAATGTGGTTATTTACGCACTTGAATAGAGGATGCATCTACAATTTTTTTGTCTATACAATTGTTATAGTTATTGTTATCAGATAAAAAATTATAGCAGTAAGAAGTAAATTTAAGCAAACTTGTTCACAGTTTTACTTCCCACTGTATATGTATTTTTGATCAGACGAGTTCATATAGCCATGTCCGTCTATCCTTTTATCTGTCTGTTTCAATGCGAACTCCTCCCATAGTTTTTAAGTTAGCAAACAAATTTAAACGAAGAAAATTTTCTTTTCCTTGCAGGCAGTTTATACGTAGAATTAAAAATGAGGTTTTTGTTAAGAAAAGGCTTTGATTTTAAAGCTATCGTCTCATTTTTTTGCACAATAACATTTTGGACGTCAATAAAGACACTCTGCAAATTTTGTGAAGATCGGACAGCTGTATCATATACAGCTGTGTTCATAAAAATAGTAGTGCCGTTGACTCGCATATTATGCTTTTAAATCAAATGAAAATTCTAATATATGGCCAAACCAAAATAAAAACAGTAATATGTAACTATTTTCAAGTATATTTACATTTTTATATGTTTTGAACATTTATTTGTTTTCACTTAAGTTAAAAAAAATTAAAAAATTTTACTGTTCACAAAAATAGTAGTGACCAATTTAATGTAAAAAAGAGACGAACCTGAAACTAAATGTACTAACACGTAGAACAGAGTTGTTTTGGGCCTAATACTTCGTTGTTAATCGTTGGTTGTCTACAACTTCTTTGCATCGGCGGGGCATAGAGCCAATTAGGTCTTGACAATGTCTTACCGGAATTTGAGCCAATGCCTCTTTCACCTCTTGCCAAAGCTGAGTCCTGCTTGATGGATTTGCTGTTGGTGCAACTCGTTTGACATCCCCCTACAAATTTCCTACCGAATTTAGGTCCGGAAACTGAGCTGGCCAAGGCATTACCTCAATCCCTTCAGATGTAAACCACTGTTTGGAGAATTTACTAGTGTGTTTAGGATCATTTTCCTGTTGAATGTGGTAACATAACATCCTTTAGTATATTAAAGTACATGATTTTGTCCATAGTGCCATCGATGGAATGTAAAGGGCATACGCCAATAGACAAAAAACAAGCTGAAACCCTTATGTTCAGTCAACCATGCTTAACACTCTAAGAAGTAAATTTTGGGTGGTACTTTGTGTTTGGTGGACGACAAACATACTGTATGGAGCCTATGTCACCAACCAGTAATAATTTTCAGACATCTGTGCATAATATGTTGCCTCACTTTTTGACTGGTCAACTCAAGTGATGTTTTGCAAATTGTAATCTCGCGTCGATGTGCTACTTCTTTAAAAGGGGTATCTTTATAGGACTTCTGACTTTTAAATTAGCTTCTATAAGTCGACCATGAACATCACTGACCGACAGTATTAGGCAATTTTTTATCACTTTTGAGGATGCCGAAGATTTTGCCTATGTCGGGTAATGCGCCTGTCTCTTCAAAATGTTATTTTGTGGTTACCACAACTTGTTTTCGATTTCTTATTATAATAAATAGCATTAAATATCAAAGGGGTAGTGCACTCAACAATAGTTTGTATTATTTTATAGGTTTTGCCTTGATTTTTAAGCTTATGGTTAATTTTCGCTTTTCAATTGAGCAATAATTTTTTTCACCCAATGAGCCCTTAAATCTTATTAAATATATATTAGAACACTGTTAAACTACTTGATTACACTTATTGATGCCAGGTTTTTTGTTTAAAAACGATTTTTGAACTTCTTATGTCAGTCACTACTATTTTTATAAACAGCAGATTTTTGAGGCAACAGGCAAAATGCACCCAAAACAATTCAATACAAAGCAAAAAAAAAAGGATCTTTACGTTTTTATGTTTCTTATATTCAGATTAACGAAACGTAGTGACACGTGTTAAATTAAAAGAGAATATGTCAGAATAGCGTTTGAAATGTAATGAGCTGCTGCACTACTATTTTTATGAACACAACTGTATGTAAGCTCCAAAAAGGAACTTCGTTCCAAAAACAAAAACCAATTTGTTAAACAAATGTGTCGTCATTTAATAGTCAATTGTTCGATTTATAAAGAAAAAATATGCTTCATCTTCGATCTCCCTGATAGTGAACAAAAACAGTGAAGGAAGTTGAAAATGCTTGCTGTGCCAATAATTATGAGTGGCACTGTATATTTTTGACCAAAACGACAAGCTGAGTTGTCTGAAAAATTAGTTGTTTCCAATTGACTTGAAAATTTACACTTATGTTCTTACGGAGGTATGAAAACGATCATGATAAAAAAATGGGAACAGCTCGCCCAGTTATAGCAAAAATCAACGGTTTGCATATTTCTGGTACCCAATGAGCAATGAAAATTGGTAGATAGGCTAATAAGATTAAGAAAAAAAAAAAAAATTCAGTCAAAAAGATGGGCGTGGCACAAAAAAGGGCGTTAAGTTAGGTAAAATCAACTTGAAATATGACGTAATGAAGTAGTATTATTACATTTATAAAATATTTAAATTACTAATAAAAATACTTGTTTTTCGGTCCACTGAGTGTGCGCCTTAAAAACAAGTTGTCAAATTTTAGTTTTTTTTAAACGAAATTTGTACAAGCCCTGACCACTTTTAATTCGTACACCCTGATTTTGTTCCCTTTTTTAACATTTAGAATCAAATATTTTTTTAGAAAGAGGAACTGGACTAACATATATATTTTTCTTAGATAGGTTATTTTATTACCTTTATTGGTATACAATATGTAACATAAAAATAAAACGTACTATTTTTTATATTTCATACAATTTATACACTTCACCTGGTATGACATTTTCTCGACCACTATTAATTCGCACAGATGCTTTTTTTGGTTTTTTCATTGAATTTACTAAATTCTGGCACTCCTCTGGAGTAATGGAGTTCCAAATTTCAATAATTTTAGACTTCAATCCAGTTAGAGTGCGCTGTGGGTCATTTCTGAGCTTTCTTTTCATAATGCCCGGAGAGTTTCAATCTGGCTGAGGTCAGGGCTCGTTGGTGGCCACTCTAAAACATCGATTTCGTTTTGTTGAAATCAAATTTTAGTTTTTTTTAGCAGTATGTGGTGTTGCACCATCTTCTTGAAAGACATATTCACCACAATCAGCTAGTTTTGGTGCAATTGGAATGAGATGTGATTCCAAAGTACTGATATATTTTTCAGCATTCACAGTCCCATCTATAAAATGAAGCACTTCTACGCCTTTCGCAGACATGCATCCCCACACCAGTACACTTGCTGGAAATTTTGCAGTGCTCTTGAGACAGTCTCGGTTGTATGCCTCATGTTTCTTTCAAATGACTCTTTTTCGATCATATATTTTTCGAATAATATTTATGCATGTGATGGAATACAAACTTACTTTGTATGAATCTTAACCAATGTTTTTCAATTGCTGGCGTGTCCATTCGCGTTTTACAGTTTTGTCAATTCTTTCCGATCAATTGGAAGCTATTTCTCGAAGAGTGTTATGACGATTTAGTTTCACAATTTCCGATAATGCTCTCTTACCTCGAGGAGTGATTTTGCCGACTCGACATATCTTTGCAACACAATTGTTATTATTGCCATTTAATTTGTAGTTTTGCACTAAACTTTGCACAGTTGATCTAGGAAGATTCTCATCCTTCGATATTTCGCTATAACTCTTGCCTGAATTAAATTTATTTTTAATTAAACGGCGAATTTCAGCACAAATTGGCTTTCAACGAGTCAATGTTATTCGTTTACCAAAAAAAGAACGTGTTTTATTTTATTTTTAGTCATAACCTTGAATAGTGGTGGTGATTATCAAAAATCAGAGCTCCACAATTTATTTTGATGATTCAAATCAGCTATACGAATTAATAGTGGTCAAGACAATTTCATACAGACGTGAAGCGTATAAATTAAATTAAATGTAAAAAATAGAATGTTTTATTTTTTTGTTATACATTGTATATCAAAATAAAGGTAATTAAATAATCTATCTAAGAAAAACATATATGTTGGTCCAGTTCCTCTTTGTAAAAAAATAATTAATTCTAAATGTTAAAAAAGTGAACGAAATCATGGTGTACGAATTAAAAGTGGTTAGGGATAGTATATAACGGAATAGTTTTTAGATCCCGTGGTAGTTGGATGGTATTGATAAAATTTATTACATTGAAAACTTACACAGATTCAGTATGGTCTAAACATGATTCGGTCATAGGCATTTTAAAATCTGAAATGAAAGAAGTTTAATTTATTATTTAAGTGTACAATCATGCATATGTAAAGTATAATATATTGCCAAATCAAAACAAAACCAGTAAGGGCGGTAAAGTCGAGTAAACTTGACAATATAATACCCTGCACACACGGTAGGCGGTGTCACATCTGAAATCTACAAAAAAAAATATTGATTTGACATCGCCCGTTCAAAGTGTTCAAAATATCAAATAATCGGTTTTCGAAAAATTTTAATTTGTGGGTCTTAGAAGAGTAACTTTCAAAGAGGGGTATTTTGTGGTATGCAGTTTTAAAGATATGTATATATTTTCTGACCTTGTATACAATATTTCAGGTTCTTACCTTTATTAGTTTTGAAGATATAGCAAATTTTAGAAAACAACTAGGGGAGGGGAAATAGGTCGAAATTTTAGTATGTAGTTTTGTAGAGCTACGCATACTGAGTATACACACCGACTTTCATGTTTCTATCTCTTTGGGTGTTCGAGGTATAGTGTTTTAAAAAAGTGGACTACTTCCACATTTCAAGTCTCTAGCTTTATAGTTTTCGATAACCATTCCTTCTATGCGTTACAAACTTTTGATCTCAAACAAACTTAATAAACCCTGACACACTATTTATAAGCACGGATTGTGTCATTTTTCAAGAAAATTAGGCATGAAACGCCAGTATAATTTTGCCAACATTTAATACAAACTATGCCAAAAAGGTTAACGAAAGTGACCCCACAAAGAAGTGAATATACTAGATATAAGCCTAGACAACATTTTTTAAAAACAACAGAAGTCGTTTTAAATCTTTTTGGAAAAAATATAAATGTATCTATTATTTTGATCAACGTGAATTCAGTGCTTAATATGAATTTTCTTTCAAATAAATATAATTTAACCAAATCTTTGATGTTTCTTGATATTTTTTAAATAACATAACTATAAAGAAGTGATGCTTGAAAGGATGTAGTGTTCATGTAAATAAAAACAGTTCTATTTTGAATCAAAGTTGAAACAACCAAGTGTATTTATTATTTTGATCAAGTGTGTATTTTACAATCCAGAAAAGAATTGCAGTGGAGAAAAATTGTTTACCTTAAACTATCGTTAAATTTAAAATATACAAAGTTTTGCTCTTCTAAACTGATTGGTTCCATATAACGGATTTATTTTCGGCTATATGTGGGCGTTCCCAAGTCAATATTATGATTTAATTTCATTACACTTTGTCCTAATATCATTCATATCAACTCCCATTCGTGTATGTTACATTATTCAGATATACATGCCTTCTTAGATTAAATTGTACATAAGAGGGCTGCTATTTAAGATTCTGGCCTAACAATGAAAAACATAACTTAGGCGTCTGAAAATGGTTTTATTGTTTTTCAAAATATTCTCCTTGATGATTAATACACTTTTGCATTCGGATTCCAATTTTTGGAGCATTTTTCCCCGTCCGAATGAGACACCTCTAAAACATGCATTATGAATACATCAACCGCTTTTTCTGGCGTCGAAAACCGTTAACCGCGTAGTTTTTTCTTGATGTTAGGGAAGAAGAAGAAGTCATTGGGTGCCAAGTCAGGACTGTACGGCGGATGGCTTATTAATTCGACGTTTTGGTTTGGTCGATCAAAAATGCTTTTGTCTGTACCGATGTGTGAGAGCTCGCAGTGAAGGATGATTCGTCTCGTTTTGTTCATTTTTCGAATTTTACCGAAAATTTGTGGCAACCAAATGCTTGTATACCAATGAGAATTAACTGCTTTACGTTTCTCTAATGCCACTGTAGACACATGACCATTGGCAAATCTTATTGATGGACGTCATACTTATGTCCAAGGATGCCTCTGTCTCACGGTACGTCACATGACTATCTTTCTTAATCAGTTCTTGCACAGCATCGATATTTTGTGGCACAACAGCTAATTTTAGCCGACCCTCACGGAATTCGTCGCTGAGCGAACAGCGACCACAAGAAAACTCATTGTACCAGTTTTTTACAGTGCTAAAGGAAGGTGCTTGTCCACCGTATAACAATTTTTGTTCATCGATGCATTCTTGTCTACTTAATCCACGCCGAAAGTTGTGAAAAATAATCGCTCGAAAATGGTCTCGGTTTAAATACATTTTTCTCCAGAGGTAAATTTTTGATTAATCGTTAGTCCAAAAACTTTAATAGCAGCCCTCGTACGTAGGGTTGAGGCATGACCACGCCTGATATGATTATTGTAGATTCAAATAGAGAAGAAATTTTGTTTCCATCGCTTATAGTTTCCGTGATCGACAAGATCATATAGACGTCTGATAACGGACATGGCTAAATTTTCTGTTTCTATGCTGATTAAGAATATGTATTAGGGTGTCCCTTATTTGGTCGATTTTTTTTTTTTTGCATTTTTGAAAACGCATACCCGCTATTTCTGTTCAGTATCCTTAACTTAACCTAAATATTAAAATATGAAACTGTGAGAACTTGGCGGATAGATGGTAACTTAACACCCGTTATTTGGTGATTTATGTCACCACTCAAAAATATAGTTTTTGTATTGCTTTTAAGTCTCACAGACATTGTGCGTATTGTTTGTCCAACAAATTCGAAACGAAATGACAACAAAATGAAGTACTCGTATGTTACACCATAGGTGCCGGGGTAACTTGCTTGAGAAAGTGTTCCAATGTTACATTAACGACGCAGGTGTAGCTTGCATGTTTTGAACGCAAGTCGGCACGGGTTCCCGTGCTCCAAAAAAAAAAAAAAAAAAACAAATAAAACTTGGTGGAAGAGAACTAAATATTAATTATGTGGAGGCATTTTCTTAATCAGACGGTTTACATTTTTAAACGCCTTATGACGGTCAACCCACCGCAAAATTTAGAAACTTCATGAAACCTTTTTTTATATTATTCTACAAAATCCAATCCTTCCCTAGTCGCAGGAATAAATCAGATTTTCGCATTGTCGGGTCCCACTCTACACTCCTCGAAATCCAATTAAAGACACCGGTTTTTTTTTTTTTTATCGAAAAATCTTTTCATTGTTTTTATTAGACCAATTTTTTCCATAATTTTCGTTTATTTTATAGTCAATTGCTGAGGCCGAGCAATTTTTCGCCCAATTTACTTGTTTGGAAACATACAAATGCCTGCCTTTAATAGAATTTCGCTCGAAAACTAACTCAAATATGATAATGGAAACAAATTGTATACAAAACAAATGATACTTGCATTTTTCGAGTTGAAAATAAAATGAGAAGTATCGAGAGCAAAGAAAATAGAAATGACAATGAGCAAATTTCGTTCTGGTATTTTTGAGAGAATACCAGAACGAAATGGAAATAAACATAGAAAATTGAATTACAAAGTTAATTGTTCCGCTTCAAGCAAAACAATCTTCGACCGAATCCATCACGTTCACATTAATAACTAAAGGAGTTGTTGATCGCTTCTCGCAAAGGTCTCACTCTGCCAAACTTCTCGCTTTGCTCATTGCGTTTTGCGCACACTCTGTTATCAGTGGCGATGCCCCTTTGTCTTTATAAACTTATATGATTCATATTGGAAAAATTATAAGACGGATTTTCCAATAAGAATAATTGGGCAAATGCTGCCAGAGTATATAAGTTTCAGCAAAGCTGAAAATTGGTCCCTTACTGGTTTCGTTTGTTTTCGTCGCCTCCGTACGGACACTCTCACATTCCAAATTGGCAAGTTAAGATACACCGTCATCGGAGTCACGCGAGAGTTATACACTATCAATAACTGCTGCCGCCGCTCCCCGACTACAAAGCAGGGCTTACACAATTTATGAAGCAGTGTTATTGTTACCATTCTAAAGCAGTGATGTTTTTACCACTAATAAACAGTGATGTAGGTATAAATAAAAACCAAGTTTATTTACAAAGCATTATTTTAGTAACAAAGCAGTGCTGTTGTTATATGAAATAGAATAAAGCAATGCCCAAATGGATATTTATTAAATGTTTTAGTTCGTTGGTCCTTGAGTTGAGAAGGGTATTTTGCAGTTCTAAAGAGGTATGTTTACTAAGTTTGCATACAAAACATGGTGTGTACAGGGTATAAATAAGTTTTTTGCCGCATGAATAATTTTGTGAATCTGGAGTATTTTAATGCAGATGCTTGGATTCTGATAAATGTCTTGGTTTACGTTTCAGAGGATGATCAACAATATTTGGCAATGTTAATGGTGTGAAAAAATGTTAAAGCAACCGATTCCAAAAAGGTCTAATTCCATAGCGAACAATTTTAATGGTGTCTCTAAAATTCGAAATACAAATTAAACAATACACAGTGATGGAAGAAAAAATAGAAACGACCTGTATTGTGTGTAACATTCAAGTTTTCTTCTGTGAAATTAGTTCTGGGTTTAATGTTATAATTTTCAATTAATGTTCGTTAGATGATACTTCAAATAACAAAAAAAAATCGCATTTCTGAAAATTCGTTTATCAAAAATTAATATACTGTACTTTTCTTGGAAAAAAAAAACCAGTAAGGGAGCTATTTTCAGCTTTGCTGAAACTTACATACTCTTGCAAGCATTTGGAAAATACGTTTTATAGTTTTGCCAATAAGAATCATATAAGTTTATCAAGATAAAGGGGCGTAACCCCGCCCATATTCTACTTTTTTTAAAGAATACAATGCGGGCGGTGCCACGCCCTTATGTCCGATTCTTATGAAACTTTGTAATATGGTCAAGGATTCCTAAAAACGCGCAACTGCAAGGTTTCATCTGTTTATAAGTGAAAACAAAAAAGTTTTTCTAACAAAAACCGAATTTTTAACCGATTGTTCCTATGGGAGCTATATGCTATATTTATTTGATCTTCACCAATTTTGCAGTGAGCCTTAATTTACGTCCGAGATGTTCTTGTGCAAAAAATTGGGGCGATAACTTGAAAAACAAAGAGTTTATTGAGAAAAAACCTCATTTTTGACCGATCGTTCCTATGCACACTGGTCCCAATGTCCAAAATTTTGGCAAAAATGCCTTTTTTTTTTAAGTAATGGAAAAATATTATTTTATTACAATAGAATAATATATTGACTAATTGTCTGGAAGTCAACGGTTCGTTTACCGTATGCTTTGACATTATTTGCTTGCTAAATAAATGCATTTTTCAAACAACAATTTCGTAAAAACTTCTTTGTCAATTTTGATAAAATAAAATGGAAAATAATTGTGGAGGTATGTAGAATGTAACGGTTTTAATGCAATACGTGTTTTATGTGTTGTTAGTTTGTTTATATGTGTCTTTGTGAAGTTATGTTTTTAGCAATTTTAACCTAACATTTTTCGTGTTTCGTGGAGTAAAAGTTTATTGGATTGACAAGGATTGATGTAACTGTTAGCCCAATACTAATCTTTAGTATATTTATGATGCAATGATACTAATCTTTTTTGCCCGTTTTTGCCCCTTTTCCTAAAAATCGCCTATTCCCAGACAATATAGATTTAGGTTATGCTGAAATGCTAGAGTTTTGGCTGGCAAATGGTCGCCATTTACAATTTTGTGCGGCAGCATAGTTGTAGACAATTAAGGCAAGACATGGAGGACTCAATAAAAAAGAAAATTAAAAACTTTGTTGCATTTGTTAATGTTCGTTTAAGCAAATGCAATTGGATGGGCTCAAGGTTTTAAACGCATCTTGACAGTCGGCTTGCATCACGCTTTCAATTACAATTGCAGCCCTGTGAGATTTTTGAAGAATCCCCTAAAAATTTAGGACGCCCACGATTAAGGCAGTTCTCGAAATTAGAAAGGTGACACGACTTGTCATGTCTTTTATTTTCGGAATCAACACTCCAAAATACATAAGAATTAGTTGCAATTATTGCCAGTGTAATTATGTCAATTCAGATGTCGACGATGAAGACAACTTGGAAACATTTGAAAGTATCGATGCCTATTCTTTTGATTTAGATGTAGAAAATGATAAGTTAAAAAATAAATTAAATATATTTAACTGAATTTCTTAATGAAATTCAGCTTTCTTTTCTTGCGAAGCTTTATGTAATTGTGGGGTCAGCGTACAGTGGAGGGGGTGGTTAGAGTGTTCAGGTAGTATTTATTAAAATAATGTAATATATATCTAAGATTTGTTGAATATCCCCTTGTACCGCATTATCATTCATACATATTTTAGAATTTTTTGTTTTAAAGCTTTTATAGGGCGGTAAAGAGGGCGTGATCCGATCGGTCCGAAATTTCGCTCAGGCCTTACATATACAACAACGATATAGTGTCCCGAGTTTCAGGTCGATATCTACATTTTTAGAATTTCTGCCAAAATTTTTGTCACTGGGACCAGTGTGCTATGGCAGCTATATGCTATAGTATTCCGATCAGGCAGGTTTCTACATATAAACTGCCTGCAATGAAAATAAAATTTTCTGCGTTTAAATTTTTTTGCTAACTTCAAAACTCTGGGAGGAGTTCGCATTGAAACAGACAGACGGACATGGCTATGTGAACTCGTCTTGTCGAGCTGATCAAGAATATATATACTTTATATAGCCGGAAATGTCTCCTTCTCTGCGTTGCAAACTTCACGACAAAGTTAATATACTCTTGCAAGAGTATAAAAATAGGTACAGGAGCCTGAAAAATAAGGAGCACAAGTTTATCTCTGCATACTCTTAAGGGGTTACGCCACCCTGGCGCTCGAAAAAATAGTCAGGAATAACGAAATAACGAATTTTTTCGAGTCACAATTATTAATTTTATTAAATATGTTTAAATGTATATGTACAGTAGTACTGTGCAAAACCTAAGCAACTTTATTTTCTCTCATAAAGAAAGTTGCCTAGAACTCTTAAAAAATATTCCCGGTGAACCACAAATGGATTTATTTATATATTGATATGTCCCCTCAAAATTCCCCACAACACTTCATTAACTTTATTTTATCAACAGTGAATAAATCACGACAAAAAAAATTATGTTGAAAAACAGCTGTGCAAATCCTAAGTAACTTTTATAATATTCTGCTTTGCACCCATTATTTGTTATAATATCAGCACATTTACGAGACGTTAACTCAATAATATTGGATTTTGAAGTTTGTATTATGTTTTCCCGCTATAACTTCCCCTCTTTTGCCAATTTTCAATCGTACTTACACCGTATTATCCATCCTATTTCACGAAAAGTACCAACAAAATCACGATACGTAATATCTTATGCATATTTCCTGAAAATTTCATTGAAATTAAAAAAAGTTTGAGACGATGGCAGCAGTTTTAAATTAACGCCATTGAAAAAAGGTGTCTTGTGGTGACCACGATTACAAATTACTGAATCATCGCAAAATTTTTTTTTCTTTTTTTTTTAGCATCTTGAAGTCAAAGTATCGATTTTTGACAAAAAAAAATCCACCTTATACACCTTAATATATGTACCAGAGATCTGCAGCGAACCACCGCAACTACTAGTGTACCGCATTCATACAACATCATTTTCATACATGAGTATTGTAGCACCGCAACAAAAATTGATGCGGTGTTTTTTTAATCCTTTCTTTTTCTGCTCCTTCGTATGCGGTGCCTGAAGTGTGCGTCACATTCTGTGTGGCTATATTTTCGACATACAAGCAGCCACCGCACAAAAATTGTGTGCAGAAAAATAACTCCTAAATTGATGTAGTGTTGTTGGTACTTGGTGACTGAGTGACTAACTTTTTTTTCGTTTGTGCTTTTCTTGATTTGTTTCATATGCATTTGCTGTTGATGCGATCGTTTCATAGATATTGACTTTATAAAAATAGGTAATAAGAAATCTTCAATGAAATTTGTATGTTTATTTAATATGTAATAATAATAATGATTATAAAAATTAATTAAAAAAAAAGTTAGATTTACATTCTGGCTATTGTAACTTTAAAATAAAACAATTACTTCATAACGACTTAAATTAATATAAGTAGAAGGAACAAAAATTGTTATTTAAATTATGATTTTTATAAAATGAATGAAGAAATAGTAAGGCATCTTTAAAAGAAAGAAAAAAAAAATATTGCTGTAAAATAACTGATCCCGCACTCGCAATATTCATCAAATTTTGTCTACTTCATTCTGCTATCCTGTGTCAAAACATCGCAGTCAAAAAATGAAGCAATACAGAATAACGGAACAAGAGTTGTAAAAACTTGAGCAAGTCAATATTTTCTTGTCGCTTCATCCACATATTTCTTAAGCGGTGTTTGAACACCGCAACCGCATGCTAGGCGGTGCTTGTATCGCCGCCAACGCAAAAAAGATGAGTACACTACTAGTGTCGGAAACAAGCACCGGTGCAGATCTCTGATATGTACATATATTCACATTAAGTTGTTGGTTTTTTATAAAGGAAACCATATACAAAAAAAATTAAATATAACCGAAGTTATGAGCCGACAGTTAGAGTTCTTTTTTTAAAATCCATTTGATGGTGTACACGATATCTCGATCTACAATCATCTAAAAAATGTGAAATGAATTTTATTTCATTTTGAAATGAAATATCTAGGGCGACACGAAAGGAAAAGAAATTAATTTTTTTTTTTTAAATTACAGGTGTTTAAAAAAAGAAAACAATTTTTTCGTGAAGTTTTTAGGTTAAAAAGTTTGTAACTTTTAAACAGAGTCCCGAATTAAAAAAAAACTTCTCGTATGGCCTTAGACATTGTCCCTAAGAATATCTCATCCAAATTTCAGCAAGATTGGTCAAGTAGTTTTTGAGGTATGATGTACACTATTTTGAAAAAGTAGTTTCGAGAAAAACGCAAAGGAAGAGTCAATACGTTGTATGGGCCCTTCTGTGTGTCGGACTTATAATTGCTATAACTTCCAAAAAAAATTGAATTTAAAACTGGTAAAGGCTTAAAATGTTCTGAAAAGCGTAGACAATTTATTAAGCTAAGGGGTGTTTTAAGGGGTTACCTACGACTAGCAGCACAAAAAATTTTGATACAAGAAATTATTTTATAATATATTGTATATTATATTAGAATAATATGAAAATTAATAAAATCAAATTAATTGGCATTTAAGGTTTAAAACAAAAATTATTTTGCCTCATATTTAGCAGAACTACTATTGAAAAATAAAAGATATCACTAAAACTAAAAAAAAAGGTAGCTCCACGGTCGACACGATAACTCGTACAGTTTTCAATATTTGTTGATGCAGATTTTTTAAAAGATCAAGAATTGTACTCTCTATGGTATTTTTTGTTAAACCCCCTTATTCTCTCATGTGAAGGCCTGTATTTTAAGCATTTTTTGAAATTTTTTCGTGACAACCCATGAAAATATAGAACTTCGATTGTTTTTACCATATATTTGTTAAAATTTTAAGAAAACACAAAACAAATTTCAAGTGAAAATATTCATTACAACGGAAGTTGGAACTAACGACGAAACCTTCTTCCAAAAAAAGAATGTTCTCTGTCTCCACGATTTCGGCAGTTTGGATTGTCGGAATCTAAAAAGGTGAATTGCATTTTCATCTGCATGCCTTCACGTATCGCATGAAGTAGAACTATTTAAAATTGTGGTATTGGTAGACTTTTGAAAAAAAATTCGAATTTTTAGGTTTTTTTTTTCTGTTTTTTCGATACGAAAAAAATAGTAATACTTCGAATTTTGTCATGGTTCCAGTTCATGCGATGCGCTTACATATTCTGAGACTGAAGTTTAAATTTAAACCCGATCGGTGAAGCCGTTTTCTAGATATCATGGAGACCAGTTTGAAAAACAGCGAGACGTATGTAACCACCATGATTTTTCAAAACTTCGGCGCACCTACGACCCATGGAATTTATTAGTTTCCTTCAAATTGAATTATCAATCGTGTACCACTCGGCCTGCACTTTTTTTCATAAATCTTCTTTGTTTTTGGACTTATAAACACATATTCTTGTTTTTAAAATTCCCCATAAGTGGATGGGAGATCCATCAAAGAAACTATTATCCTGAAAATCATTTTAATGACATTTCTTCCCAAGAATATGGCAACATTTTACTGTTAAGCATGTTAACGTAGTCAGCAGAACACATTTTCACTTTTATCCAATATATTGGAGCAATACCTGATGAGGGAAAACATCCCCACAACATTATATTGCCACCACTATGCTTAATCGTTTTTATTGAGTGTTTTGGATCGTGTCCAGTATTTTTGCGACGTCTAGTTTTTGGTTTTCCATCACATCCAAACAAATTTATCTTTGTTTCGTCTTTCCACAAAAAGTTTTCCAATTTTACCTTGTTTACTGCCTTTTTGCAAAATTGATACGGTTGTTGATAATTAGAAGAATGTGCCTTCAAGTCTGGCTCTATCCGTCTACTTCGTATCGTACGGTTAGCGTCAGGACTCCTTTTTACTGTTGAATTAAAAATTTGTCGAACTGTTCAGAGTTTGCTCGCGTTCTGCCACGTTTCTCTTGTTTTTCTTCAAAATAAGTCACGGTGAATACTTTTTTTTTTTTAGAATTCTGTCGCGATCAATGCAAGAGTATTTCTTAAATTTTGTTATAGTCGGAGAGCCGACAATGGTAAAATTAGATTTTTTCCTGCGTCATTGGAAAGCGTTGCGGTTTGAAGATTAGATATAATAAAAAAAAAAGTTGTAACAATTTTTTTAATTTAGCGGTGGGTTTGACAGTCGTATATAACTAAATTTGAAGGTTTTTCTTTACAAATTTTAGGACCTCCCATTCTCTTAAGTCTCACTCAAAATGGCTGATTATCGAAATGAAGACTTATAAGCAAGTAATTAACCCATTTTCTCTTAATCTGCCACGCAGGGGTAAATGACAAACTTTAACGAAACCTTAATAATTAAGGAAAATAATATTGAAAATTGCACTATCAATGAAATTTTAAAAAAAAGTATTCACCGTGATTTATTTTGAAGAAAAACAAAAGAAACGTGGCAGATCGCGAGCAACCTCTGAACAGTTCGACAAATTTTTAATTCGACAGTAAAGGAAACTCCATCTCTTTATCAGAACTGAAAAAGGAGACCAATAATCTTGTCACTAGTCGTACGATATGACGGATAGAGGCTGACTTGAAGGAACATTCTGCTGGGAAGTCACCATTCCTCAGCAAAAAGATTAACAACAATCGTATCAATTTTGCCAAAAGGCAGTAAACAAGGAAAATTGGTAAAACTTTTTGTGAAAAAACGAAACAAAGATAAATTTGTTTGGCTGTGATGGAAAACCAAAAACTAGACTCCAAAAAATACTGGACATGATCCAAAACACTCAATAAAAACGATTTAGCATAGTGGTGGCAATATAATGTTGGGTGTGGGGATGTTTTCCCTCATCAGGTATTGGTTCAATATATAAGATGAAAAGTAAAATGTGCTCTGCTGACTGTATTAACATTCCATTAAAATGGAAGTTCATGCTAGATAATGACCGCAAACAGACCTCTCTACCTGCAAAAAAAATGGTTTTCGAAAGAAAAGTCTCTTTGATGGATTGGCTTTCACAATCTCCCAACCTTAATTCTATTGAACACTTATGGGGAGTATTCAAAACAAGAATATATGGTTATAAGTCTAAAAACAAAGAAGATGTATGAAAAAAAAAAGTGCAGGCTGAATGGTACATGATTGATCCTTCAAGTTGTAGGAAACTAATGAATTCCATGGATTGTAAGTGCGCCGAAGTTTTGAAAAATCATGGTGTCTTGTTCGTATTTTTTATCTTATTTAGAATTTTTAGTGCTATTTCGGCTCTACATGCTGCCATGCCTCTCCGAGTCCAACTGCTCCACTTTGGCTACTTATCTGCTCAAACAAACCGCCGTCGATTGCTGCATTCCAGTTACAGTCCTACTTGTATCATCAAGAGTCATGATGCACAAGATGGAACATTAAGATCAACCTAAGTAAATCGCAACTGTGCACATTTAGACAAAGAAGAGGTGCTACCCCTGCTATCTTTTTAAATGGCTTCGCGATCCCACAATGCACAGTTGTTAATTACTTGGGCTTCTATCTTGATAAACGCCTGACATGGAAGAAACACCTGGAAATTACAGCCCGATCCTGCTCCGCGGAAATGAAGGAACTACACTGGCTTCTGGGTGAACAAAGCAAACTGAGTTTGGGAAAGAAACTCCTCATTTATAAACAGATAGTTGCTGCTTTGTGGAAGTAATTCAAAATAAGGCGCTCAGGACTATATCTAACGCTCCGTGGTATGTCAGAAATTTGACATTACACGCACACAAAGTACCTTCTGTCATCGATGAAATAAATTACCACGCCCATTTTATAATAATTGTGAATGAAAGCAATGTAATCATTCCACACTTAATTTTGCGATCTTCTATCTCGTTGGCTTACAGAGAAATCGAATTTTTAAATTTTTCTTTATATGATCGATCCTTATGAAACCTTGGAATATGGTCAAATATGTATAAAAACGCATAATTCCAAAGTTTCATCTGTTTACATTTTCACCGATTGTTCCTATGGGAGCTATATGCTATAGTTGTCCGATCTTCACCACATTTGCAGTTTGTCTTTGTTGTCGTCCAAAATGTTCTTGTCCCATAAATTGGGTCGATAGCTTTAAAATCAAATCGTTTTTTAAGGGATTAAGAGGATTAAAAAGGCTTATTTTCAATAAAAAAATTATTTATTTAATTCAAACTTTTTTCTGTCTTAAATATTAGTCCAATAAGGATGTAGTTTTACCTGGAAAGTTTTGCGGGAGTTTTGAAAAATGGCATCCATTAGGATTTTGGGCTGCTCTTTCCGAATTTCCACTTTGCGACCTTCTACGACCGCCGCTCGAGCCGTCATTTTGAAAAAACCCATATCTCAGTTTTGGCTCATTGTACGGCAAAAACACCTCTTTACTAAATTAAACTAGAGGAAGTTTCAAAAAAATTATGTTCTAACATTTTTGTTTTGTAGGCCTAATAGCTTAGGACTTACAGGCCCAGAACCATGCAAGTGTTTCTTGCTTCGGCAATTTTTGATGAAAAAACGGTTGGTTTGGATTTGTAAATTTGCACTCGAATTTGGAACGTTTTTATTATAATAGATGATTAATATAACACTAAATCTCAACACCAAACACAATAAAATTTATTGATATCTAAAGCACTTGGACTCTGAGTAAGATTATCATTCCAAACAATACCAAATCCTATACAAAAAGTATGAAAACCATAGTACCAAAGTTGAACACTTTGCGGCGCTCGTACGCCTTAACTAATAGTCCTACGAAAAAAAAGGTTAGAACATAATTTGTTGTTCAGACATTTGACGGACCATGTAAAACTACTATGTTTAAACTTTTAGCCGTCTTAGTACAGTAAAGAGGTCGTAAAAAAGGAGGTCACCTGGAAAGTTTTGCGGGAGTTTTGAAAATTGGCATCTAAATGGATTTTGGGCTGCTCTTTCCGAATTTCCACTTTGCGACCTTCTACGACCGCCGCTCGAGCCGTCATTTTGAAAAAATCCATATCTCAGTCAGAACATAATTTGTTGGAAATTTCCTCTAGTTCAATTTAGTATAGAGGTGTTTTTGCCGTAAAATGAGTCAAAACTGAGATATGGTGAAAAAAGTGATTTTGGCGGCTCGAGCGGCGGGTGTAGAAGGTCGCAAAGTGGAAATTGGGAAAGAGCAGCCCAAAATCCATTTAGATGCCAATTTTCAAAACTCCCGCAAAACTTTCCAGGTAAAACTACATCCTTACTGGACTATCTACCTTACAAAACAAAAAAGTATTCCATACAACGATTCAAGTTTAGTTCACTTTTCTTCTTCTTTTCGTATGGGAGTTACCTGTTCCAATAATCCGATCATGCTGGTTCCGACGAATGATTCATCATAATAAATTCTAAGACTCTGTGCAAAGTTTCAGCTCGATAGCTTCAAAACTGAGGGACTAGTTTGCATACATACAGACAGACAGACGGACATGGCTAAATCAACTCGTCTTGTAGTCCTGATCAAGAATATATATACTTTATATAGTCGGAAATGAGTATTTCGATCTGTTACAAACTCCGTGACAAAATTAAGATACTAATCACATACGTGAAAAGTATAAAAACCAATTGGTAAAGGACACTTTAAGAATGGAGTATGAAGAAACACACTAAAAAGTGTTTTCGCTCAAAAACTGTTTTTCTCACAAACACTTTTTTTCTGCGTCCCTTCTTTTCGATGACTACTTTGATAGGACACTTTCGGCAAAAGTGTTTTTTTGTATGTATTCGTGCGCATGTGTGACTTGTGAGTGCCAGCGAACTTAAGTTGCTTGCTTGTTTTTATTGAGAGACCGATTCGTTTGTTCGATTGAGCCGAACACTCGGACCGAAGAGCGCACGCAAAACGAAAAAGTGTTTTGCTCAGAACGAGATCGTGTGTGCAATATTTATACTCTTCACGTTAGTGAATAGTATAATAAGTTTGTGCTGAAGTTTGTAACACAGAAATATGCGCTTGCGACTATATAAAGTACATATCGCACATGTTTAACTAAACTGTCACAACTCAAAATTTTTCATTTTCGAGTTTTCATGTAAAAACTGTTTATCGTATGCATTTCTATCACCACAAAAGATGTGGTGTAATTATCTGGTTTAGAAACAGAGTTATGCATCTTTTAAATATTGCATTTCCATAAGGTTGTCATTGTCACTAAAGCAGTTTTTTGCGTTTCCTGAAAATTCATTTTTTTTGAGTTGTGACAGTTTAGTTAAACATGTGCGATATATTCTTGATCAGGATGACAACACGAGTTGATTGAGTCATGTCCGTCTATCTGTCGGTCTGTCTGTATGTATGCAAACTAGTCCCTCAGTTTTGAAGCAATCGAGCTGAAACTTTGCACAGAGTCTTAGAATTCATTACGATGAATCATTGGTCGGAACCAGCCATATCGGATTACTGGAACTGGTAGTTCCCATACGAAATGAAGAAGCAAAACAAATTTGAGTCGTTGTATGGAAAACTTTTTTGTTTTGGAATATAGACGGTTGAAATTTCAAACATAGTAGTTTTACATAGTCCGACACAATGCCTAAAAGCTTCATTGCCATACAAAATGAAGAAGAGGAAGAGAAATCTAGACTTAAGGTCGTTGTATGGAAAACTTTTTTGTTTCTTAACCAATTGACTTGAAACTTCACAGTTATGTTCTTGGGGAGGCATTAAAACTATTTTGACAAAAATGGGCATGGTTACGCCCACTTCTATAAAAAATCAATAATTTCCATATCTCCGGTACCCAATGAGCAAAAACAATGAACATTGGTTTATAGGCTAATAAGATGAATAGAAAATAGATTCAGTCAAAACCAGTAAGGGCGGTATAGTCGAGTATACTCGACAATATAATACCCTGCACACATGGTAGGCGGTGCCACACCGTCAATCTACAAAAACATATTGATCTGACGTCGCCTATTCAAATAGTGTTCAAAATATCAAGAAAATCGGTCAAAAAATGTGGATTTTACGAAAAATTTAAGTTTGTAGGCCTCTGAGGGGTAGCCATCAAAGAGAGGGGAAATTTGTGGTATGCAGTTTTTAAGATGTATTATCACTGAGCTTGTATACAAAATTTCAGGTTCATACCTTTGTTAGTTTTGGAGATATAGCTTTTTTAAGAAAAATACTAGGGGAGGGGTAATTAAGGGGAGGGGGTAAAATTGTGGTATGCAGTTTTGTAGAGTTACTCATACTGAGTCTACATACCGACTTTCATGTCTCCATCTCTTTGGATGTTCGAGTTATAGCGTTTTGAAAAAGTGGGTGGTGCTGGTTGGGCGGGAAGGAGTGGGCGTGGCACAAAACCATTCAAACTTGATCTGCTGCCGAGCATCACGAGTCAACCCACCAAATTTCAAGTCTCTAGCTCTTATAGTTTCCGAGAACCATTGGTGAGGACGGACGGACGGACATGGCTTAATCAACTTCTCTTGTCGTCCCGATCAAGAATATATATACTTTATGGGGTCCCCCGACCCTCCTTCTGTGCGTTACATACATTCGGCTTTTGCACAAACACAATATACCCTGATACACAGTATGTGTAAAGGGTATAAAAATGGGCGTGGCACAATAAATGGCGTGAAAAGTATCTAAGCTTCAGCCTTGCTGAAGTTAGCGTCTTTACTGGTTTTTTCTGTTTTGGTTGGCTGCAGACTGCATTGAAATAAACCGTTGGACGGTTATTTGCGAGCTCTGGTTTTCAGTAACAATAAAAGTAATTGGAGCGCCTACCTTCCAAAGGCTGTATCTCCGAAACTATTATTCGGATCGTCTTGAAAATTTAGGATAATATTCTTGAGATGTTGTAGGAATTAATAAGCCAAGTACCTACGAAACCCATGTAACCCCTTAAGCAAAAACATATTGTTTGTCCGATCGTACATACGTCAATACGTAATTGCTAATTTGACAGGATTGATACTGGAGATTGGAGCGAACCTAAAAGCAAATGGGTAAAAATTTGAAAAGAAATTCACATCAAAGAAAATGATTCCACCGAAGTCATTGAATCCATTGTTAAAACTCAGTTTTGTAGCAAAATAGTTAAAAATTTATACATACATCTACCAATCTACTTATATTATTATCTTTTTTGTCCAAAAGTTACAGTTTTAAGTTTTTATATCCTGCACATTGTGTGCCAGAGTATATTGGGTTTTTTGAGAACAAAAGTAAGTAACGCATAGAAAAGAGTATGACTCCATAAATTATATTCATACATATGTATATGTTGATATAGTCTGTTTTACCAATTGTTA
This sequence comes from Phortica okadai, assembly GCA_034638295.1. Lineage (NCBI taxonomy): Eukaryota > Metazoa > Arthropoda > Insecta > Diptera > Drosophilidae > Phortica > Phortica okadai. The sequence goes on along the minus strand of CM067849.1, from coordinate 29,392,389 downwards.
TAGGAAACTAAAGGAGCTAGAGACTTAAAATTTGGAGGGATGACTCGTGAAGCTAGGAAGCAGTTTGCCACGCCCAACTAACACAATTCACTTTTTTAAAAGGCTATAGCTCGAACACCTGAAGCGATAGAAACTTGTTAATCGGTTGGTAGACTCAGTAAACATAGCTCTACAAAATGACGTACTATATGTTCAAAACTATAAGCGTTACGAATTTTTTTTTGAATAGAAGTTCAGTAAATGTACATTATTATCATAAAATACTCATTCCCATCGTAATTGCCTCATCAGACTCATCAAACTAAAAGTTTTTAAATTATTAATATTATTGATATTTTCACACACATATGTATACATATCATCATACATATGTATATTTGTGTGTGTGTATGAGTAACACAAAAACAAATGATTATTTTTAGAATTGATTTACCGATTCATAAATTCATGTTGCTACTGACAACTTACAAATTTGAATTCGTACTTAAGATTTTTTCTTAAAACTTGATCCACAAAAGTAAATAAATACAGATAGTCAAAAAGTCACTAAGAAGTTAAAGAAACACAAATCTTACCGTGTTGGTCAAGAAAAGTTTGTAAAGATTTCAATTGACAGAGTTTTATACAATCTTTAATTTTACTTGTCTCCCAAAAATCGACAGATTCTAAATTGCTACACATGAACTTTTCACTGCAATCGGCCGGACTGAAAAATCAACAATTAATTTCGAAGGCAGCACCAATTAAGTGAAAATTTATTATTTTCAAGATAGTGCCGACGAACCAAACAGTGTTGCCAACTTTCAAAAATTGTTCTCCTTTAACTCCAACCAAAAACCCCTAAAATCTCCGTTAATAAGTATAATCGGTATTCATGCTCAACTCGGTTACGTGTAATAGTCTTAACTGACGAATATACAAAAACAAAATACATGTGCCGTGTTCACGCATTTCTCGTTAACCTATGAATGTATAAAAATATGAACGTTAACGACACAAATGCGTGAACACTTTTTTTTGACCGTCTCGGTGTGAGTTCTCTTCTTCTTATATAAACAAAAGAAAAACTAAATTCATCTGAATTGTGCGAAAAAAAACTAAATAGAATTAAAATGCCGCAAAATAACGGAAAATTGATTTTTTGGAAGGTAAAAATGTTAATATATACATGGTTGAATTTATGGACGGCATTATTGACATACAATTGTACCTTCGAGTGACGAAGTCGAAGATCTGAAATCTTCATTTTGATGCAAAACTTGTATGTGTTGTGTAATTGATTTTAACATACGAGTAATCATTACAAAGGTAGTAATATGGAGTGATGTTGGCAATTGAATTGCGGTGTTCACGCATTTGTCGTTAACCTATGAATGTATGGAAATATGAACGTTAACAACGAAAATGCGTGAACACTTTTTTTGACCGTCTCGTTAAAGTTGTGAGTTCTCTTTTTCTTATATAAGCAAACGAAAAACTAAATTCAGTTGAATTGGGCGAAAAAATTAAATAAAATTAAAATGCCGCAAAATAACATGAAAGATTAATGATTGGCATGTAGAATTAAGCATGTTGTGCGTGTAATTGAGTTTTTGGGAGGTAAAAATGTTAATATATGCATGGAAAAAAAAAAAAATAATTATTGTGTTGACATTGTGCATAAATGTAGGTCTTGAAGGAGAAATTGAGTAAAAATTGGATGAATTTATGGACGATATTATTGACATACAATTATACCATCGATTGACAAAGTCGAAGACCCAAAATCTGCATTTTGATGCCCAAATTGTATGTCTTGTGTAATAAGAGTATTCGTTACAAAGGTAGTAATATGAAGTGAAATTGGCAATGTAATAGTCTATGTTAAGTAAGGTGACCGAAGAATGTACGTCATCTTAAAATTAAATTCTTCCGAAAGTACAGCTTTCTCACTTTCTCATAGAAAATAACTAAAAATTGTCATTTTCATATTTTCATACTTCCATTGGTTAGGGGTCGTCCCCTTACGTGAGATAAAATTATGGGAGGGGGATTCAAGAAAATCTCACCAAATCTCACCTAGTGGGTGGGGGGGTTCAAGAAAATCTCACCAAATCTCACCTAGTGGGAGGGGAGTTCATCGGAAATCTCATGTGAGTTTTTTAGTTCACTTGTTTACCATTTTTTTTTAAATTTAAGCAAAAAAAACAAAAAAAATAATTTCCTTATCAAATTTGTAGCAAAATTTCATGTGAGATTCAGAGGGAGGGGTTCTTCAAAATCTCACAAAATCTCACCAAGAGGGGGGGAGGGGTCTAAATTTCTAGAAAAAAACCTCACGTAATTTATGGACGTCCCCTTAACTAACAACATGCCTCGGGGTCAATGAAACTCTATGAAAATTTTGCCTGTGTATTTTGTTGTTGGCAATTGAACTTTTCATAGACTTATAGGTTAACGACAAATGCGTGAACACCGCAAATGGTTTATGTTCATGCGAAATACAGCTACTTTTTCATATAATATAACTAAAAATTGCCAATTTCATATTTTCATTCTTCCATACGTTAACTAACAACATGCTCCGGGGTCTATGAACTCGTTAAAATTTGGCCTGTGCGTTTTGTTGTTGACAATTGAACTTTTCATAGGTTCATAGGTTAATGAGAAATGCGTGAACACCGCAATTGACAAATTTTACCGAGTTTTCATCAACCACGACTCGTGTTGTTCGCTAAAGCGTTAACTCGGTAAAAAATCAAAGGAAATTTTCATGTTGTGTCGTAAGTGTTGACAAAGAGACTGCGGGGGTTGGTATGCATTCAACGTCGTCGTATTACAGAGAAACACAACGCAAAATATAAAAGCAGCGAAATTTTACAACAACAACACAGGCTCTGTCGCTTCTTTTTGCAGCGAGTGAGGAAGGATTCACAAAACGAAACGCTACTTTGTTGATGAAGGGTTAGGGGAGGGTTTGTTGTCCATGCTAAAAATAGAACTTTCAGGCAAACGCACTTTATTTGTTTCGCCGATGGGTTGCTCTGCTCTTATTCATAATTAAGCCCATTTTTACTATGAGTTTCAATGGCCGCGACGGTTAAGCGGCGGCTTGCGAATCGTTGATCCGCGGTTCGAGTCCTGGGGCCCGACGTTGAATCAATAACTAATAATGCAATGTATCACTTCTCAATATAGAAAATATAAAGCCAAACAACACGGAAAAAAGGAATAATAAACAAAGGCAAAAAATTATAAAAAAAAAACCTTTAAAAAACCGTCGGAAAATAAGTAAATTAGTAAACAAAAAAAAAAAAAAAATGTTTATTGTTGACCCGGCTGGGAATCGAACCCGCGTCTTCAAATGCAAGGAAAATAGGATAGGAAAGTCACTTCTTGTAAAAGAGAGTCTTGCTTCTTTTAGGCCCAGTTTCACAGTCTAGGGTTAACCCAGAGTAAAGTTAACTCGAATTTAACCCTTACCCGGAGTTAACTCTGACTTTCAGTTCCACAGTGATGAGTTAACTCTAGTTATATAAGTATGGCAACATTCTATTTTTTGAGAAGAATGTTTTACAACATTGATCATCTACTTACCAAACACTGTTTATTTTTTCAGTTATTTTAAAAATCACCTTCAATTAGTAATGGATAACTGAAGAGAATCCAATATAACAAGAGGTGAAATGTTGACTCGATTATGTCTAATTGTATAGTTTACCATTACAAAGGGGCGGGGAGTTACTCTGCACAACGAAAGTAAACCGCACTCTTCAAATGGTACAATAGTACGTACTACGTAGTTAGGTTAGTTTCGTGTAAAACACGACATGGGTACAATACTCTTAGCAATCACACAAGGAACCTTTGTATAAATGATGCATATCTTCTCCCAATGAAAAGTAAACGATTTCCGATGTCAGTAATTCCATATGATGTGAGACTACCTGGTTGAATGCTGCGATACAAGCTCATTTATCAAATTCATTTCTACTGATTGGGACATATTTAATTTGTATTTTTTTGACAGACAAATTTTGTTCTGTTTTGACATTAAAAAACATAAATAGAAAAAGTTAAAACAGAGTAGTTAACTCGGGGTTAACCCTAGAATGTAGTAGGGTTAACTCAGGGGTTAACTACTAAGTGTGAAACTGAAAAATTGTTACTCGGAGTTAACCCTGGGTTAACTTTGACTGTGAAACTGGGCTTTACTGTGTTATTAAACTTCAAATAAAACTTCTGAAACTATTGTCCGGACACCATCATTTTCGTCGACAACTGCGCCAGTCGGGTTTAAAAACACGCAAGCTTTCTGGCACGTATTTTTCAAGTACCGAACCTTGCACCTCAAGATGTGCCAGGTGCAGTCAACTCCTGTTTCATCAATTAATTATACCCTGTACACATACTGTGTATCAGGGAATATTAAGTTTGTTTGAGACGGTTTGTACATATGTAACGCATAGAAGGAGGGGAGGGGGACCCTATAAAGTATACATATTCTTGATCAGGATGACAAGACGAATTGATGTAGCCCTGTCTGTCCGTCCGTCCGTCCTCACCAATGGTTCTCGAAAACTTTAAGAGCTAGAGACTTGAAACTAGGAGGATAGATTCGTGAGGTCAAACGCTAGATCAAGTTTGAAGGAATTTTTGCTACGCCCACTCCTTCCCGCCCATCAAGCTCCACCCACTTTTTCAAAAGGCTGTAGCTCGAAAACCTGATGAGTTAGAAACATGAAAATGAGTATGTAGACTCTGTATGTATAGCTCTACAAAACTGCATACCACATTTTTTCCCCCTCCCCTTAATTTCCCCTCCCCTAGTATTTTTCTTAAAAAAGCTATATCTCCAAAACTAACAAAGATATGAACCTGAAATTTTGTGTACAAGCTATGTGATAATACATCTTAAAAACTGCATACCACAAATTTCCCTTCTCTTTGATGGCTACCCCTCAGAGTCCTACAAACTTAAATTTTTCGTAAAATCCACATTTTTTGACCGATTTTCTTGATATTTTGAACACTATTTGAATAGGCGACGTCAGATCAATCTGTTTTTGTAGATTGAGGGTGTGGCACCGCCTACCATGTGTACAGGGTATTATATTGTCAAGTATACTCGACTATACCGCCCTTACTGTTTTTTTTTGTTTCCTTGTTTTTTTGTCTCCCAGTTTCGTCTTTATTATTTCACTTTTGCACTCAATAATTTCATTTTTCACTCGTTTTTTGTTTGTCCACTGTGATTACACCCGCGTATGTGAAGTTCATTTGATCTATGTCTTCCTTGTGGTTTATTGCACTATGCCTTCTTTGTTGTATGCATTGCCATTCGGGTGTCATTTTACCTTGTCCCTTATAGAACAAGGGTATATTAGTTTTGTGCACGTCGACAATGTGTGTAATATCCAGAAGGAGACATCTCCAGCTATACAAAGTATCGAAAGAGAAATCGATTTAATCATGTCCGCCTGTCTGAATAAACGCGTCGATATCGGAAACTATAATATATAGAACCTACGGACTTTTCACGTATGTGAAATAGTATATTAACTTTGTCACGGAGTTTGTAACAGATCGAAATATTCATTTCCGACCATATAAAGTATATATATTCTTGATCAGGACGACAAGACGAGTTGATTTAGGCATGTCCGTCTGTCTGTCGGTCTGTCTGTATGTCTGTCTGTATGCAAAGTAGTCCTTCAGTTTTGAAGCTATTGAGCTGAAACTTTGCACAGAGTCTTAGAATTTATAACGATGTCGTCGGAACCGGCAATATCGGATTACTGAAACTGGTAGCCCCCACACGAAATGAAATAGAAAAACAAATTTGAATCGTTGTATGGAAAATATTTTTGTTTTGGAAGATAGAGAAATCATAGTAGTTTTACATAGTCCAACTTAAGGCTTGAAAGTTTCATTGAGATTGGACAACTGGAACTGGTACCTGCCATATAAAATGAAGAAGAGGAAGAGAAGCAAGATTCACGTCGTTGTATGGAAAACTTTTTTGTTTCTTAATCAATTGACTTGAAACTTCACACTTATGTTCTTGGGGAGGCATGAAAATTATTTTGAAAAAATAAATGGGCATGGTTACGCCCACTTCTAGCAAAAATCAATAATTTGCATATCTCCGGTACCCAATGAAAATTGGTAAATAGGCTAATAACATGAATAGAAAGTATATTCAGTCAAAAAAGTGGGCCATGGTGAAGATAGCGTCCTTACTGATTTTCTTTTTATTTTTGTCAATTTGACACTGATCAGCTGTTGGTTGGTATTTCAGTAATCAACTAAAGACGAACAAGCGTTAATCGAGCAATACGATATAGGTCACCTAAGTGTTAAAAGTCGTAGATAGATTCGAAAAATATTTAGGTCTATACCAGTGTGATTTTGTCGGGACGTACCGATTTTCGGAGATAACTTGATAATTATCATCATGAAAACTCAATTATTACTCTTGAGTCTCATTTTTGTTGTATGTTTTTTTTAAACCAGACCAACAATTCTGAACATGCATGATCATTAGGTACGCCCTTATTGTATTATGACACACAGCACATAAGGGTATGCGCCCGCTGACAGTTTGCTGTGTCAATTGTGTCAGTGAACCAATATCGAAAGTGTCGCACTTGCGTCTCAAAAAGGAAAACAAATTCGAGGTCGATCAAAAGATTTAGGTGCTATGTCTACGTTCATTTAAAACACGCAAGAATATAAGCCATTTCATTATCTGTTTTTATACTCTTGCAAAAAGCGTATATTAGCAACGCAGAGAAGGAGACATCTCCAAGTATATAAAGTATATATATTCTTGATCAGCACGACGAGACGAGTTCATATAGCCATGTCCTTCTGTCCGTTTGTCTGTCTGTCTGTTTCAATGCCAACTGCGGGCTCAATTTTAACGATATCGAAAAAATGTAAACGCGAAAAATTTTCTTATTATTGCAGGCAGTTTGTATGTAAAATCCAGCATGATTGCATAATTATAGCATATAGCTGCCATAGGAACGATCGGTCAAAACTTAGGTTTTTGCTCAATAAACGCTTTGGTTTTAAGGCTAACGCTTCAATTTCTTGTACAGGAGCATCTTATACGTCAGTAGAGGCGCACTGCAAATTAGGTGAAGGTCGGATAACTATAGAATATAGCTTCCATATGAACAATCGGTCAAAAATTCGGTTTTCGTTAGAAAAACTTTTTTGTTCTTAAATATAAACAGACGAAACTTTGTAATTGTGCGTTTTTAGGAACCCTTGATCATATTCCAAAGTTTCATACGAATCGGTCAAAAGGGCGTGTCACCGCCCATATAGAAAAAAAATTACAAAGGCAATTTCTCTGTAAGCCGAAGAGATAACAAATCGAAAATTGAAGTGTAGAATGATTGCATTACTTTCTTTAAAACTAATTGGAAAATGGGTGTGGTAACGCCCCTTTATCTTTATAAAGCTGAAAATAGCTCCCTTACTGGTTCTTCTTCATTTCGTATGGGGGCTACCAGTTCCAGTCCGATATGGCCCAACAAATGAGTTGATCGCACAAGAAAGGAGTCTCTGTGCCAAATTTCAACTGTGAGAGGAGAAAGTATATACAGACAGACGGACATGGCTTAATCAAATCCTCTTGTCGTCCTGATCAAGAATATATATACTTTATATAGTCGCAAGTGAATATTTCTATGTGTTACAAACTTCAGCACAAACTTATAATACTATTCACTGCGTGAAGAGTATAATAATATGCTCTTAATTAGCTAAACGATATTGTTGCTGGTGTAAATAAATCAGTTGTTAATATAACAGTATTTTGCTTTTACGTGTCATAAAAATAATATTATTACTTATTTTATTCTTGTTTTTATTTTTGTTTTCTTTTTAGCTGTCATGTTTCAATATGTTATTGAAAAACTTCCCGGATGGTTGCGTCATTTTTTGAGAGGTGCTCTTTTATCGGTATTAATTTTAGGTTTTACACTTTTTTCACCACTTGCATACGGCATGAGAGGACCGTTGGCAAATCAGCCTAATTCAACAATGCATGGAATTAAGTGGCTATCAACATGGGTGTTTTAATAAGCTTAAAATAGACTATTAATTAAATAATTTATGATGTAAAATAATGAGTTGAAGATATAAAATCCGTTAGTGAAGATGTTTGTTTGAAAACACGATTATTGTAAATTTAATCCATGTCAACAAAATAAAGAGTTTGTTCAATTAAAATCATATTGGTTTTAAAAGATAAACGGGTGTCCATTTTCTAAAATTAAAAAAAAAAAAGCAATGCAAAAGTCTGCTTACATCCCATCCCAATTTTTAGTTTTACTTTATATAGGCGATGCCACGTCCTTATATCCGATAGCTATACATCTTTCGAATATAGTTAAGAATTAATAAAAGAAGTAAGGATGGTGTATACTCGACAATATAATACCAACCACACACGGTATGCGGTACCACACCAAGTCCTACCCGGCGAACCTGCACCATGCACCTTTTAAAAAGCTGTAGCTTGAACACTAGAAGAGATAGAAAATCGGTACGTAAACTCAGTATACCATATATACACCTACAAAACTGCATACCACCATTTTTGGTCCTCCCCCTCATTTTCCCTTTAAGGGCCAATTTCACAGCCATAGTGAACCCAGGGTGAACTCCGAGTAACAATTTTTCAATTTCACACTCAGTAGTTAACATTCATGTTAACCTGAATTAACCCTACTGCATTATAGGGTTAACTCCGAGTTAACAACTCTTTTTGAACTTTTCTATTTATGTTTTTGTAACGATTAACGGAGTGTTGAGCAAGTCAACGTTAGAGCGGGTGTAGGGGGGATCAGTAGCACGGGGCACGCAAATGAATCCGGCTCTAGCTTGCCGGCATTTGGGAGTGAGTATTAGAAAACCGTGTGGATCCTGAGCTAGTTGTGTTACGTTCGTATCATTTTACTAATTTGCGTGCGATGAATAAGGGGAGGAAATAAACAAAAGAAAAGGAAAAAGGAGAAAAAAAAAAAAGGAAGAATGCATCGAAAAAGGACTGATATATGATGAAGGTGTTATATTCACCACTTTGCCCACCCTACCACGATCAACTTATTCCTGACAAAAAAAACTTATAATTAAACTCGGTCAGGTTATTTCATTGGATAGAAAGAATGTTCGCACCACACCCTGAAAGCTTTTAGTACATAATTGAAATCAACTCAAGCAAAATTTCAAATTCAATAAAGTTTAATATAAATTCATTCATTTGAAACAATTGAGGTAATATTAAGTTATACAGGGGTGTGCTGGAAAACAACTATTGTTTTCGAAGTGAATTGTTTTCAAATCAATCGTTGGAGTGCCAGAAAACGGTCAGATTTTGTGATTTCGAACATTATTCTTCGAAAAAAGCAGAGTTGTATACACAAAAAAAAACTTTGAGTATTTACATAACTAAGCGAATTTGATTCTTCTTCTTAAAATATAAAACAATAATGCATCTACATTTACAAACACGGATAACTTGAATGTAATTTAGGTATTAATTATAAATTTAGACACACTCTTTCCTATGATGTGTGATTGGCAAATATATGACAATTGTCAACAAATAATTTACTACCGAATTGGAAATTGGAAAAGAGCAAAGAAAACAGAATGAAATTGATATTTGTGTCAAAAAAAAATGTTATACTTATGTGACTATTTTTTCGATTGCCGTGGTGTAACCCCTTAAGAAAACAACTAGGGGAGGGGAAATGAAGGGGAAATTGTAGTATGCAGTTTTGTAGAGCTGTACATACTGAGTCTACATATCGACTTTCATGTTTCTATTTCTTTGGATGTTTGAGTTATAGCGATTTAAAAAAGTGGTCGGCGCTGGTTGGGCGGGAAGGAGTGGGTTTGGCACAAAAAGAAAATTAACTTGATCATCGTTCTCGTGAGCTCTTTACAAACAACACACTCATATCAATACAGAAGTGTAAAAAGAAATAAGACATGCCATCTTTCTGTATATTTTATCTCGCAATGAAAGTATAGCGGCTTCAACATATAGTAAAAATTTAAGACGCCTGTATACCTGTATCTATATGTCTAACAGGAAGGAAATTTAGAAGTTAATGCAATTGTGATAAAGTGTTAAGGGGCCGTTCAAGTATTACGTAACGCAATTTTTAAAGATTTTTGACCCTCCCCTCCCCCATGTAACGCGCCGTAACATTTTTCAGTACCCCCCTCCCCCCGCCATAACGTTACGTAACAACCAAGTCACCATTTCTACCTAAAAAAACACAATTATGTTGCGCAAAGTACCGAAAGGTCGCTAAATTATAATAAAAACCAGTAAGGGCGGTATAGTCGAGTTTACTCGACAATATAATACCCTGCACACTCAGTAGGCGGTGTATTAGTTTTGGAGATATAGCGTTTTATAGAATCAACTAGGGAAAGGGAAAGCGGAAAAATGCAGTATGCAGTTTTGTAGAATTACTCACACTGATTCTACATACCGACTTTCACGTTTCTATCTCATCGGGTGTTTGAGTTATAACGTTTTAAATAAATGGGCAGTTTCGGAGAACTATTGGTGAATACAGACAGACGGACAGGGCTCCATCGATTTCTCTTGTCATCCTGTTCAAGAATATACATACATATATACTTTATAGAGGGGGACCCTATCCTCCAATATACCCTGATACACAGTATGTGTCCAGGGTATAATTACAATCCTTACTAAAATAACTTATTTTAATCAAAAATAAAACATTATTCTTAAGAATTTAAATATACAGCGACAATCAATGGTACTGTTCATGTGTCCATAGGGTTGCACACTTGGGAAAGAAAAATAAAAATTAAGTACAACGCAAACGAGGGTCTGCCATTGAAACGAAAAGTGCTGACAACTTCGGAGATTTTAATTTCGTAGTAAAAAGAAAATAATGCTACGTAACGCGTTGTTCGACACCCCCTCCCCTCCATGTAACGCATCGTAACGTTTTATAAGACCCCCCTCCCACCAAATTGCGTTACGTAATACTTGAACGGCCCCTAAAAGATTCACTCTTGTCTTATATGCAACATTTCCACTTACTTTGAAGGCGTAGCAAAGCGCGCCGGGTCAGCTAGTTACAAGCAAATTTACAAATTCGGTGAATTTCTTTATTTATTGTTGACATTTACGCTTCTGGGCTGTCAGAAAAATATCAATACATCGATATAACGAATTTATTTTTTTCGAATATCGATGTGTTTGAGCGATATTTAATGTTCATACTTATATGAGTTTCGCGATCAGTAAAAGCTATCAAAGAATGATAGTTTTTTGAGACAATTAAACATTTTAGGGTTTTTTTTTTGTTTTTGATAGACTCGATAAGCCGCTTTTTTAAATCAGACCGATATATCGATAACTTTACATAATAATATCAGTGGCGAATTGATATTTTCTGAATTATTCAATACAATATGTATTGATATTGTCTTACATTTCAGACATCCTTATCGCGCTCGACTCAAATTAATAAAAATTTAATTTTTCAACTTTTGATAAATGAAAATTAATTTCTTTCAAGCGTTGCGTGAATTTTGCGGCACAAGTGGCAGTACAATGTTGAGAGAGTGGGGCTTGTGATATTTAAGGGATCCAACTCCACTCTTTTTTTTTTAAACTTTGCTTTTATTTATTGAATCTTCTCTTTAGTATGGGACTAACAATAAGTTTGCAGATCTTACGCCTATACATTAACTAGCAGTGGTTTTGGACTGCAGTAGGGTTGCGGGGCCCTAGGGGAAGACGGAATCGGCTGCACAACCTTGTTAAACCTTTGGCGAGGTGGTTAGGGTGCGTAGAAAGCTTGCTGTAGTATTGTTCCTTGAGTTCTGCTATTACATCTCTGACTGGTTGAATATTTAAATCTTTTTGTGTGATTTCGCTTCGAACATACCACGGTGCCCCAGTGATGGTTCTCAATATCTTTGACTGGGGTTCTCTAGATGATTTCAATGTTACTACTGCTAGCATTTTCCCATAACTTGGAGCCGTAGGTCCAGATAGGTTTGAAGACAGAATTGTGGAGAAGGTCTTTGTAGTCAAGACTAAGGGAAGAGCGAGCGTTGATAAGCCAATGGAGACTATTTGCTTTTAGTTTTAAATACGTTCTCTTGGCCTACACCATCTCGATGTGCCTACGCCATGTGAGTCTTCAATCGAGGTGTACTCCTAAGTATGTCACTTCGTTTGCTTGCGGGAGCGTAGTGTTGTTTAACATGAGCGGTGGGCAATCTTGGCTGTTTAGAGTGAACGTATCGTGTTTGGAATTTTTTACCCTGTACACACACTGTGTATCAGGGTTAGGGATGTCAATTTTTGGAGATTTACCAATCCCGGAATTTTCGGGATTGCAAACTGAAGTCCCGGGACTAGTTAAGACGAAGTAAATAATTTATATATTTTCATTTTATTCCTTTTTATTATTTAAACAAACTAAATACGAAGCAACAAACAAAAATAGACTATTTCATTCAGTCTGACAAAATGAGTTACCAAATATTTTTTAAGCTTAAACGATAAACATATTATTTTAGGTCAATCGTTTTACAGATCATGTTGATTAAAATATAACCTTAAAAGTAGTAATGCATTTAATGATGTATTCTCCAAACCTGCTGACGAAAAACTCCTTTCACCATCAAAATTTGTTGGTTGGACGGTTAGAATAGAATTAAAGAGTTTCTGAAGACAGTAACCATTTAGAGAAAGACTCAGAAAAGCCGTACTATTCTCTTCGCAAAAATTTTTGTAAATTACATTAAAAAATTTTGGCAATTTTTTTTTTTTAAATTTTGAGCATCATTCTGCAGTCCCCCTACATCAGAATATCGATACTTTAAATCCTTGAAATAACTCTGGTTTTTGTAAAAAGCGCCCTTTGTGACAAGCTGGCTACGTTCTTGGTAACGAAACAATGAAATTTATCGTATACGCTTTTTATACCCTGCACATACAGTGTGTCAGGGTATATTAAGTTTGTTTGAACGAAATGTATGTAACGCACAGAAGGAAGGGAGGGGGACCCCATAAAGTATATATATTCTTGATCAGGACGACAAGAGAAATTGATTGAGCCATGTCCGTCCGTCTGTCCGTCCGTCCGTCTGTATTCACCAATGGATCTCGGAAACTGTAAGAGCTAGAGACTTGAAATTTGGAGGGCAGACTCGTGATGCTTGGCAGCAGATCAAGTTTATTTTTTTTTTGTGCCACGCCCACTCCTTCCCGCCCATCCAGCCCTACCCACTTTTTTAAATCGCTATAACTCAAACATCCAAAGAGATAGAAACATGAAAGTCGGTATGTAGACTCAGTATGAGTGGCTCTACAAAACTGCATACCACAAAATCCCCCCCTCATTTTCATTTCCCTTCCCCCAGTAATTTTCTCTAAATTGCTATATCTCCAAAATTAACAAAGGTATGAACCTGAAATTTTGTATACAAGCTCAGTGATAATACATCTTAAAAACTGCATACCACAAATTTCCCCTCTCTTTGGTGGCTACCCCTCAGAGACCTACAAACTTAAATTTTTCGTAAAATCCACATATTTTGACCGGTTTTCTTTGTATTTTGAACACTATTTGAAAAGGCGACGTCAGATCAATATGTTTTTGTAGATTGAGGGTGTGGCACCGCCTACCATGTGTGCAGGGTATTATATTGTCGAGTATACTCGACTATACCGCCCTTACTGGTTTACTTATTGATCAATAGAAATAATTCACATCAGAATAAAAAAATCTAAATCCCGAATATCCCGGGATTGGGCAAGTTAAATCCCGGGATTTTCGGGACTTCAAAAACACTGAAATCGCGGGATTTTGGGATCCCGGGATTGACATCCCTAATCAGGGTATATTAAGTTTCTTTGAGACGGTTTGTATGTAACGCATAGAAGGAAGGGAGGGGGACCCTATAAAGTATATATATTCTTGATCAGGATGACAAGACGAATTGATAAAGCCCTGTCTGTCCGTCCGTCCTAACCAATGGTTCTCGAAAACTATAAGAGCTAAACACTTGAAATTTGGAGGATAGACTCGTGAGGTCAAACGCTAGATCAAGTTTGAAGGAATTTTTGCCACGCCCATTCCTTCCCGCCAATCGAGCACAACCAAAGGTCATTATACTTTTCACGTCTGTGAAATAGTATAATAATTTTGTGCTGAAGTTTGTAACACACAGAAATATTCACTTGCGACTATATAAAGTATATATATTCTTGATCAGGACGACAAGACGAGTTGATTTAGCCAAGTCCATCGGACCGTCTGTCTGTATATATACAATCTCCTCCCACAGTTTTGAAAATATCGAGCTGAAATTTTGCACAGAAACTTCTTATTCGTGCAGACAACTCATTTGTCCGATCCAGCCATATCGGACCACTGGAATTGGTAGCCCCCATACGAAAAGAAGAAGAAAAATGAACAAAACTTGATTCGTTGTATGGAAAACTTTTTTGTTTTGTACGATAGAGTGCTGAAATTTTAAACATAGTAGTTTTACATAGTCCGACTACATGCCTGAAAGTTTCATTAAGATTGGACTTCTGGAACTGGTAGCTCCCATACAAAATGAAGAAGAGGAAGAGAAGCAATATTTACGTCGTTGTATGGACAACTTTTTTGTTTTTTAACCAATTGACTTGAAATTTTACAGTTATGTTCTTAGGGAGGAATGAAAACTATTTTGACCAAAAGTGGTCGTAGCCACGCCCACTTATAGCGAAAATTGACCCGTTGTCTGGAAAACTTTTTTGTTTTTTAACCAATTGACTTTAAACCTTACAGTTATGTTCTTAGGGAGGAATGAAAACTATTTTGACCAAAAGTTGGCTTGGCTACGCCCACTTATACCGAAACTTGAACCGTAGTATGGAAAACTTTTTCGTTTTTTAACCAATTGACTTGAAACCTTACAGTTATGTTGTTAGGGAGGCATGAAAACTATTCATTTAGTTTTTTTTATAGTGACACAACGTGAAAAGTATTATAACTTCAGCCTTGCTGAAGATAGCGTCCTGACTGGTTTTTTTCTTAAAATTGCTGTATGTCCTAAAATATAAATAATACAATGCTGAAATTTAGTATGCAAACTCAGTTAACATACCTTTTTAAAACTGCATACAACAAACTACCACTTTCCCCGCAAAGATCAACAAACTAAAATTTTGCAGCAATACTTTTTTAGTACAAAATCCATACTAAAGCACCATCTAATGGCAACATTGCACTCTGAGCACTGCCTTACCTTAGCAAATACAAAAACCATATCGTGGTACACTGCTTTTGCTGTCGGCGAATGGTTAACGTGTTATAAACATAGGTGTGTGTACAGGGTATTAAATAGTTGAGAATACTCAACTATACCGCCCTTACTGGTTTTCATTGATTTTTATTCGCCAATCAGCTAGCCGTTTTTCTATGTCGACCAGGTGAAGAGCTAACTGCGATGTTGCTTGTATTGGCCATCTGGAACGGCTGAGAATAACTGTATTCCTCCACTCCACTTTAAGTGAAAAATATTCTCTTTTAACTTCCATAGGCGATACATGACGACATACGCGGGGGAAAAAATGGGCGCGATTTCTCGTTTTTTTGTCAAAGTGAGCTGAAACTGAGGAAGTGAGTAGAATTCAGCGCTGATCGTGCTAGGGGAGTTCCCGAGGCATTTGCCGATCGTTTTGTGTGTTTTATTTGGAAAATAGAGAATGAAAGAGTAACAGAGGTGTTTCTCCTACTTTTAACTGGCATTTCCCCCACGAAATTACGTACGAACGGTGCTTTCCTCTCAGAGAGCCGAATAATTCGCTCGGAGCGAAGATGACAAATATGTAGCCATATGTCGTTCGAAATTTGATTACTTTTTGCCTTCGTTTTTTATATTTTATTTCGGCAAAAGCATAAACATTCTGTGTTGAATTAAAAACAACGAAAAAGAAAATATATGACAAAGTGTGAAAAAAGACACAATACCGAAGAAATTTGTGGTTTAGGTGCAATGAATTGTTGTACAGACTCTAGGGATGCTAAATTTCAAGCGAACATGCGGCACTTGACTTTCATTTCGGTTATAGCAGAAAAGTTAACACACTGTTACTGCACTGTTATCTTGCTGGGTCTCTCAATTTCTCTCTTTTGCCCTTATAAAATTCTGTCGCTCTCTGAGTCGTGATCTCACCATCTGGTGAATTCTGCATGGAGAAATTTGCTACGTTGCACAGTGGGGCCTTCTGAGTTTTTCCGTTGCAAAAATCATATCTTCTGAACGAATAAAGATAATTGCATGAAACAAGTTTTGTTTGAAAGGGAATTCCTTAAGCTTTAAAACGAGCCATCGCTTAATACGCTAGGAAATATGGGAGCGGCATAGTAGGTTGTCAAAATCAGAATGTGTTTCCGGTGCAGCTTTAGCGCCAGAAAATGGCTAGTTTTCCCTTTTTTATAAACTTAGAAATTTGCGGCTGTACACAGTATATATATTCTTGATCAGTGTGACAAGACGAGTTGATATAGCCATGTCCGTCCGTCCGTCTATCACTATTTATACAATATCTCCCACAATTTTGAAGTTATCGACCTGAAATTTTGCACAGAGTCTTCTTTTCTATGCGATCAACTCATATGTCGGAATCGGCATGATCGGACTATTGGAACTGGCAGCCCCCATACGAAAAGAAGAAGAAAAATTAACAAAACTTGATTTGTTGTATGGAAAACTTTCTTATTTTTTAAGATAGAGGGCTGAAATTTTACAACTAGAAGTTTAAGGTACCCAGACCAAATGTCTGAAAGTTTCATTGAGATCGAACTACTCGAACTGGTACCTGCCATACGAAATGAAGAAGAGGAAGAGAAACAAATTGAAGTCGTTGTATGAAAAATTTCTTTCTTTCTCAACATAGAAGGCTGAAATTTAAAATGTAATCTTTTTACGTACCCAAGTAATATGCACATTAGTATCATTGAGATCGGACCACTGAAACTGCCACCTGCCATACAAAATGAAGAAAATTAAGTCATTTTAACCCCTTTTGTGCCGCCCCCAGTTCATTTTACAACTACCTGATTTGCATAATATAACTAGTCGTTTCCTATAACAAAATATGTTCATTTTATTAACATGTTAAAGCTGTAACAGCGAATCTACCTACTGTGCATTCTTCTTCTTTTACCTGCGGCAGCGTCTTTTTCGCTGAGTTTTTGTGCGAGGTTGCGACCGATTTATTGCTATAAAAACCAATTATGGACGAAGTAGGTTGTAAAATTTTAAATTTAAGTTAAGGAATATATAAATAAGATATTTAGAAAATTTGAGACAGGTCATATTGGGTCTTTTTTTTTTATTGTCCACCAAAGTTGAAAAATAGCCAAAAAATAGGTAGTAAAACTACAAATGCTAAAGTCTTGATATTTATAATATAACACAATAATATAGCTATCTAAGAACAGAAATCAATTTGATAATGATTCATGATATAATTGCGCTGTTATTCGAACTCAAAGATGCCAAATTCTCAAAAAATGTAGTGTGTTATTGAAAGTTGAAAAAAGGGCAACTTTGAGCGCGCATATCTTCCAAACTATAATTCCGATTTCTTTAATGTTAATATTTCCTTAATCTCTGGAAAATTCTCTTCAGACACATATATTTGTTTTATCGAAAGCGTTCATGAAATTTTTGATTTTTGCAAGCTGAATGTATCTGAGGCCACTCTGTGCGTTGCCAGATACTCTCTTCGTGTGTCAGGGTATATTAAGTTTGTTTGAAACCGAAAGTATGTAACGCATTGAAGGAAGAGAGGAGGACCCCATAAAGTGCACATATTCTTGATCATGACGACAAGACGAGTTAATATAGCCATGTCCGTCCGTCGGAAAACTTTTCTGTTTCTTAATCAATTGACTTGAAACTTCACACTTATGTTTTTAGGGAGGCATGAAAACTATTTTAACCAAAAAATACGCATGGTTACGCCCACTTCTAGAAAAAATCAATAATTTGCATATCTTCGGTATCCAATGAGCAAAAACAATGTAAATTGATTTATAGGCTAATAAGATGAATAGAAAATAGATTCAGTCGAAAAAATGGGCGTGGCACAAGAAATGGCGTGAAGAGTATCTAAGCTTCAGCCTTGCTGAAGTTGGCGTCCTTACTGGATTTTCAGTACATTTGTGAGTATCTAAACGTAAAACCAGTAAGCACGCTATCTTCAGCAAGGCTGAAGCTATTATACTTTTCACGTTGTGTCACCATAAAAAAAACTAAATGAATAGTTTTCATGCCTCCCTAACAACATAACTGTAAGGTTTCAAGTCAATTGGTTAAAAACCAAAAAGTTTTCCATGCAACTGTTCAAGTTTCGGTATAAGTGGGCGGATTTTTGATCAAAATAGTTTTCATTCCTCCCTAAGAACATAACTGTAAAGTTTCAAGTCAATTGGTTAAAAACCAAAAAGTTTTCCATACAACGGGTCAATTTTCGCTATAAAAGGGCGTTGCTACGCCCACTTTTGGTCAAAATAGTTTTCATTCCTTCCTAAGGACATAACTGTAAAGTTTCAAGTCAACTGGTTAAAAAACAAAAAAGTTTTCCATACAACGGGTCAATTTTCTGTAAGTGGGCGTGGCTACGCCCACTTTTGGTCAAAATAGTTTTCATTCCTCCCTAAGAACATAACTTTAAAGTTTCAAGTCAATTGGTTAAAAAAACAAAAAAGTTTTCCATACAACGGGTCAAGTTTCACTATAAGTGGGCGTGGCTACGCCCACTTTTGGTCAAAATAGTTTTCATTCCTCCCTAAGAACATAACTGTAAAGTTTGAAGTCAATTGGTTAAAAAATAAAAAAGTTGTCCATACAACGATTTGTATGGGAGCTACCAGTTCCAGTTTCCCGATCTCAATGAAACTTTCAGGCATTTAGTCGGACTATGCAAAACTACTATGTTTAAAATTTCAGCACTCTATCGTACAAAACAAAAAAGTTTTCCATACAACGATTCAAGTTTTGTTCACTTTTCTTCTTCTTTTCGTATGGGAGCTACCTGTTCCCATAATCCGATCATGCTGGTTCCGACCAATGATTCATCGTAATAAATTCTAAGACTCTGTGCAAGGTTTCAGCTCGATAGCTTCAAAACTGAGGGACTAGTTTGCATACATACAGACAGGCAGGCAGACAGACAGACAGACAGACGGACAGACGGACATGGCTAAATCAACTCGTCTTGTCGTCCTGATTAAGAGTATATATACTTTATATTTTTTATTTTTTTTTTTTTTTTTACTTTGCTTTATTTATTGGATCTTCTCTTTCATATGAGACTAACAATAAGTTTGCAGATCTTAAGACTAAACGTTAATTAACAGTTCTTTTGAACTGTAGTTTGCTCGTGGGGCCCTAGGGTCTATCGCTGGGTTGGAAGGTCATTTCGACGAAGACGGGATTGGCTGCACAACCTTGTTAATCTTCTGGCGAGATGGTTAGGGTGCGTAGAAAGCTTGCTGTAGTATTGTTCCTTGAGTTCTGCTATTACATCTCTGACTGGTTGAATATTTAAATCTTTTTGTATTTGAATATTTAAATCTTTTTGTATGTTTTCGTTTCGAACATACCACGGTGCCCCGGTGATGGTTCTCAATATCTTTGACTGGGTTCTCTGGATGATGTCAATGTTGCTACTGCTAGCGTTTCCCCATAACTGGGAGCCGTAGGTCCAGATAGGTTTGAGAACAGAATTGTAGAGCAGGACTTTGTAGTCAAGACTAAGTGAAGAGCGAGCGTTGATAAGCCAATGAAGGCTATTTGCTTTTAGTTTTAAATGCGTTCTCTTGGCCTCGATGTGCCTGCGCCATGTGAGTCTTCTATCGAGGTGTACCCTGAGGTATGTCACTTCGTTTGTTTGCGGAAGCGTAGTGTTGTTTAACATCAGCGGTGGGCAGTCTTGCCTGTTTAGAGTGAACGTAACGTGTTTGCATTTTTGTTCGTTGACTTTTATTCGCCAGTCAGCTAGCCATCTTTCTATGTCGACCAGGTGAAGAGCTAACTGCGCTGTTGCTTGCGTAGGGCATCTGGAACGGCTGAGAATAGCTGTATCATCAGCAAAGGTGGATGTTGTTAGTCGTCTGCTTATTGGGATGTCTGATGTGTAGAGGACATATAGCGTTGGACCAAGTACGCTATCTTGAGGAACTCCAGCTCTAATGATGTGGTCATCGGACATATCACTGTTACATCTCACTGTAAATTTCCTGTCGTAGAGGTATGACTTTAGTAGCTTGTGCGTGTTGTTTGGAATCATTGTTTTAATTTTATGCATTAAGCCGTCCAACCAAACTCTGTCGAATGCTTGTGAGACATCCAACAATATTGCTGTGCAGTATTCTCGGTTTTCAAACGCGCTTCGTATTTCTGATGTTATGCGATTAACCTGCTCAATAGTTCCGTGTTTTTCACGAAAGCCGAACTGGTGTGAGGGGATTTTGTTGTGTGTTCTCAGGAATGAGTTGATCCGAGTTAGCACGCATTTTTCGAAGAGTTTTGATAGACACGATAATAAACTTATAGGTCTGTAAGACGAGGGAATCGTGTGATCTTTTCCTGGCTTTGGTATCATTATGATGATAGACTTTTTCCATCTTTCTGGAAAATAGCCAAGTTTAGTGATGGCATTGAAGAGCTTCGCGATAGTGCAGACAGCACAATATGGGAGCTCAATAATCGTTTTTGGGGTTATTAAATCGCAGCCCGGTGACTTTTTTGGGTTCGGTTCCTTTTTGATAATACTAACGATTTCGTTTGGTCGAAACTCGATTGGGTCACGTTGAAGCTCGGCGTCGTTTGTTAATGCTGGTAGTGTAGTCGCATTTGTGCAAGGATTTGGTTGAAACACATTTTCAAGGTGGGCTGCAAATGTTCTCGCTCTATCTTCGTCGCTGCGGGCCCAGCCGCCTGCAGGGTTTCGTATAGGCATCACGGTTTCTGTCGGTGAGCTTAGGGATGGGTGAGCTCTCCACAGTGAGTTTCTTGTACTGGATGTTGATAGTTGTTCTATGTACCGGCGTTGGGTATATGCTTCTTCTTGCTTTAACGCTTTAGAGAGGTTGCGTGTGGCGCTCTTAAGCCTATGTCGTGCAGATGGCGATCTGGTTGATTGCCATTCTCGACGTAAGCGTCGCTTTTCGATAACAAGCTGCTCGATTTGTAGGTTAGTCTTTTTTTGGTTACGTGGAGCTTGTGCCGTTTGGGGTGTTGAGATACGAGCTGCGGTAACGAAGACTGATTCTAGATTGTTTACGAAGCTGTCGATCTCAGCTTCAACGGTTAGGGGAGGATCAAGCTCAATGTGTGAGCTAAAATATTTTTTGTAACTGACCCAGTTGGTTTTGTGCGAGGTCAATCTACTTGGTTGATCTACGGTTTTTGGATGTCGAAGTAGGTTAATTAATACAGGCGAGTGATCAGATGAGAGATCTGAAAGACTTTCGGGGCTTAGCAAGGTTCGGGGAATGTTTTTTGCTATTGCAAAGTCAATTAGGTCGGGTAGTTTATTGGGATCAGCCGGCCAGTATGTTGGTCTGCCGGGAGAGAGATGGTCGAGCTTATTGCTGGCTTTTATAATTGCATTGTATAATTGTTTTCCTTTTGGGGTCACTAGACGAAATCCCCAGTGAGTGTGCTTAGCATTGTAATCACCTGCTGCTATGAAGTGTTCTCCGAGTGTGTTAAAGAACTGCATGAACTCAGCTTCAGATATATTGAAGCGAGGGAGGCAGTATACGGCGGCTAGTGTTAGATGGTTACCACTATCTAATTGTATGTTTATAGATGTGGCCTGTAGATAGTTTTCAGCAAATCTTCTATGGCAGTGGTGTTTGAGACGGTTTCTAATCAGAATACCAGTCCCCCCGTGTGATTTGCCATCAGGATGGTTTGTTCCGTAAAATACGTAGCCTCGTATGTTAAAATTATATTTGTTTGTAAGGTGTGTTTCTGAGAGTAGCATTACGTCAATGTGTTTGTCAAATAGAAATTGAGCTAGCTCAAGTTTGTGTTGTGAGACGCCATTAGCATTCCACGTAGATATGCGTAGGGAAGCCATTGATTATTTAGACTGCTGAGATATCAGCATTTGAATTAGCAGATTTTGGTTTCGCATTAGATCCTGCATTGTTGTCCGCATAAATGACATAAACTCCATAAGGCTTTGCTGCATAGTTGATAGCATTACTTCAAAGCTGCTTTGTTGCTGCTCCGATGGTTGGTACTGTTGGGCCGCATTTAGGTCTACATGTGTTGGTTGTGAGTGAAGCGTATTTGAGGTAGGGGGAACCAATCCGGATTTAAGAGCGCTCGCAAATGATACGCTTTTGGGTGAGATTTCAGGGCCAAGTGAAGATCTGGCTGCAGTCGAGAAGTACACGTCTGGGTTGGATTTGGTTGGAGTGGTATTAGTCGGTACGTTCCGGGAGCGTGCAGTGGTCACTCGCTGCTGGAGTCGACTCTTCAGTTCCTTGTATATTGGGCAACCTTTGTAGTTAGCAGTGTGATTACCGCCACAGTTGGCGCACTTTTTTATGTTGGCGTCTTGTTTGCTCGCTGGGCAGTTTGTGGTATTATGGAGCTCTCCACAAGCTACACATACCGGGCGTAGGGTGCAGTACGACCTTGTATGGCCATATTCTTGGCAATTCGTACATTGTACGGGACCATTGCGTTTGTGCGGTTCTTCTACAGTGATTCTGCGGTGCAGTAGAAATTGAAGTTTGTATATCGGGTGCACTTCGTTTTTCTTGAGCGGCATGATTTCTGGATTAAGTTCAACCTTGAAGAGTGGTTGCGGCTTTCTATCCTTATTTAGTATATTGAAAGCAGTTTTTACACTAAATCCTTTCTCTTTTAGCGCATTGATAACTTCTGCAGGAGTTACTTCAGGCTCTATGCCCTTTAGTACGACTTGCAGGCCTTTGCTGCTTTTTAGCTGGTACGTATAGAAGTTCTTTTTGTTGTCGCTCAGGTACTTCGACAGTACTCTGTAGTTGTCTTCGGACTTAGTTTGTACCTTCGTTTCATGGATATTTCCCTTTACAAGCGGAATTATGTGGAAACTGTCCTTCCCAATGAGCTCGACAAATTTGCTAACGAGAGCATTAGAGCTTTTTTCTCGAATGTATATTGGTGGAGGCTTTGGCTTCCTTCTCACACCTTCTGCTTCGGGAGCCAGAGCATCAGATTTGTCTTCTAGAATTTTAAACCTGTTGCTATTATCAGGCATTTCATTTTTTTCTGGGCTGGAGTTGCCACGGACAATTTTCTCTGCTGCTTTTGATGCGCGGACGGTAGCGACGGAGAGCAAGATCGCGCTCTTTCGTTCGCTGTGTGCAAGAGCTCGATCGTTGCAGGTCTCGCTCGTTGTGTGGCTGTGGTGTTTTCGGTAGGCGCGGCGACGAATGTGAAGTATGCGTTGTTCCGTCGCAGAGAGAGCCGGCGCTCGTCTTGCTCGCGCTGCAGTTGTTTGCGAAGTTCGTTTTGATTGTTTTTACCACTCATTGTCACGTTGGTTTAATTGTTTTTTATACCCTGCACATACAGTGTGTCAGGGTATATTAAGTTTGTTTGAACGAAATGTATGTAACGCACAGAAGGAAGGGAGGGGGACCCCATAAAGTATATATATTCTTGATCAGGATGACAAGAGAAATCGATTGAGCCCTGTCCGTCCGTCCGTCCGTCCGTCCGTCCGTCCGTCCGTCCGTCCGTCTGTATTCACCAATGGTTCTCGGAAACTGTAAAAGCTAGAGACTTGAAATTTGGAGGGTAGACTCGTGATGCTTGGCACTACATCAAGTTTAAACGGTTTTGTGCCACGCCCACTCCTTCCCGCCCATCCAGCACAGCCCACTTTTTTAAAACGTTGTAACTCGAACACCCGAAGAGATAGAAACATGAAAGTCGGTATGTAGACTCAGCATGAAGAGCTCTACAAAACTGCATACCACAAATTTTCCCCCTCCCCGAGTTGTTTTCTCTAAAAAGCAATATCTCCAAAACTAATAAAGATATGAACATGAAATTTTGTATACAAGCTCAGTAAATATATATCTTTAAAACTGCATACCACAAAATTCCCCTCTGTTCGAAAGTTACCCCTCAATGACCAACAAACTCAAATTTTTCGTAAATTCCACTTTTTTTGACCAATTTACTTGATATTTTGAACACTATTCGATCGGGCGATGTCAAATCAACATTTTTTTGAAGATTTAGGGTGTTGCACCACCCACTGTGCGTGCAGGGTATTATATTGTCGAGTATACTCGACTATAGCGTCCTTACTGTTTTTTTTTTTTTTTTTTCAGTGTTATTAATACTAATTAACTAATTAATTATTGATTAATTAACTAATTAATTATTGATTAATTAGTTAATGAGTTGTGCGGTTTTATCGCACTAAGCGTCTTTTCGCGATTTTCACTATTTATTAGTAAGTTTTTTTTCACTGCACTGATGAGTTTTAGAATTTATTTTTCGGAGCACAAAAAAATAAACACGTCTGCATGCGACGGCAGTTGAACTATATACTTTATATAGTCGGAAATTAATATTTCGATCTGTTACAAACTCCGTGACAAAGTTAATATACTATTTCACATACGTGAAAAGTATAAAAAAAGTCAAAGCTAGCTGCAGATATTTGCAGATGTGTCCATAATCAACAATATAATAACACCATCTTTTTTTCCTGAAGTCAAATTCGGCTTGCAAAGCAGCTGTTTTGCACTGTAGTTGTGCTGTGTTTTCGCTTTTTTGTGCGAAGAGTTGTGTTCCTTTACAGTTTTGTTTTCTTGTCTTTATAATTTAGATTTTTTTTTTTTGTATCATGTAGACATAGTGTATTAGTCTTTGTTTGAACGAAATGTATGTAACGCATAGAAGGAGAACCGGGCGACCCCATGAAGTATAAATATTCTTCATCAGAATGACAAGAGAAGTTGATTAAGAAATGTCCGTCTGTCCATCCGCAAGTCAAATTTGATTTGGTTTTGTGCCAAGCCCAATCCACCACTTTTAAAATGCTACAATTGAAACACCCGAAGATATAGAAACATGAAAGCTGGTCTGTAGACTCAGTATGTATAGCCCTAAAAAACTGCATACCACAATTTCCATCACCCCCCCCCCCCCCCCCCCCACCCCCTCATTCATTTCCCCTCCCCCAGTTGTTTGTTATAATTTGCTATATCTCCAAAACTATTAAAAGTAGGAACCTGAAATTCTGTTACAAGCTCAGTAAATATGTATCTTTAAAACTGTATATCACAAAATTCACCTCTCTTTTATTGTTACCTCTCAAAGACCTATAAACTCAAAATTTTCGTAAATTCCACATATTTTATCGATCGTTCTTATGACAGCTACATGCTATAGTTGTCCGATCTTCACCGCTCTGTCAAAGTGTCTTTATTGATATCTAAGACTTATTTTTGCAAAAAATTGAGACGATAGCATTAAAATCAAAGCGCTTATTGGTCAAATACATAATTTTTGACCGATCGTTCCTATAGCAGCTATATGATATAGTAGTCTGATCTGGCTAATTTTTATATATCATTTTACAATAAAAATTAGAAAATTTTGTGCAAAGTTTCAAGCCTCTATCTTAACTGGAAGTATTTATGGCCGCTCTTCTATAGAACGTCGACCACTGTGGATTGGAAAGTCCGTAGAAATGTTTAATTTTTAATGAAAATGTGTACCAATAGTCTTATTAGTGCAAGTTGGTAAGTGAACATTTTTTAATGTTCGTTGTGAATATGTAAATGTAAAGAAGAGTCAACTGTCAAAAAAATGAAGTTCAAATTCTCAATTTGTCTTGAATTTGGATTGGATTATGTAATAGTATGGCAGCAGAAGGAGAGACTACTGTGTGACAAATGATTATATGGGGATAACTAATACCCTCTTGAGAAGATTCCCTAGATATAAGATTTCTCTGTTGCGCCCCGCGTGTAGGACAGACCATTGATTTTGTTAAAGTTTGTCATTTACCTCTGCGTGGCAGATTCAGATAATATGGGTTTATTACATGCTTATAAGTCTTCATTTCGATAATCAGCCATTTTGAGTGATACGTAAGAGAAAGGGAGGGTCTAAAATTTGTAAATAAAAACTTTCAAAGTTAGTTATATACCACAGAGGGGCCTTAGATACATTCAGCTTGCAAAAATCAAAAATTTCATGAACGCTTTCGATAAAGTGCCTGGCAGAGAATTTTCCAGAGATTAAGAAAATATTCACTTTAAAGGAATCGGAATTATAGTTTGGAAGATATGCGCACTCAAAGTTGACTTTTTCTTTAACTTTGAATAACATGCAACTTTTTTGGAGAATTCGGCATGTTTGAATTCCAATAACAGCGCAATTATATCATGAATTATTATCAAATTGATTTTTATTCTAAGATAGGTATATTATAGTGTTATATTATAAATATAAACCCTTTAGCATTTGTAGTTTTGTAGTGGGAGTTGTTTTTCGAACTACTTATTTTTTTGGCTATTTTTAAACTTGGTAGACAATAAAAAAAGACCCAATATGATCCGTCTCAAATTAATTTACTTATTTTAAATTTTACAAGCTACTTCGTCCATAATTGGTTTTTATAGCAATAAATCGGTCGCAACCTCGCACAAAAACTCAGCGAAAAAGGCGCTGCCGCAGGTATGAGATAAAGAATGCACAGTAAGTAGATTCGCTGTTACAGCTTTAATATGTTAATAAAATGAACATATTTTGTTAGAGGAAGCAACTAGTTATATTATGCAAAGCAGGTGGTTGCAAAATGGATCGAGGCGGAACAAAGGGGGGTAAAGTGGCTTAATTTTGTTCATTTTGCCGATCTCGATGATACTAATGTGCATATTACTTGGGTACGTAAAAAGATTACATTTTAAATTTCAGCCTTCTATATTGAGAAAGAAATAAGTTTTTCATACAACGACTTCAATTTGCTTCTCTTACTTTTCTTAATTTCGTATGGCAGGTACCAGTTCCAGTAGTTTGATCTCAATGAAACTTTCAGACATGTGGTCTGGCTACCTAAAACTTCGAGTTGTTTCAGCCCTCTATCTTCAAAAATAAAAAAGTGTTCCATACAACGAATCAAGTATTGTTAATTTTTCTTCTTCATTTCGTAAGGGGGCTACCAGTTCTAGTAGTCCGATCATGCCGATTCCAACAAATGAGTTGATAGAACGAAAAATAAGTCTGTGTGCAAAATTTCAGGTCGATAACTTCAAAACTGTGGGCGAGATTGTATAAATACAGATAGGCTGACAGTCGGACGGAAGGACATGGCTATATCAACTCATACTGATCAAGAATATATATAGTTTGTACAGTCGCAAATTTCTAAGTTTGCAAAAAATGAAAAACTACTAAATTTCTGACGCTAATGCTGCATCGGAAACAAATGCTGACTTTGAAAACATACTATGCCGCTCCCAGATATCGTAGCATATTGAATGATGGCTTATTTCAAAGCTTAAGGAATTCACTTTTAAACAAAACTCGCAATGGAAAAACTAAGAAGGCCTCACTGTGCGATGGTGGAATAGCTATAGCTTAGCAATGCCTCTGTTATTGGAGATATCTACCTTACTGCCTTTTTGATAAAAGGGGTTAATAGAAGAATTTAACGACATTAAAAAGCTTACATGATGGAATAAACAACATCTCGGCACAGTGCTTTAAAACGCAACAGGGAATACTATCTTGACTAGCGGTAAAAGACGGTTTCATTAATTTTAAGTATTTAAGAACAGTTTCATTTTCAATAACCGGCACATTAATATTATTTCTATCTTTGATTAAGTATGAGTTAGTAATGTTTTGGTATGAATAGTCATTATAGGTGCTTTGAAAAAATTCAGCAAAGAGGTTGGATATCGTTGCATCATCGTTTCCTTCCACACCATTGAGTTTCATACATGAAGGAAATGAGTTAAAGTTAGACTTGTATTTAATTATATTAAACAAATTTTGAGGATCACGATATATATTGGATTTTAATTAAGTAAAAATCGTAATCTCGTTTGTTACACAAAATGAATTTATAGTGAATTTTTGCATAGTTCGCATAATCGACAAGACAACCGGTTCCCTTAAATTTTTTGAGTAATCTATTTTTTAAGTTCTTTAGACGAGATAATTCGTTTGAAAAGCACGGCGGTTTATTTTGTTGTGAAACAATCTTAGCTCTTGGTACGCACAATTCAAATAGTTTATACATAGTTCATT
Source organism: Phortica okadai (assembly GCA_034638295.1). NCBI lineage: Eukaryota > Metazoa > Arthropoda > Insecta > Diptera > Drosophilidae > Phortica > Phortica okadai. The sequence goes on along the minus strand of CM067849.1, from coordinate 29,364,027 downwards.
TAAAAAACTTTACTGCCTGTTCAATTTTGGACGTGTTATGAATGTATGAATAATCAGTGTTAACAAGCAAAAGACCAAGTCGTTCAAAATCGGTTTTTTTTTAAACAAAATACACGGTTAAGATTGGCATCTAGAGGATTTTGACGAGGATGTGTTAGTAAGTTTAGTGTAATTGTAAGCTCCAACGCTGGGTGGTAAGAGTCTTCAGGTTGTCATACTGGAGGGGATCTGCAAAGCGATGCACCCTCAATGTTGTTTACAAAAACAAGATCTAAAATACGATCCTTAGAATTTTGTATGCTGTTTATTTGGTTTAAAGATGATTCAAGAAAATAATCAATAAATTCATTACAAGACAAAGGATATACTATATTTGAATTATCGGATGCAATCCAAGAAATTTGAGGGAGGTTGAAGTCTCCAAAGATCAGCATCGTATCTGAATCCTTAACCAAGTCAAGTGCAGATTGAATAGCCTTTATATGTGCAGAATAAACTGATGGTTCTGATTTTGTTGGAATTTAAGAGCACGTAATGAAAACGTGAGTCTTTGCAAGAGTTATTTTAACGCATATTAGCTCAATATCGTCAGTACCTATTACACAAATTTGTTCCGATGTGTATTGAACAGCAACGGAGATCAGAACTTCACCACCAATTTTGCCAAGACGATCTTTGCGAAAAGTAATAAAGCTGTCACAGAAAAGTTCCGAGCTTGAAACATCAGATTGAAGCCATGTTTCGACAAAGATAATGGTATCAGAAGACAATGAGAAACTTTTTAAGTTAAGAGAAGTTAGTTTTGAGCTTAACCCACCGACATTTTGAAAGTTTACTGTCAAAACTAAAAGGGTGTTACGGAAAGTAATCAGTTTTATTGATCCAGAATGCTTGACCGTATTTCCCTAATTAGTACGGTCTTGTACTCACGCCAGAAATTTGAGTCAACTAAAACAAAAATACTGGAACTGATATTTCCAAAGATGAAATAGATCACGTTCAGTTAAATTTACATTTTGAAGTTACCCTTGCGGTAGTTACAGCAGACTACTTTTATTGCTTGGTAAAAAAAATTTCCAAGATTGGAGTAAATCTTGAAAAATACATTAAATGAGTTTTTTAATAAAAGTCCTAAATGCAAATGGCAATTTGATAATGTTATTTTCAAGAAATTCTGACCAAAAGTTGAAATTTACCGGCCTGGTAGATTTAGTGTTAAAGTGAGCTAAGCGGGATAAAAAATTATATTTTTTATGAAGCGCAGGTGGCACAACAACTAGCTTTTTTGGCTGTTTATTCCCTTGAGGAAGATTTCTTTCTGGAGCAGTTTCAATAACTTCGGAAGGAATGACATTGTTGATTTTGGCAACAAAAGCATATGATCGTTCTGGTGCTGTGACTACAATCGGAACAATAGGCGACGGAAGCAGGGAAAAGAATTCCGTGGTCTCATCCGACAGACAAAGAGTTGTCGGAATTGGAATGTTTAGTGCCGGATGGGGCCTTTTCCGCTTAGGGGAATATTCAACTGACTTGAAACTGGATAAAAATCTATCAAAAGACTTAAATTTTTCGTTAAGTCGCTCGAAATCTTTCAAAATATCCTTATAAGCGTTCTGCATGATATTGACCCACTTACGAAACTCAATCAACAGTATCCAACATTAATTTTCCAATATTTTTGTTAGTTTGTTCTGGCTTTATATTGTATTAATTTCTTTTTTCCTTAGGAGTATACTCGACTGCAACGCCCTTCCTGGTATATTTTTCTGATCGGCTACCCTACAGCTTGTCTCATATAAAGATCTGAGATTATTATGCTCAATAACGTTTACTTACCACGCAAGAGCAACTCTTTTATGGTATGGTGATAGTACTAAGTTTTGATTGATGAATTTAAACATAGTAGTTCTTGTATAAAATTCGTTTAAGTGTTGACAAAGTATCTTATAAAATAAATTAAAAATATAATAATGTTATTTTTTTTGATAACGGTGTTATTTCAAACTGTTTCAGCCAAGTTATCTGAAACTGTTCCAATTGAAATATCCCAATCATTAAACGCTGTTTTAGTTGAATTCCCAAAATTAAAATTACCCGGAGACAATGAAGTGTGTATTTGGGATCGACTATGTGAATCACAGTTAATGGTCAATGTACACATTAATCAGAATTATCACAGACCAAATAAAAGAAACTATTTCGTTTTGGATGAAGCGTACGATCCATTGAAACGAACCAAAGTTCAGTTGATATCTGCATACCTTATTGAGATTACCACGGCGGAACCGGTGGTAATGTATCCGCTCCTGGTCAGTAAGGCAAGTCAAAACCAGTAAGAATGCGGATTTGCCGAAAATTATATTCTCTTATCTCCCTTTTATGTGTCACGCCCGTTTGAACCTTATTTCTATTTAATTTAATAGCTTATATGCTAATTTTCATTGTTTTAGTTCATTGGGACATGCAAATTATACAATTTGGCTATAAGTGGGAGTTGCCATTTCCATTTTTGATCAAAAAAGTTTTCATGCCTCCCTAAGAACATAAGTGTGAAGTTAGTTAAGAAACAAAAAAAAAACTGTTCCTTTAAGCGTCGTTAATTTGCTTCTCTTTCTCTTCTTCATGTCGTATGGCAGGTACCAGTTCCAATCTCAATGCAACTTTTAGTTTTTTGAACCACCAATGTCCGACACTCAGAAAATGAACCTCCCATAAAGGGATGTTGAAAATTAATTAAGTATTAAGTCATGTATGAAACATTTTTTTATTGATTTCAATAATCACACTTGTGATTTTTGATAACATAAAAATAGGCATGATTAGCGAAATTAAGAGTTCCCATACATTTGGCCACCATTGAGCTACAAGCATGAAAGATTGCTAAGTAGCCTTTCGAAATAAAAATGAAGAGTCCACTGGAAAAATAGGTGTGACACTAGGAAAGTGGCGGGAAGGGCATTCAAGCTTCGGCGAGGCCGAATAAAGATTTCTAATCGAATATATATAAATTTTTTTGTTTCATGTAAAATCGGCAGACTATATCTGTGAATAATAGTGCATTGAAAAGAAACATAAGTGTGTCGAAAGGTAATGAGGAAAAAATTATAAATCATAAGGACTTAAGACAGACGAATTCTCCTATATATGCCTTCGTTATTTCAAATACTGCGGAAGAACAATCAGACGGTATGTTGTGCAATGAAAGAAAATGATTTTTCGACACTAATTTAATTTTTGGTTCTACTACCTTTTTGCAAAAACTGTATATTTACTCTGAAGTTTGCAACGCAAAGGGAGAGACATTTCCGACTATAAATAAAGTATGTACATATATTCTTGATCAGCACGACGAAATGATTTGGTAAAACTATCTCCGTCTGTCTGAACTAATACCAACTGCCAGCACAGTTTTAAAGTTAGTGAAAAAATTTTAACGCAGAAAGTTTGTATACTTGGAGTCAGTTTTCTTTTTGTCAAAATCTCATAGGAAATAGCGATCAAAAATAAGTTTTTTGATAAAAAAAAAATGTCAATATAAACAGCTGAATTTTTGCAATTATGTGTATGTAGTAATGCTTAACTACAGTACTGTGCAAAACCTAAGCAACTTTATTTTCTCTCATAAAGAAAGTTGCCTAGAACTCTTAAAAAATATTCCCGGTGAACCACAAATGGATTTATTTATATATTGATATGTCCCCTCAAAATTCCCCACAACACTTCATTAACTTTATTTTATCAACAGTGAATAAATCACGACAAAAAAAATTATGTTGAAAAACAGCTGTGCAAATCCTAAGTAACTTTTATAATATTCTGCTTTGCACCCATTATTTGTTATAATATCAGCACATTTACGAGACGTTAACTCAATAATATTGGATTTTGAAATTTGTGTTATGTTTTCCTGCTATAACTTCCCCTCTTTTGCCAATTCTCAATCGTACTTACACCGTATTATCCTTCCTATTTCACGAAAAGGACCAACAAAATCACGATACAAGCATGTCGTTATGATAACAATTCCTCCTTCATACATCTCGACACTTTTACAGATACCTCGATTTATTTCTCTATTACTTACAGACCTAAACTTTTGTATGCCCTTAAGATACAAGTTCTAAGTAATTAAAAACTTAATTATAAACTTAAATTAAAATATTTTTTACCGAAATTTTACCATGAACATGTTTATTGATCACTTAACAAGTGGAAACTTGTTATTTTTAATGGTAAAGGCAAGTTTAACTTTTACTTAAAACTTGTAACTTAATAGCATACAAAAGTTTAGGTCTGTAAGTAATAGAGAGATAAATCGAGGTATCTGTAAAATTGTCCAGATGTATGAAGGAGGAATTGTTATCATAACGACATGCTTGTATCGTGATTTTGTTGGTCCTTTTCGTAAAATAGGATGGATAATACGGTGTAAGTACGATTGAGAATTGGCAAAAGAGGGGAAGTTATAGCAGGAAAACATAACACAAACTTCAAAATCCAATATTATTGAGTTAACGTCTCGTAAATGTGCTGATATTATAACAAATAATGGGTGCAAAGCAGAATATTATAAAAGTTGCTTAGGATTTGCACAGCTGTTTTTCAACATGATTTTGTTTTTCGTGTTTTATTCACTGTTGATATAATAAAGTTAATGAAGTGTTGTGGGGGATTTTGAGGGAACATATCAATATATAAATAAATCCATTTGTGGTTCACCGGGAAGTATTTTTTAGAGTTCTGGACAACTTTCTTTATGAGAGAAAATAAAGTTGCTTAGGTTTTGCACAGTACTGTATATCGCAAAGTATTACGCAAAACAGACATAATTGAGTGGCCCCATCCATAAAGAGAAAAAAAATTGATTTCTTTTTAAGCAGATGGGAAAATTATTATGAAATAAGAAAGTCTGCGACTTTTTCTCCTTAAAAATTAAATGTTACAAGTAAAAATGGTTGGTACAATTCTGGCAAGAGTATATAAGATTCGGTAATGCCGAAAATATCTCTTTTTTCTGGTAAATATTATAATTATCTATACTAATATTATAAAGAGGAAAGATTTGTATGTTTGCAATGAATAAACTCAAAAACTACTCAACCGATTTCAAAAATTCTTTCATATTAGAATGCTTTTCCCAAATTAATATAGGCTATATATTAGGGTGTCCCTTATATGGTCGATTTTTTTTTTTTTTGCATTTTTGAAAACGCATACCCGCTATTTCTGTTCATTATCTTTTACTTAACCTAAATATAAAATTTTAGCTTCCTCTGTTAACTTTAACACGTGCCGACTGAGCCCTTAAGTTTTATGAAAGAAGATATTAGATGTTTTTTTAAATACAACTGGGAGACGCCAAATATTTAAATTTTGATCAAATTAACACCCGTTATTTGGTGATTTAACTCGCCAATCAAAAATATAGTTATACCCTGTACACATACTGTGTATCGGGGTATATTGTGTTTGTTTGAGCGAAATGTATGTAACGCACAGAAGGAGGGCAGGGGGACCCTATAAAGTATATATATTCTTGATGAGGACGACAAGAGAAATTGATTAAGCCATGTCGGTCCGTCTGTCCGTCCGTATTCACCAATGGTTCTCAGAAACCATAATAGCTAGAGACTTGAAATTTGGTGGGTAGGATGCTCGGCAGCAGATCAAGTTTGAATGGTTTTGTGCCACGCCCACTCCTTCCCGCCCATCCAGCACCGCCCACTTCTTTAAAACGCAATAACTCGAACATCCAAAGAGATAGGTATGTAGACTCAGTATAAGTAGCTCTACAAAACTGCATACCACAATTTTTCCCTCTCCTCTTCATTTACCCTCCCCCGGTTGTCTTCTTAAAATTGCTTGATCTTCAAAACTATTATAGACAAGCTCAGTAAATATGTATCTTTAAAACTGCATACCACAAAATTCCCCTCTTTTTGGTAGTTACCCCTCAATGACCAACAAACAGTAATTTTTCGTAAATTTCACATTTTTGGACCGATTTACTTGATATTTTGAACACTATTTGTTCGGGCGATGTCAAATCAAAATTTTGTTTCGTAGATTTGGGGTGTTGCACTGCCTACTGTGTGTGCAGTTCATTTAGACAGGAAGCTCCCCAACTCCTCCAATCCAAGCTGAGCCTTATTGAAACCTGGTTGATTTGCTGGAAAACTAAAGTAAATCCTCTAAAATCTGCTCAACTAACATTTTCATTAAGAATAGGTGATTGCCCAGAAGTTACATTTAACGGCACTGCATTTCCACAAAGTAACTACGTGAAATATATTGACCGCAGAATAACATGGTAAAACAATATTAAGGAGAAAGTTTGACTATTGTTTTTTATTGGGTAGTTCCTATTTGTTTTTTGTAAGTTTTGTTCAAAAGCTGAACTCGGGTTATGTAGGCCATTATTTCTCATCAAAAATTAAAACATGTTTATACCCTGTACACACACTGTGTATCAGGGTATATTAAGTTTGTTTGAGACGGTTTGTATGTAACGCATAGAAGGAGGGGAGGGGGACCCTATAAAGTATATATATTCTTGATCAGGATGACAAGACGAACTGATATAGCCCTGTCTGTCCGTCCGTCCGTTCGTCCGTCCGTCCGTCCTCACCAATGGTTCTCGAAAACTATAAGAGCTAGAGACCTGAAATTTGGTGGATAGACTCGTGAGGTCAAACGATAGATCAAGTTTGAAGGATTTTTTGCCACGCCCACTCCACGAGCACAACAAAAGGTACTATATTTTTCTTAAAATTGCTGCATCTCCTAAAGTATAAAGAATACAATGCTGAAATTTGGTATGCAAACTCAGGTAACATACCTTTTTAAAACTGCATACAACAAACTACCACTTTCCCCGCAAAGACCAACACACTAAAATTTTGCAGCAATGCTTTGTAACAAAATCCGTACTAAAGCGCCATCTAATGGCAACATTGCACTGTGAGCCCTGCCTCACTATTAGCAAATACACAAACCATATCGTGGTACACTGCTTTTGCTGTCGGCGAATGTTTAACGTGTTATCAACATAGGTGTGTGTACAGGGTATTATATAGTTGAGAATACTCAACTATACCGCCCTTACTGGTTTTAATTTTGATTTTTCCTCATACGCGTTTCGGCGACATTTTTCGCCTTCATCAGGGAGTCTGCTTTTTATTGTTTTTTTTTTCCAATTCACAAAAAAGAGATAACATACATTTACAAGAACATTAGATTTACTTATAACAATGTATTTCTACAAATTATATTATTAAGGAGAAATGTCAGCAACTAAAATTAAAAACGAAAAAAAATGAAAAGTTTACTAACATATTTTATATTGTTCTGGCTGTGTATACTGATAATTTGTGTTAGTTTTCAAACAAACATAAGTATGTTTATGCATAATGCATACAAAGATATTTCGAGTGATTTCGAACGACTTATAGCTAGTGTGTTCCTCTGGAGGAGTCTGGGTTTGCTATATTTAAATTAAACAATATGCAAAGGACGAGTTCTGTCCGTACGCGTCTAGATTTATTTCAAAATTAGTCTTCTTCTTGTTAGTGTTGAACAATGCTAAAAATTATAATGTTCTCTGGTATTTTTGCTTATAGTCTATTTATGCTATGTGATGGCAGATCGCCACAGTACTCCCCCCTAGATTTCAGGTTGTAAAACGAACTGGAAGTCTAATTGTGCGGCGTGGTCTGGTAGATTGTGTCGGTTTGCCATGATCATTTGATTGATTTGATGGTGGTGGTGATGTATCTGGAGTGATTTGTGATGATGGTGTCTCTATTTCCAAAAATGCTGGCTTAAGACGATCGATTGATACTTTGTTATCTCGTCCGTTAATAGTGATGGTGAAAAACTTGGATTGTTTGGATTTGACTTCATAAGGTCCATCATAGGGCGGCTGCAGTGATCCACGTACCGTGTCGTTGCGTACAAAAACATGCGTTGCGCTTTCTAATTCTTTGAACACGAATGTCTTCGAGGTGTCATGATGAGCTGTTTGTGTTGGGCGAATCTCTTGCATCATCTGCGCTAGGTTTATTGCGAAGTCTGTTTGAGGTGTAAATTAGGTGTTGGTGTGGAAAAATTCTCCTGGAAGGCGTAATGTTGTGCCGTAAACAAGTTGAGCTGCTGTTGTTTGTATGTCGGGTTTGTATGCAGATCGTAATCCTAGTAGTATGATCGGTAATTTGTTAGGCCACCCGGCGCTATTTTTACACATAATTGCTGCTTTCAGCGTACGGTGCCAACGTTCGATGATCCCGTTGGCCTGTGGGTGATAAGCTGTTGTTCTGAGATGGTTGATACCGAGAAGTCGTGATAACTCGTTGAATAATCGGGACTCAAATTGTCTGCCCTGGTCCGTGGTGATGCGTGCAGGTATTCCAAAACGCGAAATCCAGGTGTTGATCAGTGCTGTAGCTACGGTTTCAGCTTGTATGTCTTCTATTGCAATGGCTTCTGGCCATCTGGTGTAGCGGTCTATGATTGTGAGGCAGTACCTATATTGGCCAGATTGATGTAGCGGTCCAATTAGATCTATGTTGATATGTTCAAATCTTTGCGTAGTGAGTTGATATTGTTGTAATGGTGAGTGAGTGTGACGTGTAACTTTGGATTTCTGGCATTGTATGCAGTGCTTAACGAAATTGGCTATCTCTTTGTGCATAAAGGGCCATACAAAACGTTGATTGATTGTTTGAATTGTTGATTGAACGCCTCCATGAGCGATGTTATGTATTTGGCTGATAATTTTTTTACGCATTGGTTGTGGTATAAATGGTCGAACTGTAGTAGTTGAAAAATCGCAGTAGATTGGAGTATTAGTATGGGGTAGATTTACAGATTTTAGTTGTAGCGACGTGTTGTTGTCATCTAGCAGTTTTTTTAGTTCTGAACAGTTGGCCTGTGAGAGAGCAATTTGATCGTAGTCGATGACGTTTGCTTGAATGGCTGTAACGCGTGAATCGATGCCAGCTATATGTGTGATTGATGTTGTAAACTGACTAATAAAATCTAAATAGCGAAGTTGTCGTGGTGAAGCTTTTTCTGGCTTTTGAGTGAAAGCGTAAACCAATGGTTTGTGATCGGTGCGGATATTGAATGTTTTGCCTTCTAGCATATGACGAAAATGTTTGATGCTCAGGTAAATGGCGAGCAGTTCACGGTCATATGTACTGTAGTTGCGTTGTGCGTCTGAGAGTTTGACGCTGAAAAATCCCAATGGCTGGTATTCATTGTTGATAACTTGATGAAGAACATCGCCGACTGCTATATCGCTTGCGTCTGTGCTGAGCGAAAGACAAGCGTCTGGTGATGGGTGATCTAAAAGTGTTGCTGCGGCCAATGATTTTTTGCATTCCTCAAAATGCTTGATGTTTTCTTCTGACCAGGTGACTGGCGTACGATCGTTCTTTTTGTTGCCTGGGATGAGCTGTACCAGTGGTGCTTGATGTTTGATTGGTTGAGACAAGAATCTTCTGTAGAAATTCATCATAGCGAGAAATCTTCGAAGTTCCTTTGCAATTTTGGGCAACGGGTAATCTATGATAGCTTTGACTCTGTCGTCTAGAGGCTTGATTCCGTTTGAGTCGACATGATGTCCCAAAAATTCCATCGAAGTTTGTCCAAATTGGCATTTGCTGGGGTTGATTGTGAGATGAAAACGTTGGAGTCGTTCGAAAACTTGGCGAAGGTGTGTTTGGTGTTGTTCCATGTTGTCTGATGCGATGGCAATGTCGTCTAAGTAGATGAAGATAAAATCCAATCCTCTGAATGCGGCATCCATGTAGCGTTGGAATGTTTGTGCTGCGTTGCACAGTCCAAATGTCATGTGGGTAAATTCGAATAAACCGAAAGGCGTAGTTATTGCAGTCTTTGGTATATCGCGTGGTTCAATTGGAATTTGATGATATGCACGGTTGAGATCTATTTTGGCGAAGATTTTCTTGCCATAAAAAATATGTGTGCAATCTTGTATGTGTGGTAGCGGATACCGATCGGGGATTGTCTGTGCGTTGAGTGCTCTATAGTCGCCGCATGGTCTCCATTCGCCTGTTGGTTTGAGAACCATGTGTAAAGGTGAAGCGTATGGGCTTTTTGAAGCTCGGCATATGCCGATTTTCATTAGATATTCGAATTCTGCTTTCGCTGCTTTAAATTTATCCGGAGTCAGTCGAAGTGGTTTTGCGAAGGTTGGTGTGCCTTTTGTGTCGATGTAGTAAGTAACATCGGTTGTTGTTGGTTTGGGTGATGAAGTGTTTAGTTGAGTTATATCCTTGAACTCTTCTAATAGTTTGGCGAATTGGCAGGACGTGTCAAATGTCTTTGGTGCTACTGGTGATTGTAGGCTGCATATGCCATTTCGTGTCAATGTCAATGTTTGAGCGTCGATCAGTTTTCCTCGTTTAATGTCGACAAGCAGATTGTAGTGTTGCAGGAAGTCTGATCCGATGATTGGTCGGTTGATATCGGCAATGATGAAGTTCCATGTGTATGGGCGGCGTAAGCCGAGATCAAGGGTGAGGCGAGTTGAACCGTAGGTTTTTATTGTGGTGCCATTTGCTGCAAAAAGTGGATTTTCTTTTGTAGATGTGAGACGATGATGTAATGCTGAACTTGGTATGACGGAAACATCTGCACGTGTATCGATAAGAAATTTTTTGCCGGACTTGGTGTCTGGAATGAAAAGTCGGTTAGAAGTTGATATGCAGTGAGCTTCTATCCTGAGTTTTGAAGAATGTTGTAAGGCGTTAAAGTGTCCGTCGAAGTTGCCTTTATGATCTTCGACGGTGGTATTTAGTTTTTTGTATCGTTGTTATTACTGTTGTAGGAGCATGGAGTTTGACAATGTTGTGCGCTGCTGCCGTATTTGTTGTGATACCAGCAATATTGGTTATTACTGTTGTGTGATTGCGGTGTGTTGTTGCGCTTGTTGTTGTTTGGAGATCGGCCTCGGCTGCGGGAGCGTCGATCGTTGTTATTATTGAGAATCTGAGAGAGTGTGCTGTTGATTTGTTGGAACAACTTCTCTTGTTCATCGAAGCGTTTTTCTAATCGACTGATGCGATCTTCTTTTGGTTTTGTGTATTCAGTATTGTTGTGTGACAATACTGCAATGTTGTCGTTGGAGGTGTACTTGAGTGAGTCCATGACGACGTCAGCAATTGAAGCTAATTGAGAGAGTGTTGTTTCTGGTGCACTTTCGACCGTTCCTACAACGACGGCTCTAGCTGCGGGAGGCAAGCGTTTAATCCAGTAACGACGAACGACTGATTCATCATTTGTGACATTTGTTCGTTGTAGCTGGCTGAGCAGATGACTGGGGCGTCCATCGCCGAGTTGAATGCCAGTGGCAAGTTTGTCAAGGCGAACCATCTCCGATTCTGCGAATTTGTCTAATATTGCCTGCTTGAGTGTTGTGTATGGATTTGTTTGTGGCTCATTCTGCACAAGATCGTGCACTTGGTCCAAATATTTAGGGTCAGCGTATGCAATTACAGCTGCATATTTTTCGGGTTCCTTCCGAACGCCTATACCTTGTAGTAGAAACCAGCTTTCGAGTTTTGTAAAAAACATCTCAACGTTTGAGATTGTGTGAAGTTGTGGAAACGGCATTTTGGCCAAAACAGAATTAATGTTAACTTCGTCTGCTGGAATATTTTCTGCGTCAACAAAACTGTCGTTCTCCATTTTTGAGTATTACGCAGTTGCTTTTTGATGAATGTTTGTGTGTGTGTGTGGCTGATCAAAACGCGCACTTTTGATTTCGAAGAATGTTCTAGAATGCTAACTGTTTCCTAACGAATGTTTGTGTATGTATGTATGTATGAGGGACCGGCGTCCAAAAACGTGAACTTTGAGGTTAAATGCGTTAGAAATTTTTGTTTGCGTGCTTGCGATTCCTTTGATCACCATTTATAGGTGTGCGTGTTTAGAATTTAAGGGGTCACCAATTATAGCTGGTGTGTTCCTCTGGAGGAGTCTGGGTTTGCTATATTTAAATTAAACAATATGCAAAGCACGAGTTCTGTCCGTACGCGTCTAGATTTATTTCAAAATTAGTCTTCTTCTTGTTAGTGTTGAATAATGCTAAAAATTATAATGTTCTCTGGTATTTTTGCTTATAGTCTATTTATGCTATGTGATGGCAGATCACCACAGACTTAACGAAAAACTTAAGTCGTTTGATAAATCTCTCTCCACCCTCAAGTCCGTTGAACCTTCACCTAAGCGAAAGAAGCCCCATCCGGCACTAAACATTCCCATTCCGACAACTCTTTGTCTGCCGGATGAGACCATGGAATTCTTTTCCCCGCTTCCTTCGCCTATTGTTCCGCCTATTGTTGTCACAGCATCAGAAAGTTCTTATGCTTCAGTTGCCAAAACCAACAATATTGTTCCTCCCGAACTTATTCAAACCGCTTCTGAAGTACATATTCCTCAAGGGGATCAACAGCCCAAAAAGCTTGTTGTTGTGCCACCTAAGCCACAAAAGAAATTCATTTTTCTATCCCGCTTAGCTGCGGACACTTCTGAAAGTGATATAAATCATTTTATCACTTCCAAGATAAAATCTGTCACAAATTTAACAATTTCTAAATTTAAATTTAACTCAGCGCGATCTATTTTATCCTTCAAAATCTCAGTGCCAGAATCTTTCTTCAACGCTTTAGTTGACTCAAATTTCTGGCCTGATGGTTGCGTTGTGCATGAGTTCAAATTTAAAGACCGTACTAATACGGGAAATATGGTCAAACCTTCTGGGTCAAAAAACTGATTACTCCCCGTAACACCCCTTCAGTTTTGACACTAAGCTTTCAAAATGTCAGAGGGTTAAACTCAAAACTAACTTCTCTTTATTTAAAAAGTTTTTCATTATCTTCTGATATCATTGTCTTTGTTGAAACATGGCTTCGCCCTGATGTTTTAAACTCGGAACTTTTCTGTGACAGCTTTATTACTTTTCGCAAAGATCGTCTTGGCAAAATTGGTGGTGGAGTTATGATCTCTGTTGCTGTTCAACACACATCGGAACAAATTTGTGTGATAGGTACTGACGCTATTGAGCTAATATGCGTTAAAATAACTCTTGCAAAGACTCACGTTTTCATTACGTGCTCTTACATTCCACCGAAATCAGAACCATCAGTTTATTCTGCACATATAAAGGCTATTCAATCTGTACTTGACTTGGTTAAGGATTCAGATACAATGCTTATCTTTGGAGACTTCAACCTCCCTCACATTTCTTGGATTGCATCCGACAATTCAAATATAGTGTCTCCTTTGTCTAGTAATGATTTTATTGATTCTTTGCTTGAATCATCATTTAACCAAATAAACAGCATAAAAAATTCTTAAGATCGAATTTTAGATCTTGTTTTTATAAACAACATTGAGTTCGCATCACTTTGCATCACTTTGCCTTCCAGTATCACAACCTGAAGACTCTTACCATCCAACGTTGGACCTTACAATTACACTAAACTCACTAACAAATCCTCGACAAAATCCTCTAGATGCCAAACGTAACCTTGTATTTTGTTTAAGAAAAGCCGATTTTGAACGACTTGGTCTTTTGCTTTCTAACACTGATTGGTCGTACATTCATAACACGCCCAACATTGAACAGGCAGTAAAGTTTTTTAACGCAACTATGTATAAACTGTTTAAAATGTGCGTACCAAGAGTTAAGATGATATCACACGTAAATAAACCGCCGTGGTTTTCAAAAGAATTGTCTCGTCTAAAGAACTTAAAAAATAGATTATTTAAAAAATATAAGAGAACCGGAGCTCTTGTTGATTATGTAAACTATGCAAAAGCTCGTTATAAATTCACTTTATGTAATAAACGAGATTACGATTTTTACCTAATTAAATTAACATCCAATATATATCGCGATCCTAAAAATTTTTGTAATACAATTTAATACAAGTCTAACTCTAACTCATTTCCGTCATGTATGAAATTCAATGGTGTGGAAGGAAATGATGATGCAACGATATCCAACCTCTTTGCAGAATTTTTCCAAAGCACCTATAATAACTATTCATACCAAAACGTAACTTATCCATACTTCATCAATGATAGGACTCATATCAATGTGCCAGTTATTGAAAATGAAACAGTTCTTAGACACTTGAAATTAATTAAGTCATCTTTTACTGCTGGTCCCGATAATATTCCTAGTTGCGTTTTAAAGCACTGCGCTGAAATGTTGTTTTATCCATTATGTACGCTTTTCAACATGTCGCTTAAAAACTCTATTGTGCCCACCATTTGGAAAGAGTCTTACATTATACCCCTTTACAAAAAAGGCAGTAAGGTTGACATTTCTAATTACAGAGGCATTGCTAAACTGTGTGCTATTCCAAAACTATTTGAACAGATCATTACGGAACAGCTACAGCACTTTGTACCATCACTTCTAAATTTGTCTCAGCATGGCTTTCTCAAGAAACGGTCGACGGTAACTAACTTAATGGAATTCATTTCAATTGTCAATCGAAATTTTTCCTCCGGCTTCCAAACCGATGTTGTGTACACAGATTTCAGTAAAGCATTTGATTGTGTTTGTCACTCTCTGCTTTTAGCAAAACTCGAAACTTATGGTTTTCCACCATCATTAGTCCGTTGGCTGTCGTCCTATCTTGAATCTCGAACTCAATGTGTTCTTTTTAAAACATCGGTTTCGAATTTTTGTTACTTCAGGGGTTCCTCAAGGTAGTCACCTTGGCCCCTTATTGTTTAATATATTTATAAATGACTTGCCTACTGTGATCAAACACTGTCATGTTTTAATGTATGCTGACGACGTGAAATTATGTCTAACCGTTAATTCTATAGATCAGCAGAATCGGCTACAGTCTGATCTTGACTCTCTCTCACAATGGTGTGCTGTAAACAATTTATTGTTGTACAGTGAGAAATGCAAGTTAATGTCTTTTTATAGAAAAAAACTAATTGTTTGCACGTACAAGTTAAATAATCTGTACCTGGAGCGTATCTCTCAGTTTAATGACCTTGGTGTTTTGATGGATCTAAAACTTCATTTCGCTTCACATATTTCGCTGTCTGTTAATAAGGCTAGAGGCGTACTGGGTTTCATCAAAAGATGGTCCAAGGAATTTAATGACCCGTACACAACTAAATTGCTTTACACTTCTTTAGTACGGCCCATCTTGGAATATGAAAAGTATAAGAACCAAATTGAGTCTGTTCAGAAACAGTTCCTTCTGTTTGCTCTTAGGAATCCACACTGGGACCCCTGAGTTCACCTTCCTCCCTATAGTAGTCGGTTGAAGCTTATTAATTTGCCATCATTATCTAGTCGTAGAACTATGCTTGGTACTTTGTTTTTGCATAACCTAATAAATGGCATGATATTCTCTCCTACATTGTTAGCGTATATAGAGTTCAATGTTCCCGCTAGAGTAACCAGAAATTTTAGTCCGATCTCTCTCAGTACCTGCAGATCGACATATTTAGATCATGACTCGTTTCGTGTTTTATGTAGGTATTATAAAAAATATTTTAGTTTAATGGAGGACTGCTCCTCTACTAACCTTATAAAACGTAGTATTCTAACATATTTAAATAAGTAAAATTTTGTTTATTAAAACTACATAACATAACTAATTGCGTAACTTAGTAGTATTAAAGAAATTGTTTAAAAATTAGTTTATTAGTATTCTTATTGTGTGTAGAGTAAGTAGTAAAGCGACTGTTGACTTTGACTGTAGTCGCGGAACAGGCTGACCTGGTGTCGCAAGTCCATTTGAGGGTAGTGCGCTACCACAACGTCTTGCGCCTGTAGTTAGAAAAAAAAAAAAAAAATGATTACATATGCTTTTGTTATTTGTTTCGTTTGTTTATTTCACGTGTAATTGTTGCATCGCTCTCCTAATCTGCTTGGCGCTAAATTATTTTACTCTCTCAAGAGCTTTGTCTATTTAATTTATTTAAAAGAAAGCTTCATACTGTTTATCAGTAGCCCTTAAGTGACAAACGGGTTTCTTTGAAAACAAAACATTTTTAAGTGATTATACCCAGCACATAGAGTTTGTCGGGGTGTATTATGTTTGTTTGAAAGCAAAAGTATGTAACGCATAAAAGAAAGGGAGGGGGACCCTATAAAGTATATATATTCTTGATCAGGACGACAAGAGAAATCGATTAAGCCATGTCGGTCCGTCTGTCTGTCCGTCTGTTCGTCCGTATTCACCAATGGTTCTCGGAAACCATAAGAGCTAGAGACTTGAAGACTCGTGATGCTCGGCAGCAGATCAAGTTTGAACGGTTTTGCCTCACGCCCACTCCTTCCCGCCCATCCAGTACCACCTAATTTTTTAAAACGCTTTAACTTGAACATCCAAAGTCGGTATGTGCATACCACAATTTTACCCCCACCCCTTAATTTCCCCTCTCCCATTGTTTTTCTTAAGAAAGCTATATCTCCAAAAGTATTGAAGGTACGAATATGACATTTTGTATAAAAGCTCAGTAGGTACACATCTTTAAAACTGCATACCACAAATTTCCCCTCCTATTCATAGTTACCCTTCAGAGACCAACAAACTCAAATTTTTCGTAAAATCCAAATTTTTTGACCGATATTGATATTTTGAACGGTATTTGAACGGCCGGTGTCAAATCAATATGTTTTTGTAGATTTTCGGTGTGGCACGGCCTACCATGTGTGCAGGATATTATAATGTCGAGTTTACTCAACTATACCGCCCATACTGGTTTTCTCTTTCGTTTTTATACCCTGTACACACAGTGTATCAGGAAATATTGGGTTTGTTTGAACGAAATGTAGGTAACGCACAGGTTCTCGGAAACTATAAGAGCTAGAGACTTGAAATTTGGAGGGTAGACTCGTGATACTGGGCAGCAGATGAAGTTTTATTTTTTTTTGTGCCACGCCCACTCCTTCCCGTCAAACCAGCACCACAACTTTTTTCAAACGCTATAACTTGAACACCCGATGTAATAGAAACATAAAAGTCAGTATACATATAAACTCAGTATTAGTAGCTCTATAAAAATACATACCACAATTTCCCCCTCTTTTTAATTTCCCCTCTCCCAGTTGTTTCCCAAAACTATTAAGGGAACGAACCTCAAACAAACTAAGTAAGTGTATACCTTTCAAACTACGAACCACAAAATTCCCCTCTCTTTCATGGTTACCCCTCAAACACCAACAAACTCAATTTTTCCGAAAATTTCACATTTTCTGACTGATTTTCTTGATATTTTAAACACTATTTGAATAGTCGACGTCAGATCAATATTTTTTTTTATAGATTTGGGGGGATACCGTGTTTGCAGGGTACTATATTGTCGAGTATACTTGACTACAGCGTCCTTACTGGTTTATTACTTTTTTTTTGTTTCCTTATTAAAAAAAAGAATATTATAATGAATTGCTGTTTGCCTAAATGCCCAATTAAGGGTGACAAGGAATTCTTGGTGGCATGTTGGATATGCGAGTCTACTGCTCACCTAAAATGTGTCGAACTAAATGGTCGCATTGCTGACATTTTGGAGAAGAGAATCGGCTTTCACTGGAGCTGTCCAAAATGTCGTTCATCAGATATTGAGTTACAATCAGTGGGTCAGTCTTATGCATAACACATATAAAGATATTTCGAAAGATTTCGAGTGACTTAACGAAAAATTTAAGTTGTTTGATAAGTCTCTCTACAGCTTTAAATCAGTTGAACCTTCCCCTAAGCGAAAAAGGCCTCATTCGCCGCTCAACATTTCTATTCCGACAACCTTATGTCTTCGGGATGAGAACAAGAAATTCTTTTCGCCGCTTCCGCCACCTAATGTTCCGATTGTTGTCACAGCATCATAAGGTTCATATGCTTCTGTTGCCAAAATCACTAATTTCGTTCCTTCCGAAGTGATACAAACCGCTTCTGGAAGAAATCCTCCTCATGGTGATCAACAGCCAAAAAAGTTAGTTGTTGTGCCACCTGCGCTTCTTTTCTATCCCGCTTAGCTGCGGATACTTCGGAAAGTGATATAATTCACTTTATCACTTACAAGATCAAATCTGTCGCAAATTTCTCTAATTTTAAATTCAACTCAGCGCGATCTATTTCATCCTTTAAAATCTCAGTGCCACCCGTTTTAGTTGACTCATATTTCTGCCCTGATGATTATACCCCTTCAGTTTTGACAGTAAGTTTTCAAAATGTTAGAGGATTAAACTCAAAACTAACTCCTCTTTATTTAAAAAGATTTTCATTATGTTTTGATATCATTGTCTTTGTTGAAACTTGGCTTCGCCTTGATGTTTTTAACTCAGAACTTTTCTGTGACGGCTTCATTACTTTTCGTAAAGATCGTCTTGGCAAAATTTGTGGTGGAGTTCGAATCTCTGTTGTTGTTCAACACACATTGGTTTGAAAGGTACTGACGATATTGAGCTAATATGCGTTGGAATAATTATTACTAAGACTCACATTTTCATTACGTGCTCCTACATTCCACCACCATTCGTATATTCAGCGCATATAAACGCTATTCAATCTGTTATAGATGGTTAAAGATAAAGATACGATGTTGATCTTTGGAGACTTCAATCTCCCTCACATTTCTTAGATTGCATCCGACAATTCAAAGATACAAAAAAAAAAAAATAAAATACATACTATGCAAAAGTTTGCTATAAATTCACTTTGTGTAACAAACGATATTACAATTTTTACTTAATTAAATTAAAATCCAATATACATATATCGCGATCCCAAAAATATTTTTTATAAAGTCTAACTGTAATTCATTTCCTTCATGTATGAAATTCAATGGTGTGGAAACAAACGATGATGCAACGATATCCAACCTCTTTGCTGAATTTTTCCAAAGCACCTTTAATGACTATTCATACCAAAACGTTACGTACCCATATTTAATCAAATATAGAAATTATATATATATGCCGGTTATTGAAAATGAAACTGTTCTTAGATTTTTAAAATGAATGAAACCATCTTTTACCGCTGGTCCAGATAGTATTCCTGGTTGCGTTTCAAAGCACTGTGCCGAGATGTTATTTATTCCATTACATAAGCTTTTTAACATGTCGTTAAGCTCTTCTATTGTTCCCAAGATTTGGAAACAGTCTTGCATTATATCCCTTTATAAAAAAGGCAGTAAGGTGGACATCTGGAATAACAAAGGCATTGCTAAGCTATGTGCTATTCCAAAACTATTTTAACAGATCATTACGGAACTGCTACAACACTTCGTGCCAGCACTTCTGAATTTGTCTCAGCATGGCTTCCTCAAGAAACGGTCAACGGTAACTAACTTATTAGAATTCATTTCTAATGTCAATCGAAATTTTTCCTCCGGCTGCCAAACCGATATTGTGTACAATGATTTCAGTAAAGCAGTTCATTGTGTTTGTCACTCTCTGCTTTTAAAAAAACTCGAAAATTTATGGTTTTCCACCATCGTAAGTTCGTTGGCTGTCGTCTTATCTTGAATCTCATTTTAATACATCAATTTTGAGACGAATTTGTGTTTCTTCTGGCGTTCCTCAAGGTAGTCATCTTGGTCCTTTATTGTTTAATATATTTATTAATAACTTGCCTACTGTGATCAAGCACATCCATGTTTTAATGTATGTTGACGACGTGAAATTGTGACTGACCGTTAATTCTTTAGATCAACAGAATCTGCTCCAGTCTGATCTTGGCTCTCTTTCACAATGGTGTGCTGTAAACAATTTACAAGCTTTTATAGACAGCTTTTATAGAAAAAAACTAATTGTTTGCATGTACAAGTTAAATAATTTGTACCTTGCCCTTATCTCACAGTTTAATGACCTTGGTGTTGTCATGGATCCAAAACTTCATTTCACTTCACATATTTCGCTCTCCGTTACCAAGGCTAAATGCGTACTGGGTTTCATCAAAGGATGGTCCAATGATTTTTATGACCCGTACACCTTATACACCTTACCTTATACAACGTAGTATTCTAACATATTTAAATAAGTACAAATTTTGTTTATCGAACGCAGTATGTAAAATGTAATGTTAATTGTTTAACTTAGTCGTTTAAAGGAATTGTTTATAATTTAGTTTATTAGTATTTTTAATTGTTTTTAGAGTAAGTAGTATCGCGATTTTTGACTTTGTCCGTAATCGCGGAACAGGCTGACCTGATGTCGCAAGTCCACTTGAAGGTAGTGCGCTACCACAGCGTCTTGCGCCTGTAGTTAAAAGGAAAAAAAATCTAACAATTCATATTAATATACATTAGTATTTGAAATTGTTGAAAAGTCAGTAGAAATATTTAATTTTAATGAAAATGTGTATTAGTGCAAGTTGGTATGTGAACATTGTTTGATACATATGTCACTGTCAAAAAAAAAATTAAGTTCAAATTCTCAATTTGTTTTGAACTTGGATTGAATTATGTAATAGTATGGCAGCCAAAGGAGGGATTATCATTGTTACTACTATTTGGCAAATTAGTACGAGCCCCGACCACTATTAATTCGTACGGCAAGCTTTTTTGTGTGCAATGTTTAACAAACGTTATTTCCAATGCTAATGCAGATATCACACTCAAATATATTTTTTTTCGGATATATAATTGTATTCTCTTTACTATAGAAAAAAAAACAACTTGTTGTAATTTCAACAACAACAATAACATTAAGGGGTTACGCCTCCCTGGCACTCGAAAAAATAGTCACATAAGTAATGATTTTTTTTTACATAAGTATTAATTTTTTTTTAATATGTTTAAATGTGCATATATACACATTAAGATGTTGGTTTAAAAAAAAAAAACCGTATACAACAAAATTAAATATAACCGAAGTTATGAACCAACAAGTAGAGCCCTTTTTTGAAAATCCATTTTGTTGGTGTACACGATATCTCGATCTGCAATCATCTTAAAAATGTAGAATGAATATTATTTCATTAAGAAATAAAATATCTAGGGCGATACAAGAGGAAAAAAAATTAAAAAATTTTTTTTTTAAATTACAGGTGTTCAAAAAAAAATTATTTTTATTTTCGTGATATTTTTTTATAATCTATACAATAACTTTTGAACAAAGTCCTGAATTGAAAAACCCCCTCGTATCGCCTTAGGTATTGTCCCCAAGAATATATCCTCCAAATTTTAGCAAGATCGGTCAAGTAGTTTTTGAGATATGATGTACACCAGTTTGAAAAAAGTAGTATCGAGAAAAACGCAAAAGAAGAATCAATACGCCATATGGGCCTTTCTGTGTGTCGCGCTTATAATTGCTTCTGCAAAAAATTCGAATTCGAAAACTGGTAAAGGCTTAATATGTTCTTCAAAGCGTAAACAATTTATTAAGCCAAAAAAAACAAATTTGATATTTGGAAAATTTCAGGGTGGCCCTTAATTTGAAGAAGTGCATTGCTTAACGAAAATAAATCTTTTTTGTACCTTCTGCATTGTTTATAATTTCTAGATTATAACTAGATACTGATTGTGTTACCCTGTTTGCTTTTGTTTTGATTTTCTTACGATTTAAAGCTAAGCTTAAGCAGCGTACGAATTAATAGTGGTCACATATATTTTATCAGTTAGTTTTTCAAATTAATGTTATTATTGTTGTTGTTGAAATTACAACAAGTTGTTTTATTCTATAGTATAGAGAATAAAATTATATTTCAGAAAAAAAAATATTTAAGTGAGATATCTGCATTAGCATTGGAAATATCGTCTGTTAAACATTGCATATGGGTAAAAAAGCTTGCCGTACGAATTAATAGTGGTCGGGGCTCGTATATGAGGATAGATAATACCCTGTTGAGTACTTTCCCTAGATGTAAGATTTCTATTTAGTGCCCCGCGTGAAGGGCAGAGCTTTGATTTTAATTTACCCCTGCGTGGCAGATTAAGAAAAGATGGGCTCATTACATGCTAGTAGGTCACCATTTCGATATCGACCACTTTGAGTGAGACGTAAGGGGTCTAAATTTTGTAAAAAGAAACTTTAAAAATTTTTCACAATCTTTTTCTCTTTATTATATCTAATCTATTGACGCAGGAGTAAATCATATTTTAGCATTGTCGGCTCTCCGACTTTAAGAAAATTTAAGGAATTCTCTTGCATTAATTGGGACAGAGGATACGATAATTATCTAAGGCGACTACGCGCAGTCTTTTCTAATGATAATAGTCGAATCCTTTCCACGCATGTTTTTGTATCGTCACATTTCTTCCTCCCTCCCTCCTTCCCGATTTCCAATTCGGTAGTAAATTATTTGTTGACAATTGTCATTTGTTTGCTAGTCAGAGGTGTACTGAAAAAGTACTGTTCTTTTCGAAGTGAATTGTTTTTAAATCAATTGTGGTGTTCCAGAAAACTCCCACATTTTGTGTTTTCGATCATTACTCTTCAAATAAGGCAGAGTTGTATACACAAAAAAAACTTTGAGTATATATAGCTATTTGAATATGCTTATTCTTTACAAAATATAAAACAATATTGCACCTACACTTACAATTATGGATAACTTGAATGTCATTTAAATTTAGACACAATTATTCTTGAATTGAGCAGCCCGCCAAATTATTCAAATGTTATAACAACCATTCTTTTCCTATGATGTGTGATTGGTAAACATATGAAAATTGGCAACAAATAATTCAGTGCCGAATTGAAAATAGGAAAAGAGCAAAGCAAATACAAAGAAACCTGGCGAATCAAAAACATACCTCTTACATCGATAATTGACTTTCATATAGAAAGGAAACGACTATTATCCTTAGAAAAGCCTGCGTGTAGGAATCTTTGATGTATGGTATATCGTCTTCTCTGTCGCGATCAATGCAAGAGTATTCATTTCATTTACTTATAGTTGGGCACGTGTAGTGTGAGCTTGACGCATATAAGTTTTGCTTTGTTGATTGTGGGAATGTGTTTTTTTTTTTGTCTTGGTATATTCGCTACATTTTGTGATTTTTGAAAGCTGCTGAATTGACATTGGGTTGAACCTATATTTGTTTGAATTGTTATATTTTTTTTTTATTACAAAAAAAAAAAAACGATTTGAATTTGCACCGACAAATCGTTAATTTCCCAGCGAAATATTGTACCCTTTTGTCCGAAACGGTTAGGCTGTCCTAAAAGTGGTCATTTTGGTCATTCCTTGTTTGCACGACGTTTAAGTGACGTTTAAGAAAACGAAGTTACTTGCGAAGATACTTCGATGATGAGGTTCTTTTCTGATCTGGTCATCGCAGTATAGAGACGTGCTCAAAAAAAAAATCGCGTGCAACACAGTACACGTGTATGAAGTGAAACTTTCTTTAAAAGAAACAAAAAACTAGTAAGGAAGCTATCTTCAGCCATGCCCATTTTCTGGATTGAACTTTTCTTTATCTTAATATCCTATACACTAGTTTTCATTTTTTTAGCTCATTGCATCCTGAAATATGCAAATTATCAATTTTTGCTATAAGTAGGCGTAGCAA
Organism: Phortica okadai; assembly: GCA_034638295.1. Classification (NCBI taxonomy): domain Eukaryota; kingdom Metazoa; phylum Arthropoda; class Insecta; order Diptera; family Drosophilidae; genus Phortica; species Phortica okadai. The sequence continues at coordinate 29,340,504 of CM067849.1, read as the reverse complement.
TGCCCAATAGTTTTTATGTCTCTGTAAGACAAAAAGTGTGAAGTTTCAGGTCAATTGATTAAAAAACAAAAAACGTTTTACATACAATGACGTAAATTTGCTTTTTTCCTCTAATCAATGATTTATGGTAATAAAAATGGAAGATCTGTGCAACATTTCAGGTCGATGATTTCATAACAATAACAAGGAAAATTTGAGTGTCTGAAAAATATATTACCAACCAAATTTTTTGAGCTGGAAAACAATCAATCCGCTTGTATCTATTTTCGAAGATTGAAAAGTAAATACATTTGAATTAAATTGTTGAAATAATCTTCAAATTATAATTGATGTGAAATTGCATTTAAAATGGTTAAAAAAAACTCGTAAAAATGGTAAATTTTATGAAATTATATATGTGTCACCATTTTTGAATGCATAAATGCAAAGAAGAAGAATTAATTCTGTTTCCCGAAGAACAGAGTCAAGTTAACTACCAATGCTCCAATGTGTGGAATGTACTCGACTTTATTTGTTGCATATATAATTTATTATAAGTGTTCACTTTTATAATATTTTGAATTTGTAAATTAATTGTTTTCATTTGCTAATCACAGTAATGGAAAGGGTATTATTGTCAATTGCAAATTGAACGGCCTTCAACATAATTGGGAGGACGTGAATTGCAGATGGATTCACGGCTCATATATTATGAAGCTGATTAGTGACGCTAAGTAGCGGGCAACAACAAACACAATGCATACGCTCAGACATTGTCATAGGTAGCAACAACAACACTGTCCGCATTAAAAGTGCTTGTTTACGTCGAAAATAACAACAACAAGAGTTTTTATAATATTTGGAGTACACATGCCAGGTAAGTTGTTGTTGCATATGCGCCAGATGGCGAAAGTGACGGTTGAAGAGGAATGCGAAAATTACAACTAAGCATGTTGTTGTTACTTCTTTTTATGACTACGCAGTTTATGAATACAGACTGTCAATCTATATTCTATTTCATTCTCTCGCAGGCTAAATCATTTAAATGTATAGTCTGTCTCTTTTTCATGTCGTTTCATCGAGTTTCAAATCGCACCCATGCTAAAGAAGTTTCACTTCAAAAATAAAATAAAAAATTAGTTTTTGCTTGGCACAAGTTAAGTCTTTAGAAGCGGTATTGTGACACGAAGCAGTCAGAATTGCTTGGGAAAATTTGTGAACGCCTTCTCCAAACTAAGCGGGTAAATATTTAAAAGTCTAGCTCAACAGGTTCAGTTTTCAACAATTTAGAATTTTGGGTTTTTTTTTCCTTTGTTCGGTCTAATCCACAGATTAGGCGTTTAGTGTCTCATTTCAGTTTCATACCAACTGAAAATTTGTTTATAAAAAAAAATGCCAAATTAAATCGTATGCTATTCACTCTTGCAAATTAAACAAAATATGCAGTTAAATAGCTGACATATACGTATGTTGCATTTTCCTTTTTTGTTTGGGAAAAAAGGGAAAAAAATCTTTATTTTAATTGGCACTTATTCATCTGAATAAAAGAAAAAAAAACACGCAAATATCTCGATCGGTATGAAACTGAGAAGAAAAAGTGCGCTCGAACGACAACACTGAAAGAAGTAGAATAGAGCGAATTGTTCGGCCTTGTTGGAAGCTGAAGACCCCAATCTAGTTGGCCAATCCAGTCCTGAACGCGGATGACGAACCTACTCTTTGCAGGAGAGTCGAGGCGAATTCTCGCATAAAAGCATCAGTCGACAAACATCAGTGTCGAAAGCACAGCAACTCGAGAACGGAGTCTGCCCATGTCGGGAAAACTTAAATCGCAAATTATGCGGTCGAAATTAAAAAATTTAGTGTATGTATTATTATTATTATTTTTTTTTTGCGGCAGATATAGTGGTATAGTTTTTCTTGAATTTAATGCGAAATTGTGTAAAAGTGCGGTGATCAAAAGTGGGGTTAGGGAGAACCACTAAATATTAGCATCTCGTTATGCAACCCACATGTGAAAGCAACAAATAAAGAGTTCGATTGGTGAAAGGTTCTTAAAACCCAAATGTTGCTATGCGAAAGTTTTAAATTTATTTTGTAAAAAAAAAAAAAAAAGATATATAAAACCAATAGAAGTGTTCGATACGAATTTCTATGCGAACATGAGAACATATATTTTCTCTCTTTATAAAATCTAAGCTCCAAACACAGGAATCAACCAGCAACCGGCGACGAAAGATCTTTCAACGTGGATGTTTTGGGTGAGTTTATACAAATTGTGTTTTTTGTTGAAAATATATGTTCTGAAATAAAAAAAATTTGAAAAGCATCAGCATCAAACTTAACTTAAACATATGCACTTAACCAAACGAAATATTGTAAAAAAAAAAAAAATTTCGAAATTTCCCTTCGCGTATAAGAGTGCCTCTACTTCGATGAGAGTGTCCCAAACAGCCTAGTGTGGCTATGCACCTGCTTCGCGAAGAGCATCTCTAGCGTGCGATCATATTTAAGAGAGCATCAGCCGTGCCAGCAATAAAAAAAAAAAAAAAACAGTAAGGGCGGTATAATCGAGTATACTCGACAATATAATACCCTGCACACATGGTAGGCGTTGCCACACCCTCAATCTACAAAAACATATTGATCTGACGTCGCCTATTCAAATAGTGTTCAAAATATCAAGAAAATCGGTCAAAAAATGTGGTTTTTACGAAAAATTTAAGTTTGTAGGCCTCTGAGGGGTAGCCATTAAAGAGAGTGGAAATTTTTGGTATGCGGTTTTTAAGATGTATTATCACTGAGCTTGTATAAAGAATTTCAGGTTCATACCTCTGTTAGTTTTGGAGGTACAGCAAATTTAAGAAAAGAACCGGGGGAGGGGAAATGAAGAGGAGGGGGAAAAATTGTGGTATTCAGTTTTGTAGAGCTACTTATACTGAGACTACATACCGACTTTCATTTTTCTTTCTCTTTGAATGTTCGAGTTATAGCATTTTAAAAAAGTGTGAGGTGCTGGATGGGCGGGAAGGAGTGGGCGTGGCACAAAACCGTTCAAACTTGATCTGCAGCCGAGCATCACGAGTCTACCCACCAAATTTCAAGTCTCTAGCTATTATAGTTTCTGAGAACCATTGGTGAATACGGACGGACAGACAGACGGACGGACGGACAGACGGACGGACATGGCTTAATCAATTTCTCTTGTCGTCCTGATCAAGAATATATATACTTTATAGGGTCCCCCTGCCCTCCTTCTGTGCGTTACATACATTTCGCTCAAACAAACACAATATATCCCGATACACAGTACGTGTACAGGGTATAAAAAAAAAAACTAACGTTGATGCCTCTCATCGGTATAACTTTTAAGTGAGCATTACCGTTTGATTTTTTTGGCATTTGCCGCAGACACGCGTGATAAATTGATGCTCAGAAAAGAGCAAATTGCCTCAGACAGCACTGCAAAGGCACAGAATGAGGTTTTAAGCACCTTGCTAGGGGTGATGCAACGCGTGGCCGAGTCAATGGACAAAGGATTTGAGCGTTTAAGTCTACAAACGAGCACGGCAGGCGTTGCTGCTCAATGCCAGGCATCACCTCCCTTAATTGATCCTTCCCCGGCTATGCCAGCAACAGAGCAACAAGCTTTACAACAATTGTTTGTAGGTAGGCAAAATAGCAGCAGCCACAGCGATAGAATACCTTCTGTAGACCCTAATAGGCAAGTTGCGTTCGAGTTAGCGCCGCAGGCAGACAAAGTCAGCCATATAATCAATAATTGGAGGTTGAAGTTTAATGGCGGATCAAATGGAATGACCATAGGCAATTTTGTTTATCGAGTGGAAGCGCTGACTTCGCAGACATTAGGCGGAAACTTCGATGTATTATGTAGATATGCAAGTTTACTATTTGAGGGTAAGGCCAGCGAATGGTTCTGGCGTTATCACAAAAGTGTAAGTGATGTACGTTGGATTGAGCTGCGCTCGGCACTTCTGAAGTATTATCACGACGCAAGAACAGATGTAGACTTCAGAGAATTGATAAGGGACAGGAAACAAAAGTCAAATGAACCATTTGATCGCTTTCATGAAGCCATTTTGGATCTTGCAGATCGACTGCAGAACCCTTTGAGTGAAAGAGAGTTGGTAGAGATTCTGAGAAGAAATCTTTTGCCAGAAATACAGCACGAGATACTTAATATTACAATCGCAAATGTATCTCAACTTCGCGACATAGTCCGCAAAAGAGAACATTTTCTTCAGGATGTGAGGAAATCGTTGCAGGCAGGTCGGCCAAATTTAGTGAAGAAGACAGTTGCTGAATTGTGCGAAGATTCAGAAGAATCCGAGCAGGAGATAGATGATGTATCCGCGATATCTCTTAGGTGTTGGAATTGCAATAGCACCGGGCATCGTTATCAAGAATGTGTAGGAGATAGGCGGATATTTTGCTACGGTTGTGGCACTCCAGATGTGTACAAACCAGCATGTAAAAAATGTATGGAAACAAAAAACGCGCAGAGTCGTGCACCGGCGAAGGGTGCACGCAAACAGATGCACAACAAAGCAACAAACACCGATTAGATACTTGTGATTCGTCTCAGATAGATGAGTCACACTCCCAGACTAAGACAATTTTGGTATCAGATTTGATGGAATCAGATGAAAACTTGAATGATGAACTTTGTAGGAATCCAAAAGATCCTACCATACCCGGATCTAAATTGAGCGCAGATACTTCTCCAAGAATTAGGAAAAAAACGGTCAAGCGTTTTCGTAGTTATTTTCAGCAGGTGAAAATAGACAAAAGAAATTTTGTTAGTAGTATTTTCGGCAGGCGCAATGACAGTAGGATTTATTTGAAAGTGGAAATTCTAGGCCATGTTATAAGCGGCTTATTAGATACTGGTGCTACGATAAGTTGCGTAGGAGGGAAGTTTGGGCGTCAGCTTTTAGATGCGAAGATACCTTTTAAAAAAATAAATTCATCTGTTGCTACATCTAAATCTAGGAACAAAAGATAGTAGGAAAAATTATGACAAACGTGACCTACGATTATAACTCAGAGGCAATATCTATTTTTATTGTTCCATCTCTTGCACAGGACGTGTACTTGGGAATTGATTTTTGCGAGGCATTTGGGTTGTTTGCGGAATTGAGGAGAAGAACCCAATTAAGTATCGCGTCGTTGACCTCACCTCACCAGACGTTTGCAATTCGCGATAAAAAAATTTCCTTCGTTTGTGTTGAAAGGGTTAGGTCGTACAACTATGCTGTCGCATGTAATAGATGTAGGTGTTGCAAGGCCAGTAAAACAACGTCATTTCCCAGTGTCGCCGGCAATAGAGAAATTAATTTATGGAGAATTAGACTGGATGTTGGCATTAGGGGTAATAGAGGAGTCAACCAGTTCTTTGTCTTTGCCAGTCGTGCTGGTGCGGAAGCCAGGAAAAGTACGTCTTTGCTTAGACAGTCGTAAGGTGAACGAGCTTACAGTTAAAGATGCCTATCCCTTGCCGCACATTAACGGCATACTTAGTCGATTACCGAAATCTGGCTTAACAATAAATGTTGAAAAAAGCAAATTTTGTATAGATGAGGTGAAGTGCCTTGGGCACATCGTAGGCAAAGGGTCTATTAAAACTGATCCTGACAAGATTGCAGCGATAATGGATTTTTCATCTCCCCGGTCTATACGACAGTTGCGTCGTTTTCTTGGGATGGCCGGCTGGTATAATAAATTTATTCGGAACTTTGCTTCAATTGCGTCTCCATTGACGGACGCGCTCAAGGTGAGGAAAAGGTTTTTGTGGTCAGAAGAGGCACAGGCAGCATTTGAAAATTTAAAGTCTCGATTATGTGCAGCTCAAGTACTGCATAGCCCAGATTTTTCCAAGCCGTTCTTTTTGCGTTGCGACGCCAGTCATACACGTGTTGGAGGAGTTCTGGTGCAATTGTCAGAGGAAGGCGACGAAGTGCCAGTGGCTTTTATGTCACGAAAACTTAATAAAGCCCGAAGAAATTACTCGGTAACAGAAAAAGAATGTTAAGCTGCGATCGTTAGTGTAAAAAAATTTCGTGCCTATATTGAGGGGCATGAATTCACAATCGTGACAGATCATGCGTCACTTAAATGGTTGATGTCACAAAGTGACCATAGCTCTCGTTTAGCGCGTTGGGCACTGAAGTTGCAAGGGTTTCAGTTTAAAATAGTCCATCGTAAGGGATCACAAAATATTGTTCCGGATGCTCTGTCGAGGGTGAATAGTGACGATGTGTCGGCGTTGACTAATAGTGATGCTGACGGTATTAATATCAACTCTGATTTCTTCAAGGATGACGAATACAAGGAAATTATTAGTAATTTCGAAGGTAATCTTTCGCGGTTGCCAGATATTCAGATTAAAAATGGGTTGTTATTTCGTAGAGCAGAACATGCGTCTGGAGAACAGGTGCATGATGATAATATTTGGAAATTGTGGATACCAAAAAAGTTAGTGCAGCAGGTGTTGAAATGGGCTCATGACAGCACACTTTCCGCTCATTGCGGTATCACGAAGACTCTGGAGAAAATTCGCAGATACTATTTTTGGCCCAATCTATCGTCTATCTGACGTGCGCTCTTACATCAATGCGTGCGAAATTTGTAAGTGTTCCAAACACCCAAACAAAATTTTGCGTCCACCTATGGGTAAAGCACAAGAGTCCGTCCGTGTAGATCAAAAACTGTTCGTTGATTTCTTAGGTCCGTACCCCAGGTCGAAATCAGGTCACGTAGGAATATTTATTGTTTTGGATCACTTCTCAAGATTTCCGTTTTTGAAGGCAGTGAAGAAGCTTAACGCTGAATCAATTTGTAGATATATGGAAGAGTTATTCCACTGTTTCGGGGTTCCAGAAAGCGTTGTCTCGGAAAATGGCGTGCAATTTAAATCAAAAGTATTTAATGAGCTTTTGCAGCATTATGGCGTACAACACATTTACACCGCATTTTATTCACCACAAGCTAATGCGGCAGAACGAGTTAATAGATCGCTCCTTGCAGCCATTAAGTCTTTTATTGCCCCGGATCAAACCAATTGGGACGAAAACTTGAGCAACATTTGTTGTGCGTTACGCTCCACAATGCACTCTAGTATTGGCACCACCCCGTATTATATTACGTTTGGGCAGCAAATGGTAGCAAATGGAGAGACGTATGCGTTGTTAAGAGAATTGCAATTGCTTGAAGATCGCGAAGTGCGTTTTGGACGTACAGATTCATTTGAATTGATGCGCGATAGAGCTTTAAAGGTGATGAAAACCCAGCAGGGAAAAAATGAAAAAACTTATAACCTTCGTAGTAGCGACGTTACATTCTCTGTTGGGCAGGAAGTTTACCGAAGAAACTTTCAGCAGAGCAATTTTGTGAAAGGGTTTAACGCAAAATTGGCTCCCACTTTTGTCAAAGCTCGCATTCGAGCGAAGCTAGGCAAGAGTTATTCTGAGGTAGAAGATATGAAAGGCAAGTTAATTGCTACGTATCACGCCAAGGATATAAAGCAGTAGGTTGTCTGCTCCAAGCTCGATCAGATGTTGGTGTGTCTCGTCGTTGTATGGAAAACTTTTTTGTTTCTTAACCAATTGACTTGAAATTTTAAAGTTATGTTCTTAGGGAGGAGAACTATTTTGACCAAAAGTGGGCGTAGCCACGCGTAGCCACGCCCACTTATAGCATAAATTTACCCGTTGTATGGAAAACTTTTTTGTTTTTTAACCAATTGACTTGAAACTTTACAGTTATGTTCTTAGAGAGGAATGAAAACTATTTTGACCAAAAGTGGGCGTAGCCAGGCGTAGCCACGCCCACTTATAGCGAAAATTGACCCGTTGCATGGAAAACTTTTTTGTTTTTTAACCAATTGACTTGAAACTTTGCAGTTATGCTCTTAGGGAGGAATGAAAACTATTTTGATCAAAAGTGGGCGTGGCCACGCCCTTTTATAGCGAAAATTGACCCGTTGCATGGAAAACTTTTTTGTTTTTTAACCAATTGACTTGAAACTTTGCAGTTATGCTCTTAGGGAGGAATGAAAACTATTTTGATCAAAAGTGGGCGTGGCCACGCCTTTTTATAGCGAAAATTTACCCGTTGTATGGCAAACTTTTTTGTTTTTTAACCAATTGACTTGAAACTTTACAGTTATGTTCTTAGGGAGGAATGAAAACTATTTTGACCAAAAGTGGGCATGGCTTCGCCCATTTATCGCAAAACTTGAACCGTTGTATGGAAAAATTTTTTGTTTTTTAATGAATTGACTTGAAACATTACAGTTGTGTTGTTAGGGAGGCATGAAAACTATTCATTTAGTTTTTTTTATAGTGACACAAATTGAAAAGTATTATAGCTTCAGCCTTGCTGAAGATAGCGTCCTTACTGGTTTTTTTTGTCTTGGTATATTTGCTACATTTTGTGATTTTTGAAAGCTGCTGAATTGACATTGGGTTGAACCTATATTTGTTTGAATTGTTATATTTTTTTTTTATTACAAAAAAAAAAAAAACGATTTGAATTTGCACCGACAAATCGTTAATTTCCCAGCGAAATATTGTACCCTTTTGTCCGAAACGGTTAGGCTGTCCTAAAAGTGGTTATTTTGGTCATTCCTTGTTTGCACGACGTTTAAGTGACGTTTAAGAAAACGAAGTTACTTGCGAAGATACTTCGATGATGAGGTTCTTTTCTGATCTGGTCATCGCAGTATAGAGACGTGCTCAAAAAAATAAAATAAAAAATTAGTTTTTGCTTGGCACAAGTTAAGTCTTTACAAGCGGAATTGTGACACGAAGCAGTCAGAATTGCTTTGGAAAATTTGTGAACGCCTTCTCCAAACTAAGCGGGTAAATATTTAAAAGTCTAGCTCAACAGGTTCAGTTTTCAACAATTTAGAATTTTGGGGTTTTTTTTTCCTTTGTTCGGTCTAATCCACAGATTAGGCGTTTAGTGCCTCATTTCAGTTTCATACCAACTGAAAATTTGTGTATAAAAAAAAATGCCAAATTAAATCGTATGCTATTCACTCTTGCAAATTAAGCAAAATATGCAGTTAAATAGCTGACATATACGTATGTTGCATTTTCCTTTTTTGTTTGGGAAAAAAGGGAAAAAAATCTTTATTTTAATTGGCATTTATTCATCTGAATAAAAGAAAAAAAAAAAACACGCAAATATCTCGATCGGTATGAAACTGAGAAGAAAAAGTGCGCTCAAACGACAACACTAAAAGAAGTAGAATAGAACGAATTGTTCGGCCTTGTTGGAAGCTAAAGACCCCAATCTAGTTGGCCAATCCAGTCCTGAACGCGGATGACGAACCTACGCTTTGCAGGAGAGTCGAGGCGAATTCTCGCATAAAAGCATCAGTCGACAAACATCAGTGTCGAAAGCACAGCAGCTCGAGAACGGAGTCTGCCCATGTCGGGAAAACTTAAATCGCAAATTATGCGGTCGAAATTAACAAATTTAGTGTATGTGTTATTATTTTTTTTTTTTTTGCGGCAGATATAGTGGTATAGTTTTTCTTGAATTTAATGCGAAATTGTGTAAAAGTGCGGTGATCAAAAGTGGGGTTAGGGAGAACCACTAAATATTAGCATCTCGTTATGCAACCCACACGTGAAAGCAACAAATAAAGAGTTCTATTGGTGAAAGGTTCTTAAAACCCAAATGTTGCTATGCGAAAGTTTTAAATTTATTTTATAAAAAAAAAAAAAAAAGATATATAAAACCAATAGAAGTGTTCGATACGAATTTCTATGCGAACATGAGAACATATATTTTCTCTCTTTATAAAATCTAAGCTCCAAACACAGGAATCAACCAACAACCGGCGGCGAAAGATCTTTCAACGTGGATGTTTTGGGTGAGTTTATACAAATTGTTTTTTTTTTTGAAAATATATGTTCTGAAATAAAAAAATTTGAAAAGAATCAGCATCAAACTTAACTAAAACATATGCACTTAACCAAACGAAATATTGTAAAAAAAAAAAAAAAAAATTCGAAATTTCCCTTCGCGTATAAGAGTGCCTCTACTTCGATGAGAGTGTCCCAAACAGCCTAGTGTGGCTATGCTGTTTTAAGTGTGGTGAGGACGGTCACCTTGGTAAGGTATGTACAAAAAAACCAGCATGCATACTATGCACTCGTAGGGGCGCAGTGAAGGCGGATCCCTACACGGGCAGCAATAGATGCCCAGTCTACAAGGAAGCCGTTGGGAAGATTCGTCGTAAATGAAAATCATCCAACTAAACCTTAACCACTGTGTCACGGCACAAAATCTACTGAAGCAGACGGCCAAGGAGATCTCAGCAGATATTGCAACGCTTAGCGAACCCTACAGGGTAAACTCTATCAGAGGTTGGGCTACCAGCTCAGATGGGAAGGCGGCAATCTGGATCTGTGGAGACCAGGCGACCCTCCGCTTAGAGTCTCAAAGGTCTGCACGCGGCTTCGTTCGGGCAAAGGTACACAACTACTGGGTCTACAGTTGCTACCTGGCGCCCAGCCTTAAGATGAAGGACTTCCTAGAGATACTAGATGATCTTGTTAATGACGCTCGGGACCGGCAGCGAATCATAATTGCAGGCGACTTTAACGCATGGGCAACAGAATGGGGCAGTTCTGTAACGAATGCTAAGGGACGAGCCCTTCTCGAAGCGTTAGCCCCACTTGACATAGCATTACTCAATAATGGCTCCCAACACACCTTTAGCAGGGGAGCTCGAGGGTCAGTAATAGATCTAACTTACGTCAGCAGCCCATGTTTCCAGGATGCCACGTGGTGTCTTAGCGACATCGAAACGGCCAGCGACCACAAAGCTATCGTCTTCACGGTTGGCCGTAGATGCCAATCAAGAAGAACAACTCAACCATATGGTAACGCCTATAAAACAGAAACGCTCGACAGGAGCGCCTTCATGCAAGCACTGCAGGCCCTGCAAGTGAGGGGCAGTGCTACGGAGGCATCGGAGGAGGTTATGGCCGTAATTACCGAAGCATGCGAGGCAAGTATGTCCCGGCGCTCGATCTACAGGCATCACCACGAACCGGTCTACTGGTGGAACCAAGAAATCGCAAATGCGCGAAGTGAATGCATTAAAGCAAGAAGACGGTACCAGCACTCATCCACAGGGCATACTGAGACATTAAGAGTGTGCTATGCGGCTAAGCGTAAAGCGTTGAAAAAAGCCATCCGACTGAGCAAGCGTCGTAGTTTCCTTGAGCTGTGCGATGCGGCGGACTATGATTCATGGGGCAAGGCCTACAAAATCGTAATGAAAAGAATGGGCGCTTTCCAACCTCTGCCACCAGCGGACCCAGTCGCACTAGAATATATCGTCACATCTCTGTTTCCCAACTTCGCCGAAGTGGTTACAAGTGGTGTCGGTTCTCTCACCTACCAAGAGTTCCCGCTCATCGACGAGAGAGAAGTGATCCAGGCTGCAGGCGGGGTGAGAGAGAACAAAGCACCAGGACCGGACGGCATCCCTAATAGAGCGCTGAAGATAGCAGTATTGTCCCACCCCAACATCTTTGCCGAGGTTTTCAACCGCTGCCTCAGAGAGGGAACGTTCCCGAAGATATGGAAGCGTCAAAGGTTGGTACTAATCCCTAAACCCAATAAACCCACGGATGACCCTTCAGCGTACAGGCCAATATGCCTACTTGACACTGTAGGAAAGGTATTGGAGCGAATCATCTGCGACAGCCTTGCGACGGCCGTTAAGACTGCTGGCGACCTCTCGGAAGACCAGTATGGGTTTAGAAAGGCAAAATCGACAACCGACGAAATATCTGCGGTGACCAGTATAGCGGCGAGGGCAATAGAAGGAACGCGCTGGAAAGGAGGAACGAAGCAATATTGCCTAATAGTCACACTCGACATCAAAAACGCATTTAATACAGCAAGGTGGGACTGTATTTTGCAGGCCCTGGTATGGTTTAGGGTACCAAACTATCTGTTAAAAATAGTCAACAGTTACCTTAGCGACAGAATCCTGATGTACGATACAAACGAAGGCACTAAAACCCATCGCGTGACCGGTGGTGTTCCCCAGGGGTCGGTCCTAGGACCACTCCTGTGGAATGTTATGTATGATGGTATCCTGCGTCTTGCTTTGCCAGATGAAGTCAAAGTAATAGACTTCGCAGACGACGTTGCGGTGGTAGTGACAGCGAAAAAGTTAGCGCAGGTTGAAGGTCTGGGAAATAGAGTGATTATGGACATTAAAGATTGGCTTTCCGGAGTAGGCCTGAAATTAGCGGACCACAAGACGGAGGCGGTACTAATTAGTAGCCGTAAAGTAGTCGAAACCGCACATCTACAAGTAGGCGAGGTGGAGATAACATCAAAGAGGGCCATCCGGTACCTTGGCGTGTTGTTAGACACTAGGTTATGCTTCAAAGAGCATCTCAAACAAGTCCATGAAAAAGCAGCAGCTTCGAGTAGATCGCTCAACCGAATCATGCTAAACACTAGAGGTCCAAAACAAGGTAGAAGGAAGTTGCTATTTAGCGTCACAAAATCAGTTATTCTATACGGTGCGCCTATCTGGTCTCAGGCGCTGAGATACAAGAGCTATAGGCGGGGAATTGAATCGACTTACAGATTTGGGGGTGATAAGGATTTGTTGCGCTTTTCGGACGATTTCCGTGGACGCCGCGATGGTCATCGCAGGCGAACCACCCATACGTGAGCTAGCAGTGGAGGCGGCGGAAATCTACCATGAACATCGATCGAACACCCTCACTCAGGAGGAGCGCTCAGCATCACGAAAAAGTGCAAGGTTGCGTACCCTGACAAGATGGCAAGCGAGTTGGGATCGCTCGACTAAGGGGCGTTGGACTCATCGCCTTATCCCGAACCTAAGTCTATGGCTGAGGAGGAAACACGGTGGCGTAAATTTCTACCTGACACAAATTCTTAGTGGCCACGGTTGCTTTGGTAGCTACCTCTTCAGATTCCATCACCGTACGTCCCCCGAGTGCACATGGTGCCGCGGTGGAGTGGTAGAAGACGCCGAACACATCCTAGTGAGCTGCCGGAGGTTTACGCAGGATCGTAGAATCCTAGAGGCCGAACTAGGGGGCCCTATCTCGCCAGATACACTAGTTAGCTCCATGATTAGCAATGAAGGTGTCTGGAAGGCGGTATGCAGTTTTGCAGAAAAGGAGCAGAAAGGAGCTGAGGCGCCTGGATAGTGGCACGGTGCAGTAGCCAGCGCTAACAATGTGTGCGGTCATCACCATCTGCTAGCTCCCGCGATGCAATGCTTCACGGCGGTTCCGCGGTGGTTTGGCGGATGGAGTGCTGGCCCTTTTCCTTTTCTTTTCTCTTCTTTCTTTTTTGTTTCTTTTGTATTAGATGTATGGTTGTTACGAAATAAAAAAAAAAAAAACCCTGTACACATACTGTGTATCGGGGTATATTGTGTTTGTTTGAGCGAAATAAATGTAACGCACAGAAGGAGGGCAGGGGGACCCTATAAAGTGTATATATTCTTGACCAGGACGACAAGAGAAATTGATTAAGCCATGTCGGTCTGTCTGTCCGTCCGTATTCACCAATGGTTCTCAGAAACTATAATAGCTAGAGACTTGAAATTTGGAGGGTGGACTCGTGATGCTCGGCAGCAGATCAAGTTTGAACGGTTCTGTGCCACGCCCACTCCTTCCCGCCCACTTCTTTAAAACACTATAACTCGAACATCCAAAGAGATAGGTATGTAGACTCAGTATAAGTAGCTCTACAAAACTGCATACCACAATTTTTCCCTCTCCACTTCATTTCCCCTCCCCCGGTTGTTTTCTTAAAATTGCTGTATCTTCAAAACGATTATAGGTACGAACCTGAAATTTTGTCGACAAGCTCAGTAAATATGTATCTTTAAAACTGCATACCACAAAATTCCCCTCTTTTTGATAGTTACCCCTCAATGACCTACAAACTCAAATTTTTCGTAGATTTCACATTTTTTGACCGATTTACTTGATATTTTGAACACTATTTGTTCGGACGATGTCAAATCAAAATATTTTTTGTAGATTTGGGGTGTTGCACCGCGTACTGTGTGTGCAGGGAAATATATTGTCGAGTATACTTGACTATAGCGTCCTTACAGGTTTTTGTATTGGTTTTAAGCTCCACAGACATTCTGCGTATTGTTTGACCAACAAATTCGAAACGAAATGACAACAAAATGATGTACTCGTAAGTTACACCTTAGGTGCCAGTGTAACTTGCTTGAGAAAGTGTTCCAATGTTACATTAACGACGCAGGTGTAACTTGCATGTTATGAAAGCAAGTCGGCACGTGTTTCTTTACTCCAAAAAAAAAAAAAAAAACAGTAAGGTAGCTATCTTCAGCAAGGCTGAAGCTTATATACTTTTCACGTATTTTCTTGTGCCACGCCCATTTTTTCGACTGAATATATTTTCTCTTCAGCTTATTAGCCTATATACCAATTTTCATTGTTTTTGCTGATTGGCTACCGGAGATATGCAAATAATTGATTTAGGCTGAAAGTGGGCGTAACCATGCCCATTTTTGTCAGAATAGTTTTTATGCCTCCCTAAGAACATAAGTGTGAAGTTTCAAGTCAATTGATTAAGAAACAAAAAAGTTTTCCATACAACGACGTGTATCTTGGTACTCTTCCTCTTCTTCATTTTGTATGGCAGGTACCAGTTCCAGTTGCCCGATCTCAATGAAACTTTCAGACATTTGACGGACCATGTAAAACTACAATGTTTAAAATTTTAGCCCTCTACCTTACAAAACAAAAAAGTTTTCCATACAATGAATCAAGTTTAGTTCACTTTTCTTCTTCTTTTCGTATGGGAGCTACCTGTTCCAATAATCCGATCATGCTGGTTCTGACGATTGATTCATCGTAATAAATTCTAAGAGTCTGTGCAAAGTTTCAGCACGACAGCGTCATAACTGAGGGACTAGTTTGCATACATACAGACAGACAGACCGACAGGCAGACAGTAAGACGGACAGACGGACATGGCTAAATCAACTCGTCTTGTCGTCCTGATCAAGAATATAGATTCTTTATATAGTCGGAAATTAATATTTCGATCTGTTACAAACTCTGTGACAAAGTTAATATACTATTTCACATACGTGAAAAGTATAAAAAATCCACTCAGGGCGGTATAGTCGAGTATTGTCGACTATATAATACCCTGTACACACAAGATCCAAAAAAAAAATAGTCAAATTAATTATGAAAACGTTTTCAACATTTGTTTCGTATGCAATTAACTACATTAATAACATGTTAAACTTTCGCCGACAGCAAAAGCAATGTTATCACGATATGAATTCTGTTATATGAATTTTGTTGTATGAATTCTGTTATATGAATCAAAATCGTTGGTAAGGTAAGGCAGGGCTCACAGTGCAATGTTGCCATTAGATCGCGCTTTAGTACGGTTTTTGTTACAAAGCATTGCTGCTGTTGTATAAAATAGGATAAAGCAGTGTTCAAGGCGCAATTTATGCTAAATTTCGGGATAGCTTGTTTGTTATAAATGTAAGCCACTCTCAACACAGAATTCGTTAATAAGTTGTGTGTTGTTTTTCTATTCGGAAATTTTCTAATTCTACATATTTAGATTCATTTCTGTAATCTGCAATCAGCGAAAAGTATTATTATACATATGACATTGTTATGAAGATTACAACACTTAAAAAAACTCAGAAATAGAGTTTTGGCCTTGCTGAAGATAAAATACTTTCACGCCCTTCTCCTAGCACAATCTCCATTTTTTTCTTCGTAGACTTACTTCTTTTCATCTTAGGGGCCGTTCAAGTATTACGTAACGCAGTTTGGGGGGAGGGGGTCTTATAAAACGTTACGATGCGTTACATGGGGGAGGGGGTGTCGAACAACGCGTTACGTAGCATTATTTTCTTTGGTTGAATAAAAAAACTACGAAATTAAAATCTCCGAAGTTGTCAGCACTTTTCGTTTACGTTTCAATGGCAGACCCTCGTTTGCATTGTACGTAATTTTTATTTTTCTTTCCCAAGTGTGCAACCCTATGGACAGATGAACAGTAACATTAATTATCGCTGTATATTTAAATTCTTAAGAATAATAATTTATTTTTGATTAAAATAAGTTATTTTAGTAAGGATTGTAATTATACCCTGGACACATTCTGTGTCGTGTATACTCGACTATACCGCCCTTACTGGTTATACCCTGCACACACACTGTGTATCAGGGTATATTAAGTTTGTTTGAGACGGTTTGTATGTAGCGCATAGAAGGAGGGGAGGGGGACCCTATAAATTATATATATTCTTGGTCAGGATGAGAAGACGAATTGATATAGCCCTGTCTGTCCGTCCGTCCGTCCTCACTAATGGTTCTCGAAAACTATTAGAGCTAGAGACTTGAAATTTGGAGGATAGACTCGTGAGGTCAAATGCTGGATCAAGTTTGAAGGAATTTTTGCCCCGCCCACTCCTTCCCGCCCATCGAGCACCACCCATTTTTTCAAAAGGCTGTACCTCGCGAAACTGATGAGTTAGAAACATGGAAATGAGTATGTAGACTCAGTATGTATAGCTCTACAAAACTGCATACCACATTTTTTCCCTCTCCCCTTCGTTTCCCCTCAAAAAGTGGTTGTCTTAAAATTGCTGTATCTCCTAAACTATAATAGATACAATGCTGAAATTTTGTATGCAAACTTAGTTAACATACCTTTTTAAAACTGCATACAACAAACTACCACTTTCCCCGCAAAGACTAACAAACTAAAATTTTGCAGCAATGCAATAAAGCAGCAATAAAGCGCCATCTAATGGCAACATTGCACTATGAGCCCTGCCTAACCTTACCAAATACACAAACTATATCGTGGTACACTGCTCTTGCTGTCGGCGAATGTTTAACGTGTTATCAACATAGGTGTGTGTACATGGTATTATATAGTTGAGAATACTCAACTATGCCACCCTTACTGGTTTGACTTAGTTTAGTGGTGAGGGGCAAATGACTGGAGCAACCTCGGGAAAAACCTTACAAAAGTCGTTTTATCTGCGTTGTATTTTGAGATAGGAACACCAAATTTGGAGTGTATATAGCTGACTCAAACCCCAAGAAGATACATTAAAAAATGGGCGTGACCACGCCCATATATAGTAATAATTTTAAACGCTTATATCTCAAGAACCATAAAACCTACAAGAATGAAACTTTGCATATATGATATTGGAATGGAGTATAACAAGATTCAATTGTAAAATGGGCGTGACCACGCCCACATAAAGCCATGGTAAAATGCCGTTATATCTCTTCGACGAATTTGTCTAAAAGAGTAAAAATTGGTATATGTGAAATTGAATGAAAATGAAATCTGTTTCATATTTACCAATTTTTACTCTTTTAGACCAATTGGTTCAAGAGATATAACGGCATTCTACCATGATTATGTAAATTATGCAAAAGTTCGTTATAATGAGTATGTCGACTCTACAAAACTGCATACCACATTTTTTCCACCTCCCCTTCGTTTCCCCTCAAAAAGTTGTTTTCTTAAAATAGCTGTATATCCTAAACTATAATAGATACAATGCTGAAATTTTGTATGCAAACTCAGATAACATACCTTTATAAAACTGCATACCACAAACTACCACTTTCCCTGCAAAGACCAACACACTAAAATTTTGCAGCAATGCTTTGTAACAAAATCCGTACTAAAGCGCGATCTAATGGTAACATTGCACTCTGAGCCCTGCCTTACCTTACCAAATACACAATTCATATCGTGATACACTGCTTTTGCTGTCGGCGAAAGTTTAACGTGTTATAGACATAGGTATGTGTACAGGGTATTATATAGTTGAGAATACTCAACTATACCGCCCTTACTGGTTTTTATTACTATTTAGTACTGAAAAATGTTACGGCGCGTTACATGGGGGGAGGGGAGGGTCAAAAATCTTTAAAAATTGCGTTACGTAATACTTGCGTTACGTAATACTTGACAGCCGACATACAAAATTTATTGAATCGAGTGAATAAAAAAATACGTAGTACTTAGAACTAGGACTAGCTTTTACTTATCAAACCTATTTAGCTATGCTGAAAAGTTTAAACTACAAAAAGTGTGAATAAATCTTTGCTACCCAGCAAAACTTTTATGCCTATCAAATGCTCATTTGACGAGCATTTTCAGGGTATAGGATTCACATGAATGTAACTCCATTTCTATACGAAAACACATATGGGGCGCCGATTTTTTCATTGTTTTTGTTGTTAAACAAACACGTTGAACGTTCGATTCTTTCGGATATATGTTCGACTGTTAATGTTTGACTGTTACTGTTTGACTGTTATTACACAGCTGTTACCATTCTGTTATTTACAGTATTTATAGCTCTGCTGTTGCTGTACTGTTCGAATTTAAAATCAATTAAAAAAAAGTTCATATTTTCAAATTAATTTTATTTTAATAATTATAACAGAATAATAATTCAAATTCAAATCAAGTATTATTATTATTTGGTCATCAACTCCCTATCGGGAGTCTGAAGCACAAATTTCTCCACGCGCCTATGTTTTGGACTCTCCTTCGCCAGGTGGTAACACCAAGTGTAGACTGGGCTTCCATCACCTAGTCTTGCCAACGCATCCCGGATCGTCCTCTCCGGAGTGACTTCTTCCAAACGTGCGATTTGACCCAGCCAGCAAAATCTATGAAGTTTTATTCCATTGACTATTTATTGTTTATTTGAAATGACATCTAACGCCTGGGTTGTTATTATTATTCCTAATATTCAAATTAAAGCAAAGCAGAAATATTTCGTCCGTCCATTTTTGCTTCTCTGTTATATCAAATATGAAGCCTTGAAGTTGGTTGCTCCGACTTCGTGTGTTTTTCGATTTTACACAAAAGCATTCAATCAGCCTTCAGACTACCATCCAGTTCATGTCTAAGTTGGGAACAAAATTTGTTGTTTTTCGTTTTTACACAAAAGCATTCAATCTGCCTTCAGACAAGCATCCAGTTCATGTCGATGTTTCTAACATAATATTTTGTTCTTTGATAAACATCCAGTTCAAATGCCGAGGCGCATTCAGTGAATGTATAACATCCATTGATGCTGAATCGAAGTTGTGAATTTGTCACCATGATCCCAAAAATTTTGCTGGGTAGTTCTATACAGCTTGTGTGTGTGTATTATACTGGACGAGCCCAGCAAAATTTTTGGGATCATGGTGACAAATTCACAACTTCGATTCAGCATCAATGGATGTTACACATTCATGGCCTACACTGAATGCGCCTCGGCATTTGAACTGGATGTTTATCAAAAAACAACATTTTATGTTAGAAACATCGACATGAACTGGATGCTTGTCTGAAGGCAGATTGAATGCTATTGTGTGTAAACGAAAAACAACAAATTTTGTTCCCAACTTAGGCATGAACTGAATGCTAGTCTGAAGGCTGATTGAATGCTTTTGTGTAAAAATGAAAAACTAAAAATTTTGTTTCCAACTTAGACATGAACTGAATGCTAGTCTGAAGGCTGATTGAATGCTTTTGTGTAAAAACGAAAAACACACGAAGTCGGAGCAACCAACTTCAAGGCTTCGTATTTGATATAACAGAAAAGCAAAAATGGACGGACGAAATATTTCTACTTTGCTTTAATTTGAATATTAGGAATAATAATAACAACCAAAGCGTTAGATGTCATTTCAAATAAAAAATAAATTATTCAATGATGCTGACGTAATCAATGGAATGGAACTTCATAGACTTTGCTGGCTGGGTCACATCGCACGTATGGAAGAAGTCACTCCGGCTCGTGAGGTATTTGATGCGGAGATTGTCGGGAAGGGGAGGAGAGGACGAGCTAGGATGTGTTGGCAAGACTAGGTGATGGAAGCCCAGTCTACAATTGGTGTTATCACCTGGCGAAGGCGAGCCCAAAACATAGACGCGTGGAGGAATTTGTGCTTCAGGCTCCCGATAGGGAGTTGATGACCAAATAATAATACTACTTCATTTATGAATTATTATCCTGTTATAATTATTAAAATAAAATTAATTTGAAGATATGAAATTTTTTTTAATTGATTTTAAATTCGAACAGTACAGCAACAGCAGAGCTAAAAGTACTGCAAATAACAGAATAGTAACAGCCGTGTAATAACAGTCAAATAGCAACAGTCAAACATTAACAGTCGAACATATATCCGAACAAATCGAACGTTCAACGTGTTTGTTTAACAACAAAAACGATGAAAAAATCGGCGCCCCATATGTGTTTTCGTATAGAAATGGAGTTAGATTCATGTGAATCCTATACCCTGAAAATGCTCGTCAAATGGGCATTTGATAAGCATAAAAGTTTTGCTGGGAGAGTATATTCGTCTATATAATACCCTGCACACATGTTAGGCTGTGCTACACCCCAAATCTACAAAAAAATATTGATCTCACATCGGCCGTTCAAGTATTGTTCAAAATATCAAATGTGGGTTTTATGAAAAAATTGAGTTTGTTGGTCTCTGAGGGGTAACCATCAAAATGAGGGAAAATTGTGGTATGCAGTTTTGTAGATCTATACATATTGAGTCAACATACCGATCATGTTTGTATCTTTTATAGTTTAGGAGGTGTAGTAATTTTAAGTAATATAAAGTGGAGTATTTTTAAAATTTCAGTTTGTTGGTCTCTGAGGGGTAACCATCAAAGAGACGAAACATTTGTGGTATGCAGTTTTAAAGATGTATACTTATTGAGCTTATATACCTTTTTATTTTACCTTCAATATTTTTGAAGATATAGCGTTTTTTTAGAAAACAACTGGGGGAGGGCAAAAAAAAAGGTATGCAGTTTTTAAACTTATAAAGTACTGTGCAAAACTTAAGCAACTTAATTTTCTCTTATAAAGAAAGTTGTCTAGAACTCTTAAAAATACTTCCCGGTAAACCACAAATGGATTTATTTATATGTTGATATGTCCCCTCAAAATCCCCCACAACACTTCGTCAACTTTACTTTATCAACAGTGAATAAATCACGAAAAACCAAATCATGTTAACAACCAATAAGGGCGGTATGGTCGAGTATACTCGACAATATAATACCGTGCACACATGGTAGGTGGTGCCACACCCTCAATCTACAAAAACATATTGATCTGAGGTCGCCTATTCAAATAGTGTTCAAAATATCAAGAAAGTCGGTCAAAAAATGTGGATTTTACGAAAAATTTAAGTTTGTTGGTCTCTGAGGGGTAGCCATCAAAGAGAGGGGAAATTTGTGGTAAGCGGTTTTTAAGATGTATTATCACTGAGCTTGTATACAAAATTTCAGGTTCATACTTTGTTAGTTTTGGAGCAATAGCTTTTTTCAGAAAAATACTAGGGGTGGGAAAATTAAAAGGAGGGGGTAAAATTGTGGTATGCAGTTTTGTAGAGTTACTCATACTGAGTCTATATACCGATTTTCATGTTTCTATCTCTTTGGATGTTCGAGTTATAGCGTTTTCAAAAAGTGGGTGGTGCTGGATGGGCGGGAAAGAGTGGGCGTGGCACAAAACCATTCAAACTTGATCTGCTGCCGAGCATCACGAGTCCACCCATCAAATTTCAAGTCTCTAGCTATTATAGTTTCTGAGAACCATTGGTGAATACGGAAGGACGGACGGACATGGCTTAATCAATTTCTCTTGTCGTCCTGATCAAGAATATATATACTTTATAGGGTCCCCCTGCCCTCCTTCTGTGCGTTACATACATTTCGCTCAAACAAACACAATATACCCCGATACACAGTATGTGTACAGGGTATAAAAAGCTGTGCAAAACCTAAGCAACTTTTTTTTTATTTTTAATGTTTTGCTTTGTACCCATTATTTTTATACCCTGTACACATACTGTGTATCAGGGTATATTGTGTTTGTGCAAAAGCCAAATGTATGTAACGCATAGAAGGAGAACGGGGGACCCCATAAAGTATATATATTCTTGATCGGGACGACAAGAGAAGTTGATTAAGCCATGTCCGTCCGTCTGTCCGTCTGTCCGTCCGTCCGTCCGTCCTCACCAATGGTTCTCGGAAACTATAAGAGCTAGAGACTTGAAATTTGGTGGGTAGACTCGTGAATCTCGGCAGCAGACCAAGTTTGAATGGTTTTGTGCCACGCCCACTCCTTCCCGCCCAACCAGCACCGCCCACTTTTTGAAAACGCTATAACTCGAGCATCCAAAGAGATAGAAACATGAAAGTTGGTATGTAGACTCAGTATGAGTAACTCTACAAAACTGCATACCACAATTTTACCCCCTCCCCTTAATTTCCCCTCCTCTAGTATTTTTCTTAAAAAAGCTATATCTCCAAAACTAACAAAGGTATGAACCTGAAATTTTGTATACAAGCTCAGTGATAATACATCTTAAAAACTGCATACCACAAATTTCCCCTCTCTTTGATGGCTACCCCTCAGAGACCAACAAACTTAAATTTTTCGTAAAATCCACATTTTTTGACCGATTTTCTTGATATTTTGAACACTATTTGAACGTCAGCTCAATACGTTTTTGTAGATTGAGGGTGTGGCACTGCCCACCATGTGTGCAGGGTATTTTATTGTCGAGTATACTCGACTATACCGCCCTTACTGGTTTATAATATCAGCACATTTACGAGGCATTAACTCAATAATATTAGAAATATAAGTTAGTGTTATGTTTTCCCGCTATAACTTCCTCTCTTTCGTCAATTTTGAATCGTTCTTACACCGTATTATCCATCCTATTTCACGAAAGGGACCAATAAAATCACTATAGAAGCATGTCGTTACATACATCTGGACACTTTTACAAATGAGTGGATTTACTTTTCCATTGGTTACATACCTCAACTTTTGTATGCCCTTAAGATACAAGTTCTAAGTAATTAATAACTGAATTTTAAACTTCAATTAGCATGTCGTTACGATAACAATTCCTCCTTCATACACCTGGACACTTTTACAGATACCTCGATTTATTTTTCTATTAATGACAGACCTAAACTTTTGTATGCTATTAAGTTACAAGTTTTAAGTAAAAGTGAAACTTGCTTTTACCATTAAAAATAACACGTTTCCACTTGTTAGTGACCAATAAACATTTTAATGGTAAAACTTTGGTAAAAAATATATTAAATGAAGTTAATAATGAAGTTATTAATGACTTAGTATTTGTAACTTTATAGCATATAAAAGTTTAGGTCTGTAACCAATGGAAAAATAAATCCACTCATTTGTAAAAGTGTCCAGATGTATGGAGGAGGAATTGTTATAGTAATGAAAAAGTTGCTTAGGTTTTGCATAGCTGTTTTTTGTCATGATTTTGTTTTTTGTGTTTTATTCATGGCTAATAAAATAAAAAAAAAAATGAGTTGTTGTTGCAGATTTTGTGGTTTATCGGGAAAATTTTTTAAGGTCACAATTCAACTTTCTATCTGAGAGTAAGTGAAGTTGCTTAGATTTTGCACAGTACTGTACATACTGAGTCTACACACCGACTTTTATGTTTCTATCTTATCGGGGGTGCATGTTACAAAAGTGGGAGGTGCTGGACGGGCGGGAAGGACTGGGCAAAAAATCCTTCAAACTTAAAAAAGCGCATGACCACACGATTCTATCTTCCAAATTTCAAGTTTCGAGCTATTATAGTTTCCGAGAACCATTGGTGGGGACAGACGGACGGACGGACATGGTTATATCAACTAGCCTTGTCGTCCTGATCAAGAATATATACAGTACTGTGCAAAATTTAAGCAACTTTATTTTCTCTCATTAAGAAAGTTGTCTAGAACTTTTAAAAATACTTCCCGGTGAACCACAAATGGATTTATTTATATATTGATATGTCCCCTCAAAATCCCCCACAACAATAACGAAAAAAAAAATCATGTTAAACCAGTAAGGGCGGTATAGTTGAGTATTCTCAACTATATAATACCCTGTACACACAACTATGTTTATAACACGTTAAACTTTCGCCGACAGCAAAAGCAGTTTTGTTATACGAATCAAAATCGTTGGTAAGGTAAGGCAGGGCTCAAAGTGGAATGTTGCCATTAGATGGCGCTTAAGTACGGTTTTTGTTACAAAGCATTGCTGCAAAAATTTTGTTTGTTGGTCTTTGCGTGAAAAGTGGTAGTTTGTTGTATGCAGCTTTAAAAAGGTATGTTAGGAGATACAGCAATTTTAAGATTAAAATTACCTTTGAGTGTGGTCAATGGGCGGGAAGGAATGGGCGCGGCAAAAATTCCTTCAAACTTGATCTAGTGTTCGACCACACGAGTCTATCTTCCAAATTTCAAGTCTCTAGCTTTAATAGTTTACGCATTGTTATGTACGGTTTTTGTTATAAATGTCTTTGCGTTGTCACACAGCGAGGAAAGTGGAAGTTTGTGGTATGCAGTTTTATAAAGGTAAAAGGAAAACAATTTTTTGAAGGGTAACGAAGGGAAGGGGGAAAATGTGGTATGCAGTTTTGTAGAGCTATACATACTGAGTCTACATACTTATTTTCATGTATCTAACTCATCAGGTTTTCGAGCTACAGCCTTTTGGAAAAATGGGTGATACTCGATGGGCGGGAAAGAGTGGGCGTGGCAAAAATTTCTTCAAACTTAATCTATCGTTTGGTCGTGAGGCCTATCTATCCTCCAAATTTCAAGTCTCTAGCTCTTATAGTTTTCAAGAACCATTGGTGAGGACGGACGGACGGACAGACAGGGCTATATCAATGCGTCTTGTCATCCTAATCAAGAATATATATACTTTATAGGGGACCCCTCCTTCTATGCGTTACACACAAACCGTCTCAAACAAACTTAATATACCCCGATACACAGTATGTGTACAGGGTATAAAAAGCTGTGCAAAACCTAAGCAACTTTTTTTAATATTTTGCTTTGTACCCATTATTTTTTATAATATCAGCTTTTTTTTTTTAATTGATGTTTTGAACACTATTTGATCGGGCGATAGCAAATCGAATTTTTTTTGAAGATTTGGGGTGTGGCACCGGCTACTGTGTGTTCAAGGTATTATATTGTCGAGTAAACTCGCAATAGCTGCCCTTTGCGCACACTAGTCAAATGAAATAAAAATTAAATTAAGAACTACTTTTCTAACAAACAATTTAAAAACCTATCTCATTATTTAAGAAACAATTTGAAATAAGATTTTTCTTTTCTTTTTAACTGTTCATTTTAATTTTCCAGCTGTTTGTCGTGATAATGGTGCTAAAAAAATTCAACAATCAAGTGGCAATCTGGATAAGATACAGAGATCATCCAAACTCAGGTTATGTAATATTTGCAAGAATAACGTAAAAAAATGTGAAGTCAATCGAACTCGAACTGCCTTTCAAAATAGGTGCAATTGTATAATATATCCTTTTTCTTGCAAATGTGATCCTTTAAGGACACCTCGATCGACAACGAACTTATGGTAAATGTTTACACATCTGAAATTCGATTTGAACGGTTCTCCATTTCACTAACATTGCACTTTTAATATACTCTACTCATTCTATATATGAAGTTTTGTAAAGTGTTTATACAGTACTGTGCAAAACCTAAGCAACTTTATTTTCTCTCATAAAGAAAAATGTCTAGAACTCCACAAAATATAAATGCATTTATTTATATATTGATATGTTCCCTCAAAATCCCCAATAACACTTCATTAACTTTACTTGTTCAACAGTGAATAAATCACAAAAAACCAAATCAAGTCAAAAACTACTGCGTAAAACTAATCAACTTTTTTAATGTTTTGTTTTGTACCCAATATTTTTCATAATATCAGCACATTTACGGGACACGAACTCAATAATATTAAAAATAGTAGTTAGTGATATGTTTTCCCGCTATAAATTCCCTTCTTTCGTCAATTTTGAATCGTCAATAAAATCACGATAGAAGCATTTCGTTATGATAACAATTCCTCTTCCACACATCTGGACACTATTACAAATGAGTGAGGTTACAGACCAAAACTTTAGTTTACTATTAAGTAACAAGTTCTAAATAAAAATTAAATTTCAATAAATTTATTTTTTCTAAGTAAATATATACATTTAGTTTAGTGTATATTCCTTTGCCAAACCTAAGAATTGCTGGTCCGTCCAGCTACGACTTTGGCTTATCCGAGAAAAAAGGGATGCTGCGAATATCAGAATAAGAATGCATTGTTGGTAGATTCGGTATTACAGCCTTAATATGTAAGGTAGGTTGGTTATTCAGGAAAATCCCTAGGAGTTAATTGCATAGACCGATACGGTACTTACCGTTTTGGACAGGGCGTTGGGAGGTATTCAAGTGAACGATTCCGCGACGAGGTTTGCTTTAAGTGTGAACCTCAGTTGCGTGTGGTATTTTCCTTTCGCCACGTCATCCAGTGACTCCAGGAACGGCGAACCTAGCACGGCGAGTCTTTCTCTCCCAAGGGCCGGACACTGGCATATCAAATGCGCCAGTGTTTCCCTTGCACCGGACCTCTGCATATCCAGCAATCATCGTCTCAAGTTAAACCCATGTGTCTGGCGTGCACTAAAGAAGTCCTACTCGAAAGCGGCAGACACCGTTCCCAGAGTGAGAATGAAATTCGTGTGCTTCGTGCATACCCTTCCACACATATTTTTGGTTATTCTTCACGTGGACGTGCCCCTCCATGCTCGTTCCACGACCTTATTAGCGCATGGCAGCTGGGCGCCCTCCTTGGCCAGCATGTCCGCTATTTCGTTACCCTCTTTGTCCTGGTGGTTGCGAACACAGAAGAAATGCCCCCTTCCCTGCTTCCCTGCTTTCCAGTACAAATCTGGAACTTATGGTGGTGGATGCCATTGCCCTTCGAGCCGCCTGGCTATCGACTAGGATATTTATCCTCCTGACACTCTTATCTTGTGAAACTCCCATCTCTGCCGCTTTCCCTACAGAAAACACCTCCGCTTGGAAGGTGCTACTCTGGTCCGGCAGCTTGTAGATATGGATCTTTCCACTTTTGATGTAAAAGTCCTACACCACACATACCGCCCTATTTTAGGAAATGTCTTAAAAATGTCTTCGTTGATACAAATATATCAGTGAAGACATTTCTAAAGGAGATTTTAAGCATTTCCGTATTTTAGGCAACAATCTCTTAAATCGAAAGCTCTTTTTAACTCGAAAGCTGTTTTTGAGATAACAGTATGAAAAATTTGTGTTGAGCGTATGTTAAGTTCGGCATGCAATATTGAAATTGCTTATGTTTTCGCGTATCTCAAATGAACATGAGTGTAGCTAGCACTTTTATTCCGTCTCGTCTTCTTCTTCCATTTTGAGACACAAGTGCGCCACTTTTGACACTGATTCACTTACACAATTGACACAGTAATCGGTTAGCTGACACAATCGCATATGTGCCGTGTATCGTCATGGAACATAGGCATTCCGAATGTTCATTCATGTTTACAATTGCTTTTGGTTTTCTGGTTTGAAAAATATAAAACTGCAATAATATAAACAAATAAATAATCAAATGCAATTATTGAGTTCTCATGATTATGTGGGTTCATTGCTATATTATTTTTTTAAAACAAAATGTTTGCAAAATGAATAAAAGTGAATATAATTATTCAAAATAGTAACGTAATAAGAAAATTATTATTTATTTAATTATTAATTTTGAAAAAATTCATACTTTTACAATTTATATTAATTTCGCAAACATTTGCGTTTAAAATCTTTGTTAAGACGTCCTCGCGAGCAGGTATTAGAAAAGTTATCAACTGGCATTTAAGAGAATGTTACGGCTTAACAGTGTCTTAACTTGCTTAAGACATTTCCTAAAATAGGGCGGATAATCTTGGATCTATCCGTGAAGATATTGGTTGTTTTAGGTCTCCTCCTAAGGCTATTCTGCCAGTCGGAGGGACTCAGGAAAACCTTGGCTGTTGAGTTAAACTGGGATATTGGTACTAGGTAGTCCGATTACCGCGAGACGCTGCTAGTTTCTTTACAGTGTCCATGGCTGCTCCGCGTGCACTAGTTATGCAAAGCATAGTTTGTCACTGGACCTTACCCAACACAACTGCATATGATGTTTTTTTTATACCCCATATAACATTGTTGGCGGCTCTACCATGGTGAAGATCCAATGCTTCAGTCGGGGCGAGACGCTTTATTTGCCGCCAAGCATCTTCTTGGATGCGTAGAGCGCCACCGTCGCAGCTTGCTATCCAACACATTTCGGAACTTTGTACCTTCTAGTGAACATCACCAGCTTAGTTTTGTCCGGGTTGATTGATGGCTGTAAGTTCTAGTCTTCGCTCTAAACTCGTTTATACCAATCTGCTTAATGATATTAAGTGCATCTATGGCTCTAGCTTAGAAACCTATTCTAAACACGCAGCAGTGATTATATCAATTATTGACCTCACCCATGATTAGGATTTTCTTATTGTTCTTGGTGATTTCAGACTTCCTCTCTTGGTCATTCAACAGCGAATCAAACTTTCTACTTCCTTCTGGTAAACTTGATTTCCTTGATTATCAGCTTGAACTCCCTTTGTTTCAACTTAATTTCGTTGTCAACACATTTAACAGATCACTTGATCTCGTTAGTAAGAATGACTAAAGTCATAGTGTCACCCAGTATCTCTACCTTAAGACTCTTTCCACCTTACTTTAATGTTACAGGATATTCGATTGCCCCCTCTCAATTTTTAAAACATAATAGCCTAACGTAAGGAGTAGCAGTAGCGGCAGCAACGAGAAAAACAGCAATAAGGTAAAAACAAGAAGCACGCTATCTTCAGCAAGGCTGAAGCTTATATACTCTTCGCGCACTTTCTTGTGCCACGCCTTTATACCAGTATTCATTGCTTTTGCTCATTGGGCACCGGAAACATGCAAATTATTGATTTTTGGTAGTCTTGGTAGCCATGCCCATTTCTTGGTCAAAATAGTTTTCATTCCTCCCTAAGAACATAACTGTAATATTTCAAGTCAATTGGTTAAAAAACAAAAAAGTTTTCCATACAAAGGGTAAATTTTCGCTTTAAAAAAGGCGTGGCCACGCCCACTTTTGGTCAAAATTGTTTTCATTCTACCCTAAGAACATAACTGTAAAGTTTCAAGTCAATTGGTTAAAAAACAAAAAAGTTTTCCATACAACGGGTCAATTTTCGCTATAAAAGGGCGTGGCCACGCCCACTTTTGGTCAAAATTGTTTTCATTCCTCCCTAAGAACATAACTGTAATATTTCAAGTCAATTGGTTAAAAAACAAAAAAGTATTCCATACAGCGGGTCAAGTTTTGCTATAAGTGGGCGTGGCCATGCCCACTTTTGGTCAAAATAGTTTTAATTTCTCCCTAAGAACATAACTGTAAAGTTTCAAGTCAATTGGTAAAAAAACAAAATAGTTTTCCATACAACGGGTCAAGTTTAGCTATAAGTGGGCGTGGCTACGCCCATTTTTGGTCAAAATAGTTTTCATACCTCCCTAAGAACATAACTGTAAAGTTTCAAGTCAATTGGTTAAAAAACAAAAAAGTTTTCCATACAACCGTTCAAGTTACACTATAAGTGGGCGTGGCTACGCCCAATTTTGGTCAAAATAGTTTTCATTCCTCCCTAAGAACATAACTGTAAAGTTTGAAGTCAATTGGTTAAAAAATAAAAAAGTTGTCCATACAACGACGTGAATATTGCTTCTCTTCCTCTTTTTCATTTTGTATGGGAGCTACCAGTTCCAGTTTCCCGATCTCAATTAAACTTTCAGGCATTTAGTCGGATTATGTAAAACTACTATGTTTAAAATTTCAGCACTCTATCGTACAAAACAAAAGTTTTCCATACAACGATTCAAGTTTTGTTCACTTTTCTTCTTCTTTTCGTATGGGAGCTACCTGTTACAATAATCCGATCATGCTGGTTCCGACGAATGATTCATCGTAATAAATTCTAAGACTCTGTGCAAAGTGTCAGCTCGATAGCTTCAAAACTGAGGGACTAGTTTCCATACATACAGACAGACAGACCG
This sequence comes from Phortica okadai, assembly GCA_034638295.1. Lineage (NCBI taxonomy): Eukaryota > Metazoa > Arthropoda > Insecta > Diptera > Drosophilidae > Phortica > Phortica okadai. The sequence continues at coordinate 29,310,405 of CM067849.1, read as the reverse complement.
ACAGACAGACAGACAGACCGATAGACAGACGGACAGACGGACATGGCTTAATCAACTCGTCTTGTCGTCCTGATCAAGAATATATATACTTTATATAGTCGGAAATTAATATTTCGATCTGTTACAAACTCCGTGACAAAGTTAATATACTATTTCACATACGTGAAAAGTATAACAACAACATGCTAAGTTGTAATTTTGGCATTCCTCTTCGACCGTCACTTTCGCCATCTGGCGCATATGCAACAACAACTAACCTGGCATATTTACTCCAAAAGTGAACACTAACCAGTAAGGAAGCTATTTTCAGCTTTGCTGAAACTTATATTCTCTTGCAAGCATTTTCTCAAGTATTCTTATTGCATAATCTGTCTTACAGTTTTTCCAATAAGAATCATATACGCTTATAAAGATAAAAGGGAGTAGCACCGCCCATTTGCTAATTTTTATAACAAATACATTGCAATCATTGTACACTTCAAGTGCATTTTTTTTGCAGTGTGCCTTAATTTAAGCCCAAGATGTTCTTGTGCAAAAACTTGAGGCGAAAGCTTGAAAATCAAAAAGTTTATAGAGCAAAAACCTAATTTTTGACCGATCGTTCCTGTGACAGCTATATGCTATAGTTATCCGATCATTCTGGATTTTACATACAAACTGCGTGCAAAGAAAAGAAAATTTTCTGCATTTAAAATTTTTTTGATAACCTTAAAACTCTAGGAGGAGTTTGCAACGCAACAGACAGATGGACAGACGGACATGGCTATATGAACTCGTCTCGTCGAGCTGATTAATAATATATATACTTTATATAGTCGGAGACGTCTCCTGCTCTGCGTTGCAAAACTGTTGCAAAAGTATAATAATAAATTCTAAAACTCATCAGTGCAGTGAAAAACTGACTAATAAATAGTGAAAATCGTGAAAAGACGCTCATTTGCGAGCGCTCTTAAATCAGGACTGGCCCCCCCTACCACAAATACGCAAAATCTGCTAATTCAAATGCTGATATCTCAGCAGTCTAAATAATCAATGGCTTCCCTACGCATATCTACGTGGAATGATAATAAGCATTCAGCTAGTTAGTGGTAACTAACTAACTCTAGCTGCTGTATACTGCCCCCCTCGCCTCAATCTATCTGAAGCTGAGTTCATGCAGATTTTTAACTCACTGGGAGAACATTTCATATCAGTAGGAGACTACAATGCCAAGCACACTCACTGGGGATCTCGTCTCGTGACCCCAAAAGGAAAGCAGCTGTGCAATGCAATTACAAAAGCCAGCAATAAGATCGACCATCTCTCTCCCGGTAGACCAACATACTGGCCGACTGACCCCAACAAACTACCCGACCTAATTGACTATGCAATAACCAAAAATATTCTTGACACCCAAAAATCATAGACCAACCGAGTAGATTGACTTCGCATAAAACCAACTGGGTCAGATACAAAAAATACATTAGCTCACACACTGAGCTAGATCCTGCCCTAACCGTTGAAACTGAGATCGACAGCTTTGTAAACAAACTGGAATCCGTCTTCGTCAGCGCAGCTTGTATCTCAACACCTCAGAACACGAATCTACACGTGAGCTCACCAATGTGTTAAAGCAAGAAGAAGCACACACCAACCGCCGTTATATAGAACAGCTATCTACATCTTTTACAAAACACTCAGTTTGGAGAGCTCACCCATTTTGAAACTCACCGACAGAAACCGTGATGCCAATTAGAAACCCCGCAGGCGGCTGGGCCCGCAGTGATGACGATAGAGCAAGAACATTTGCCGCTCACCTTCAAAATGTATTCACACCAAATCCTGCCACAAACGCGTTTACACAACCGGTATAAATAAATGACGCTGAGCCTCATGAAGATTCAATCGAGTTTCGCCCAAACGAAATTGCTAACATAATCAAAAAGGAATTGAATCCGAAAAAATCACCGGGCAGTGACCTAATAACCCTAAAAATGATTATCGATTTCCCATATTGCGCCGTCTGCACTATCGCCCAGCTCTTCAATGCCATCACTAAACTTGGCTACTTTCCAGAGATGTGGAAAAAGTCAATAATCATAATGATACCAAAACCAGAAAAAAAACACGGAACTAAGCGCGTTTGAAAACCGAGAATTCTGCACAGCAATATTTTTGGATGTCTGTCAAGCATTTTACAGAGTTTGGTTAGATGGTCTAATGTACAAGATTAGAACAACGCTTCCAAATAACACACACAAACTACTAAAGTCATACCTCTACGACAGGAAATTTGCAGAGAGATGTAACAGCGATATGTCCGACGACCACACCATTAAAGCCGGAGTTCCTCAAGGCAGCGTACTTGGCCCAACATTATACGTCCTCTACACAGTAGATATTCCAACAAGCAGACGGCTAACAACATCAACCATTGCTGACGATACGGCTATTCTCAGCCGCTCCATATGCCCAATGCAAGCAACAGCGCAGTTAGCTCTCCATCTGGTCGACGTAGAAAAATGGTTAACTGACTGGCGAATAAAAGTAAATGAACAAAAATGCAAACACGTTACGTTCAGTCTAAAAAGGCAAGATTGCCCACCGCTCAAGCTAAACAATACTGCGCTCCCGCGAGTAAATGAAGTGACGTATTTAGGAGTACACCTCGATAGAAGACTCACATGGCGCAGGCACATCGAGGCTAAAAGAACACACTTTAAACTAAAAGCAAATAGCCTCCATTGGCTTATCAACGCCCGTTCTCCCCTTAGTCTTGACTACAAGGTCCTGCTCTACAATTCTGTTCTTTAACCAATCTGGACATATGGCTCCCAGTTATGGGGTAATGCAAGCAATAGCAATATTGATATTGTCCAGAGAACGCAGTCAAAAATATTGAGAAACATTACCGGGGCACCGTGCTACAATCGAAACGAAAACATACATAGAGACTTAAATATTCAACCAGTCAGAGAGGTAAAGCAGAAATCACGAAAAAAAATACTTCAGCAAGCTTTCTACGCACCCTAACCACCTTGCCAGAGGTCTAACAAGATTGAGCAGTCGATCCCATCTTCGTCGTAATGACCTTCCAACCCAGCGATAGACCCCAGGGCCCCATGAGCAAACTACAGACCAAAAGAACTGTTATTTAACGTTTAGTCTTAAGATCTGCAAACTTATTGTTAGTCTCATATTAAAGAAAAGATTCAATAAATAAAGCAAAGTAGTAATAAAAAAAAACCAGTAAGGACGCTATCTTCTGCAAGGCTGAAGCTATAATACTTTTCACGTTGTGTCACTATAAAAAAAAAAAAAAATCGCGTGCAACACAGTACACGTGTATGAAGTGAAACTTTCTTTAAAAGAAACAAAAAACCAGTAAGGACGCTATCTTCGGTCTTGCCATGCCCTTTTTATACTCTTGCAAGAGTATATTAACTTTGTCGTGAAGTTTGCAACGCAGAGAAGGAGACATCTCCGACTATATAAAGTATATATATTCTTGATCAGCGCGACGAGACGAGTTTAAATAGCCATGTCCGTCTGTCTGTCTGTCCGTCTGTCCGTCTGTCCGTCTGTCTGTCTGTCTGTTTCAATGCGAACTCCTCCCAGAGTTTTGAAGTTAGCAAAAAAATTTAAACGCAGAAAATTTTCTTTTCCTTGCAGGCAGTTTATATGTAGAAACCAGCTTGATCGGAATACTATAGCATATAGCTGCCATAGGAACGATCGGTCAAAAATTAGGTTTTTGCTTAATAAACTCTTTGATTTTAAAGCTATCGCCTCGATTTTTTGCACAAGAACATCTTGAACGTAAATCAAGACACACTGCAAAATTGGTGAAGATCGGATAAATATAGCATATAGCTCCCATAGGAACAATCGGTCAAAAATTCGGTTTTTGTTAGAAAAACTTTTTTGTTTTCATCTATAAACAAATGAAACCTTGCAGTTACGCATTTTTAAGAATCCTTGACCATATTACAAAGTTTCATAAGAATCGGATATAAGGGCGTGGCACCGCCCATATAAAGAAAAACTTAAAAATGTGATTTATCTATTAGCAGACGGGATAGAAAATCGTAAAATGAAGTGTAGAATGATTGCATTGAACTCTTAAAAACAAGTTAGAAAATGGGCGGGGCTATGCCCCTTTATCTTTATAAACTTATAAGATTCTTATTAGAAAAACTATAAAACGGATTTTCCAAAAGCTTGCAAGAGTATATAAGTTTCAGCAAAGCTGAAAATAGCTCCCTTACTGGTTCTGGATTGAATTTCTCTTTATCTTAATATCCTATACTCTAATTATACTCTTGCAAGAGTATGCGAACTCCTCCCAGAGTTTTGAAGTTAGCATAAAAATTTCAACGAAGAAAATTTTCTTTTTCTTGCAGGCAGTTTATATGTAGAAACCAGCCTGATCGGAATACTATAGCATATAGCTGCCATAGGAACGATCGGTTAAAAAAGAGGTTTTTTCTTTAAAAACGCTGTGATTTTAAAGCTATCACTTCAATTTTTTGCCCAGAGACATGTTGGACGTCAGTCAAAATACACGGCAAATTTGGTGCAGATCGGATACCTATAAAATATAGCTGCCATAGGAACGATCGGTCAAAAATGAGGTTTTTGCTCAATAAACTCTTTGTTTTTCAAGTTATCGCCCCAATTTTTTGCACAAGAACATCTCGGATGTAAGTTAAAGCTCTCTGCAAAATTGGTGAAGATCGGATAAATACAGCATATAGCGGGGCCACGCCCCTTTATCTTTATAAACTTATAAGATTCTTATGGGCAAAACTATAAAACGGATTTTCCTAATGATTGCAAGAGTATATAAGTTTCAGCAAAGCTGAAAATAGCACCCTTACTGGTTTTCATTGTTTTAGCTCATTGCATCCTGAAATATGCAAATTATCAATTTTTGCTATAAGTAGGCGTAGCAATGCCAAATTTTTGATCAAAATAGTTTTTATGTCTCTGTAAGACAAAAAGTCTGAAGTTTCAAGACCATTGATTAAAAAACAAAAAACGTTTTACATACAATGACTAATCAATGCTTTATGCTAATAAAAGTGGAAGATCTGTGCAACATTCCAGGTCTATGATTTCAAAACACTAACAAGGAAAATTTGAGTGTCTGAGAAATATATTATCAACCAAATTTTTCGAGCTGGAAAACAATCAATCTGCTTGTATCTATTTTCGAAGATTGAAAAAAAATACATTCGAATTAAATTGTTTAAATAATCTTCAAATTATAATTAATATGAAGTTGCATTTAAAATGGTTAAAAAAAAACTCGTAAAAATGGTAAATTTTATGAAAATATGTATGTGTCACCATGTTATTTGTGCAAAGTTGGATTGCGTACATTTTTAAATGCATAAATGCGAAGAAGAAAAATTAATTCTGTCTCCCGAAGAACAGAGTCAAGTTAACTACCAATGTTCCAATGTGTGGAATCTACTTGACTTTATTTATTGCATATAGAATTTATTATTAGTGTTCACTTTTCGAGTATTTTGAATTTGTAAGTTAATTTTTTTCATTTGCTAAGCACAGCAAAGGAAAGGGTATTATTGTCAATTGCAAATTGAACGGCCTTCAACATAATTGGGGGGACGTGAATTGCAGATGAATTCACGACTCATATATTATGAAGCTGATTAGTGACGTTGACACTAAGTAGCGGGCAACAACAAACACAATGCATACGCTGAGACAGTGTCATAGGTAGCAACAACCACACTGTCCGTATTAAAAGTGCTTGTTTACGCCGAAAATAACAACAACAAGAGTTTTTTATAATATTTGGAGTAAACATGCCAGGTTAGTTGTTGTTGCATATGCGCCAGATGGCGAAAGTGACGGTTGAAGAGGAATGCCAAAATTACAACTAAGCATGTTGTTGTTGTTACTTTTTTTATGACTTCTCAGTATATGAATACAGACTGTCATTGTATATTCTATTTCATTCTCTCGCAGGCTAAATCATATAATTGTATAGTCTGTCTCTTTCTCATGTCGTTTCATCGAGTTTCAAATCGCACCCATGCTAAAGAAGTTTCACTTCAAAAAACTAAATGAATAGTTTTCATGCCTCCCTAACAACATAACTGTAAAGTTTCAATTCAATTGGTTAAAAAACAAAAAAGTTTTCCATACAACGGGTCAATTTTCGCTATAGGTGGGCGTGGCTACGCCCACTTTTGGTCAAAATAGTTTTCATTCCTCCCTAAGAACATAACTGTAAAGTTTCAAGTCAATTGGTTAAAAAACAAAAAAGTTTTCCATACAACGGTTCATTAGTATATTAGTATATTAGTTTTGTGCGCATAGACAATGTATGTAACACCTTAAAGGACACATTTCCGACTATACAAAGTATATATATTCTTGATCAGTATCGAAAGAGAAGTCGATTTAGCCATGTCCGTCTGTCCGACCGTCTGTATGAACGCGTCGATCTCGGAAACTATAATAGATAGAACCAAAAGCTCTTCGCAGTTCGATTCTGTTATTCATTCAGCAGATCAAGTTTATTTTGTTTCCCCATTTTTTGACTTAGTTTAGGGGTGAGGGGCAAATGACTGGAGCAACCTAGGGAAAAAACTTACAAAAGTCGTTTTATCTCGGTTGTCTTTTGAGATAGGATCACCAAATTTGGAGTGTATATAGCTGACTCAAACCCTAAGAAGATACATTAAAAAATGGGCTTGACCACGCCCATATATAGTAATAATTTGAAACGCTTATATCTCAAGAACCATAAAACCTACAAGAATGAAACTTTGCATATATGATATTGGAATGGAGTATAACAAGATTCAATTGTGAAATGGGCGTGACCACGCCCGCATAAAGCCATGGTAGAATGCCCTTATATCTCTTGAACCAATTGAATTTGAAATTGAATGAAAATGAAATCTGTTTCATATATACCAATTTTTACTCTTTTAGACCAATTTGTTCAAGAGATATAACGGCATTCTACCATGATTATGTAAATTATGCAAAAATTCGTTATAAATTCACTGTACGTAACAAACGAAATTACGATTTTTATGTAATTAAATTAAAATCCAATATATATCGCGATCCTAAATTTTTTTATACCCTGTACACACACTGTGTATCAGGGTATATTAAGTTTATTTGAGAGGGTTTGTATGTAACGCATGGAAGGAGGGGAGGGGGACCCTATAAAGTATATATATTCTTGATAAGGATGACAAGATGAATTGATATGGCCCTGTCTGTCCGTCCGTCCGTCCTCACCAATGGTTCCCGAAAACTATAAGAGCTAGAGGCTTGAAATTTGGAGGATAGACTCGTGAGGTCAAACGCTAGATCAAGTTTGAAGGATTTTTTGCCACGCCCACTCCTTCCCGCCCATCGAGTACCACCCTTTTTTTCAAAAGGCTGTAGCTCGAAAACCTGATGAGTTAGAAACGTGAAAATGAGTATGTCGACTCAGTATGTATAGCTCTACAAAACTGCATACCACATTTTTTCCACCTCCCTTTCGTTTCCCCTCAAAAAGTTGTTTTCTTAAAATCGCTGTACCTCCTAAACTATAATAGATACAATGCTGAAATTCTGTATGCAAACTCAGATAACATACCTTTATAAAACTGCATACCACAAACTACCACTTTCCCCGCAAAGACCAACACACTAAAATTTTGCAGCAATGCTTTGTAACAAAATCCGTACTAAAGCGCCATCTAATGGCAACATTGCACTGTGAGCCCTGCAATACCTTACCAAATTCACAAACCATATCGTGGTACGCTGCTTTTGCTGTTTAACGTGTTATAAAATCAGGTGTATGTACAGGGTATTATATAGTTGAGGATACTCAACTATACCGCCCTTACTGGTTTTCTTATCAGTTGACTTAAGACTTCACACTTTCGTTCACACGTTCTTAGGGAGACTGAAAACTATCTTGACCCAAAACTGGGCATGGTTACGCCCATATTAGCCGAAATCAATAATTTGGATATCTCTCGTACTCAATGAGGAAAAAAAATCGCGTGCAACACAGTCCCCGTGTTTGAAGTGAAACTTTCTTTAAAAGAAACAAAAAACCAGTAAGGACGCTATAGTCGAGTATACTCGACAATATAATACCCTGCACACACAGTAGGCAGTGCAGCACCCCAAATCTACAAAAAAAATTTTGATTTGACATCGCCCGATCAAATAGTGTTCAAAATATCAAGTAAATCGGTCAAGAAATGTGGAATTCACGAAAAATTTGAGTTTGTAGGTCGTTGAGGGGTAACCATCAAAAAGAGGGGAATTTGGTGGTATGCAGTTTTAAAGATACATATTTACTGAGCTTGTGTACAAAATTTCAGGTTTGTTTCTTTAATAGTTTTGAAGAAACAGCATTTTTAAGAAAACATCCGGGAGAGGGGAAATGAAGAGGAGGGGGAAAAATTGTGGTATGCAGTTTTGTAGAGTTACTCATACTGAGTCTACATACCGACTTTCATGTTTCTATCTTTTTGGATGTTCGAGTTATAGCGTTTTAAAAAAGTGGGCGGTGCTGGATGGGCGGGAAGGAGTGGGCGTGGCACAAAACCGTTCAAACTTGATCCGCTGCCGAGCATCACGAGTCTACCCTCCAAATTTCAAGTCTCTAGCTATTGTAGTTTCTGAGAACCATTGGTGAATACGGACGGACAGACGGACAGACAGACGGACGGACATAGCTCAATCAATTTCTGTTGTCGTCCTGATCAAGAATGTATATACTTTATGGGGTCCTCCTCCTTTCCTTCTGTGCGTTACATACATACATTTCGCTCAAACAAACACAATATTTCCCTGATACACAGTATGTGTACAGGGTATAACAAGAAATGTTTTGCATACAATGACGTAAATTTGCTTTTCTTCCTCTCATCAATGATTTATGGTAACAAAATTGGAGGATCTGTGCAACATTTCAGGTCGATGATTTCAAAACAATAACAAGGAATATTTAGGTGTCTGAGAAATATATTACAGATATTTTCACACTCTTGCAACATCTCTGACAACTTTCTCAGAGATTTTATTAAATTCAGCCTTCTTCTAAGATGTTAGAAATGTTTATGTGCCAAGAAATAAATTTTATGGTTTCCCCATAAATCTACATTAAAACAATTTGATATTTTACATGTTTTCAACAATAAATCTGCGTATAAAAAATCATTCCCAACTCAACCCAATTTTTGAGCTGGAAAACAATGAATCTGCTTGTATCTATTTTCGAAGATTGAAAAGTACATTCGAATTAAATTGTTAAACTAATCTTCAAATTATAGGTAATGTTAAATTGCATTTGAAATGGTTAAAAAAACTCGTAAAAATGGTGAATTATATTAAAATATGTACATATGTACCAATCATATTATTTGTTATTTGGGCAATTTGGAATGTGTACATTTTTGAATACGTAAATGCGAAGGACAATAATCAATTCAAATGTGCAGAGTGTCTCCCGAAGTCAAGTTTATTACCAAAGCTCCAATGTCTGGAATCTACTTGACTTTATTTGTTGCATATATAATTTAGTATTGGTGTTCACTTTTGAAATATTTTGAATTTTTAAATTAATTGTTTTCATTTGCTAATTACAGCAATGGAAAGGGTATTATTGTCAATTGCAAAACTGGATGGGCTTCAACATAATTGGGAGTTAATTAGCCACGCTAAGTAGCGGCCAACAACAAACACAATGCATACGCTCGACAGTGTCATAGGTAGCAACAACCACACTGCCCGACCTAACGGAGAATGCTTATGACGAAAATAACAACAACAAGAGTTGTTGTAATATTTGGAGTAAACATGCCAGGTTAGTTGTTGTTGCATATGCGCCAGATGGCGAAAGTGACGGTTGAAGAGGAATGCCAAAATTACAACTAAGCATGTTGTTGTTGTTATTTTTTTTATGACTACTAAGTTTATGACTACATACTGTCATTCTTTATTTTATTTCATTCTCTCGCAGGCTAAATCATATAAATGTATAGTCTGTCTCTTTTTCATGTCGTTTCATCGAGTTTCAAATCGCACCCATGCTAAAGAAGTTTCACTTCAAAAACTATGAAAATTGGTATATAAACTAATTAAATAAAAAGAAAGTATATTCAGTTAAAAAAATGGGCGTGGCACAAGATAATGCGTGAAAAGTATATAAGCTTCAGCTTTGCTAAAGATAGCGTCTTTGTAAAAACTTTTACAATAATTGCAATAAATTCCTATGTATTTTGGTGTGCTGATTCCGAAAATAGTAGGCATAAAGTCGTATCACCCTCCGACTTCTTGCATTTCACTGAATTGTCAAAAACACGAAATTAATGTTTTTCAAACTTGTGTACAAGATATCTCAGCAACTGCTTGACCGATCTTGTTGCTATTTAACTAAGATATACTTAAGAGCCCAATCTATCATGTACTAAAGGGGATATTTGATTGAGGGCCCCCTTCGAAAGTTATACACTTTTAAACTTGAATAAATCAAGAAAAAAAAACAGCTTTAAAAAGCTTAAGCTAAAAATAAGGTTTTTTTTTTTTGTTGGCCTGTGCTATTTACTGAAATGGATTTGGTTTCCAATCCGAAAACATCAATGTATTTCGAGCATAAGTCAAGTAATTCGTTTTTCAGAAATTATGGAAAAATTTTAGAATGCTTGTCTATCTTAACCTGATTGATTGACGATTCTACTGATTCAAAGATGTCATAGTCATTCAGACTCTCTGTAGCAGTTTGTGCTAATGGTATTTTTACATTCCCATCCGTAGTATTTAAAGTCCTAACAAACGCGTTCGATTTTTATACCTTGTAAACATACTGTGGGTATATTGTGTTTGTTTGAACGAAATGTTTGTAACGCACAGGGGAGGGAGGGCCCATAAAGTCTATATATTTTTGTTCAGGACGACAAGAGAAATTGATTGAGCCATGTCCGTCCGTCTGTCCGTCCGTCCTCACCAATGGTTCACGGAAACTATAAGAGCCGGAGACTCTAAATTTGGTGGGTAGACTCGTGATGCTCGGCAGCAGATCATGTTTATTTTACCCTGTACCTTATGGTATATTAGGGTATATTAGTCTTGTGCACGTCGACAATGTATGTAACACCTTAAAGGAGACATCTCCGACTATACAAAGTATATATATTCTTGATCAGTATCGAAAAAGAAGTCAATTTAGCCATGTCCGTCTGTCTGTCCGTCCGTCCGCCCGTCTGTCCGTCTGTCTGTATGAACGTGTCGAACTCGGAAACTATAATGATAGGACCAAAAGCTCTTCGCAGTTCGATTCTGTGATTCATTACGCAGATCAACTTTATTTTGTTTTCTCCCTTTTTGAGTTAGTTTAGGGGTGAGGGGCAAATAACTGAAGCTACCTCGGGTAAAATAGTACAAAAGTCGTATTTTCTGCGTTGTCTTTTGTGATAGGAACACCAAATTTGGTGTGTATATAGCTGACTCAAACCTCAAAAAAAAAAAAAAAAAAAAAATGGGCGTGACCACGCCCCTATATAGTAAAAATTTCAAACGCTCATATCTCAAGAACCATACAACCTACAAGAATGAAACTTTGCATGTATGCTATTGGGATGGAGTATAGTAAGATTCATATATAAAATGGGCGTAACCACGCCCACATATAGCCAAAATAGAAAACCGCTATATCTCTGTAACGAATTGGTGTAGAAGAGCAAAAATTAGTATGTATGATATTGAATGGAAAGGAAATCTGTTTCGATTAAGGGGCACCACTAGTGTGACGGCCTAAAAAAAAGGTGATTTTTGGGAATTTTTATTAAAAAAACTACTTTATCAATTATTTAAAAATTTTAAGAATATATTTATACATGTTTTAAGAATATACAGTGAAATTTTTGAAGAAAAAAATTAAATATTTTTTAAGTTATAGCCGATCTCCAACGGCGCGAAAAAAAAAGGTCCTTCACTGCTGCAGTGATTCCGGCCTTCTCCGTGGATGAAATCAAAAAAGGAAAAATTCTCGTTAAACTAGATAATATTGTCTGTACAATGACCTACGATAAAAAAAAAAAATCAAAAATTGACAATATGGCGGCGTTTTAAAAAAAAAAGTCGAATTTCACCCAAAATTTTGGTCGTTTTTGGCCTGCCAAAATTCGATTTTTGATCAGATCAAAAAATCGATAGGTCATTGTACCGAGAACTATATACAGAAGATGTAAAAAAAATTCGATAGTGATCGGATCATTTGTTTTTGAGTAATCACTGCAGCAAATTCGGAAAATGCTGTTTCGAGAAAAACGCGTTTAAAGATAAAATGAGACTCTAGATGCTGCCGACCGGCTGCTCTTTAAATTGCTATAACTCAAAAACTATTTGAGATATCGATTTGAAATTTTAATATGTTATTTTTAAAGGTGTAATCTACCGAAATATGTAAAAAAAAAAAAAAATCGATTTTTTTTTAATTTCACACTAGTGGTGCCCCTTAAAAAGTGGGCGGGGCAACGCCCTACAACAGACGTTACTAATTGAAGGTACAGGGTATGTTGAAGTCGAGTACTGTTGACTCCAATCCTTACTGGTTCTTTTTTGTGCCACGCCCACTTCTTCCCGCCCAACCAGCACCCTCCACTTTTTTCAATGGCTGTAGTTCAAGCAGCTGATGAGATAGAAACATGAAAGCCGGTATGTAGACTCAGTATGTGTAGCTCTACAAAACTGCATATCACAATTTTTCCCCCTTTCCTTCACATGCCCTCCCCCAGTTGTTATCTAAAAATTGCTGTATCTTCAAAATTTTTAAAGGTACGAACCTGTAATTTGGTATACAAACTAAGTAAAAATATATACCTTTGAAACTGCATACCACAAATTTCCCCTCTCTTTGATGGTTACCCCTCAGAGACCAACAAACTCAAATTATTTTAAAATTCTGGTTCTTGGGTTGGTGTAGATGCTTCTTGCCACCGATGACCAGGGTCTTTGCAGCCGCCTTCTTGGCTTTTTGATGCTTAAGTTCAGCCTCCAGCAAGTCTATCTTCGTGGTGGTGATGCAGCAGGTTCAAGTTATCTGCGAATACCCGCAATTTTCTCTTTAGAGTCTCTTGGACTTTGACGCACAACCGGGATTTGTAGTGTCTTTGACCATTTATGGTCTTCGCAGGCGCGCCTTTTATTCGGCGATAGTCATCACCCTGGAATCCGGCGTTAGGCCATGGGATTTTTTTTTCTGTTTTCAGTGCTTGCTCAAGGTAGCGACTTTATTTTTTTTTCCGGCTCTCCATATGTTTTAATAAGGAGGCAGGATTGCCATCTTATATGCTTCTATTATAATGAAAGGCGAGAGGATTGGATTTTGCTTAAGCCGTTAGGCTATGCTTATGTTTTTTCAAGCTTGACATTGATATTTTTATGTGGTCAACCGCTACTTATATAAGACTTGCGCTAACATACATACAAACATTCTCTTTTGTATACATATATAGATTAGCGTTGTCTACAACCAAATATGCAACGATCTTCGACTTACTAGTACCTTCCGAAATAAAAGTATATTCATAAGTCTCAATGATGTTAACGAAAACAGAATTATTCATGAAGAAACATAAAAATCTGATTGAATCTTAGGCCACATAAAATCAAATGCGAGATAAACAACACAAAAAGAAACAATAAGAAGACTATCTTCGGCCTTCACGACATTTTTTGTGCCACGCCCATTTTTCGATTGCCATCTATTTTTATTTAGCCCACATATATTGTTTTTTAGTTATAACTCATTGTGATCCAGAGATATGAAAAAAGAAACAACGATTTGTATTCAATTAATTTAAAATCAAATGTATACTGCGATCCAAAAAATAATATTTAATATTATCAAATACAAGTCTAATCCCAATTCATGTCAATCCTCTTTGAATTTTTCCAAAGCACTTATAATAACTATTCATACTAAAACGTAACTTACCCATATTTTGTCAATGATAGAACTCATATTAATGTGGCAGTTATTGAAAATGAAACTGTTCTAAGACACTTCAAATTAATTAAATCATCTTTTACCGTAAGGTAGACATTTTTACTTACAGAGGCATTGCTATACTGTGGGCTATTCCAAAACTATTTGATCATATCATAACGGAACAGTTACAGCACTTCGTGCCATCACTTCTTAATTTGTCTATTTTATTAGAATCCACTTCCATTGTCAATCGAAATTTCTCCTCTGGTTACCAAACTGATATTGTCTACACTGACTTTAGTAAAGCATTTGTTTGTTTGTCACTCTCTGCTCTTAAGGACACTCGAAACTTATGGTTTTCCACCGTCGTTGGTCTGTTCGCTGTCGTCTTATCTTGAATCACGAACTCAATGTGTTTCTTTTAAAACATCGGTTTCGAGACGTACACATTTCTGTTTCCCAAGGGGTTCTGTGCGGTGTATTTGCGATTCGCTCAGTATGAGCCTTTGCAAATTTTTCACGAAACAGGGTACACGGTTAGCTTCGTTGTTGGCTAACCAAATATGAGGATCTAAACGAAGTTTTTTATCAATCAAAACAATAAGGTTATTAAACTGTGCTGTACGCTTTATGTACGGTTTCCTATAAAATGACAAAAGTTTGCGTTTTTAGTGTTTAAAAGTACTTTATACCTCTAATCTGCCCATGTGTACGGTCCATGTCTTTTTGTCGTCTATTTACACCAAACGGTAATCGTTTAAACTTCTATTTGATGGAAACCTGACGTTTAGTCAAGGTCAGAGAAATTGATTGCACTGCCTCGCTGGTCTTAAGTTTATATACACTAAGCAAAACTAGTAAGGATTGGAGTCGACAGTAATCGACTCCGACATAACCTGTACCTTCAATTAGTAACGACTGTTTGAAGGCGTGGCCCCGCCCACTTTTTCATCAAAATAGATTTCATGTCCATTTAATATCACACATATCTTTTTTACACTTTTAGACCAATTGGTTCCAGAGATACAACGTTTTTCTATATAAGGGCGTGGCAACAAAAAAAATAGCCATTCCAAAATCAGGAGCAAACTTACAGACATAACCAGTGCAAGCCAAGAATTTTTAAATCAAAAATGTCACTTTTTCATACAAAACAGGCAAATATAAAGTAATACCTTTTGGGTTGGGTGTGTAAGTCTGGATTTCTTTTTCGAATGGATTTCTTTTTATAATAGATGGTTAATATAACATTTAAACTCAATATTAAACACAAAACATGTGGTAAATTTTTTTAAATTTGGTCACAGGGAAGGATTTTCATGATAAACAACGAAAATCCCATACAAAATGTATGAAACTGCTTTTTTGGCGTTTGGTATCAAAGTCACCCCCAAACAAGAAAAATGTCGATCGGAATCGATGGTAACATGAGTAAGGATAGTAATTAAGTACAAAAATTACCAGTCGGAGTATAAAATTTAAAAAAAACGATCAAAAACATAGTGTTTTTGTAAAGTGTTCCAAATAAGCTTTGACTCTTTTTTTTTTTGACTATTTTTGGTTTACATGTCATAACTCGGCTAAAAATTCTTTTTTTCAAATAAACTGTGACACTATTTATAAGCTAAAAGATCAATCTAAAAAACTTCGTTTATACTTTTTCAATATCTTTTTTCATTTAGAAGGTACAGTCACTTAAAGTTCAAAACTATGGGTGTTCCATTTAAGCTGTGAGGTACTGTATGTGAAATAGTATATTAACTTTGTCACGGAGTTTGTAACAGATCGAAATATTAATTTCCGACA
Source organism: Phortica okadai (assembly GCA_034638295.1). NCBI lineage: Eukaryota > Metazoa > Arthropoda > Insecta > Diptera > Drosophilidae > Phortica > Phortica okadai. The sequence goes on along the minus strand of CM067849.1, from coordinate 29,294,630 downwards.
ATATAAAATAGATATATTCTTGATCAGCACGACAAGACGAGTTGATTTGGCCATGTCCGTCTGCCCGTCTGTCTGTCTGTCGGTCTGTCTGTATGTATGCAAACTATTCCCTCAGTTTTGAAGCTATCGAGCTGACACTTTGCACAGAGTCTTAGAATTTATTACGATGAATCATTCGTCGGAACCAGCATGATCGGATTATTGGAACAGGTAGCTCCCATACGAAAAGAAGAAGAAAAGTGAACAAAACTTGAATCGTTGTATGGTAAACTTTTTTGTTTTGTACGATAGAGTGCTGAAATTTTAAACATAGTACTTCTACATAGTCCGACTACATGTCTGAAAGTTTAATTGAGATTGGACATCTGGAACTGGTAGCTCCCATACAAAATAAAGAAGAGGAAGAGGAGCAATATTCACGTCGTTGTACGGAAAACTTTTTTGTTTTTTTTAACCAATTGACTTGAAACTTTACACTTATGTTCTTAGGGAGGAATGAAAACTATTTTGACCAAAAGTGGGCATGGCTGCGGCCACTTATAGCGAAACTTGAACCCTTGTAAGGAAAACTTTTTTGTTTTTTAACCAATTGACTTGAAACTTTACATTTATGTTCTTAGGCCCAGTTTCACAGTCTAGGGTTAACCCAGAGTAAAGTTAACTCGAATTTAACCCTTACCCGGTGTTAACTCTGACTTTCAGTTCCACAGTGACGAGTTAACTCTAGTTATATAAGTATGGCAACATCCTATTTTTTGAGAATAATGTTTTACAACATTGAACATGTACTTACCAAACACTGTTTATTTTTTCAGTTATTTTAAAAATCACCTTCAATTAGTAATGGATAGGTGAAGAGAATCCAATATAACAAGCGGTGAAATGTTGACTCGATTATGTCTAATTGTATAGTTTACCATTACAAAGGGGCGGGCAGTTACACTGCACAAAGAAAGTAAACCGCACTCTTCAAATTGTACAATAGTACGTAGTTATGTTAGTTTCGTGTAAAACATAACATGGGTACAATACTCATAGCAATCACACAAGGAAACTTTGTACAAATTATGCATATCTGCTCCCAATGAAAAGTAAACGACTTCCGATGTCAGTAATTCCATATGATGTGGGACTACCTGGTGGACTGCTGCTATACAAGCTCAATTCATTTCTATTGACTGGGACATATTTAATTTTTATTTTTTTGACAGACAAATTTAGTTCTGTCTTGACATTAAAAAACATAAATAGAAAAAGTTAAAACAGAGTAGTTAACTCGGGGTTAACCCTAGAATGTAGTAGGGTTAACTCAGGGGTTAACTACTAAGTGTGAAACTGAAAAATTGTTACTCGGAGTTAACCCTGGGTTAACTTTGACTGTGAAACTGGGCCTTAGGGAGGAATAAAAACTATTTTGACCAAAAGTGGGAATGGCTTCGCCCTCTTATACCGAAACTTGAACCGTTGTATGGAAAACTTTTTCGTTTTTTAACCAATTGACTTGAAACCTTACAGTTATGTTATTAGGGAGGCATGAAAACTATTCATTTACTTTTTTTTATAGTGACACAACGTGAAAAGTATTATAGCTTCAGCATTGCTGAAGATAGCGTCCTTACTGTTTTTTTTTTGTGTTTCTAAAAAGAAATTAAAATAGTTCTGTTGCCTGCTGCTGATGGTGCTGTTGCCTCTGCTGGTGCTGGCGTCGACGCTGGTACTGGTACCTTGCCGATGCTGCTGTTGCCGCTGCCTCTGCTGTTGCTGCTGCCGTTGTCGTCACTGGTGTCGGCGCCGCTGCTGTAGCCGGTGCTGCTGCCGTTTGTGTTGTGACGCTTCGCTTCAAGCGTCTGATTTGCCGGTGGTGATGGTGGACTAACAGCCGCACTGGCTCCATTTGGGATACCACAAGGCGACCATTTGGTGACTCGGTGATAATGCTTGCTTCAATCTGTCCTCCTTTCCTAGAAAGGAGGCAGGATCAACGCTTGCTCCAAGGCAGCTTTTTTTTTTTTTTATGTGCGCTAGATATCAGCGTATATATTTTCTCTGCTCTCCTTTGACGTGGAGACAGGTCGCTTTAGATCAGCGTATTTTCTCTGGCTCTACCTACAACTAGTATCCTGGCAGGATCGCCATATAATATGTTTGATATTATTATTAGGAAAAGGCGAGTGGTTTTTTGATGTCTGTAGCCAAAAGGCTATGCTCGTTTATTCTCAAGCTTGACATTGAATTCTTATGCGGTTACCCGCTACTTATATAGGACTTAGGCTAACAGCGATTGCGCTGCTAACATAGTTCTAACAGTGCTAGATCAGCATTTCGGACATGCAACCTACTGTTAGTTCTGTACAGTGGCGTAATGCTAACACTACACTTACAATTACGGTTGTGCTATGCACACTTGCTTATACACTGCACTAGTATTATTGTGTTTTCCGAGACAAAGCTAACTCTATTGATTTTCAACAATGAAGTCCTCTATAACAAATACATGACGTATAGACTGGATCGACAGATACGTCATGGTGGTGGTGACCTTTTCGGTGTTGACACATGTCTGCCTTCTCACGTTATTCAAACTATCCTGCCTGCCGGTATAGAGTTCTTAAGTGTTAGAGTAAGTGTTCTTCATCAGTCAATATTTGATAAATGTTCTTATATTCCCCCGGGGTCTAGTATAATAATTTACTTGCTGCATTTGAAGCTATCGCATCAGTTTAAAACCTTGTTAGTTATCTTGATATCTTGCAATTTTCACTTAACAAACATTTCTTGGTCTTGTCTTATAATTTAAATTATTTTCTGCCTTCTGGAAAACATGAGTTCATCGATAATTTACTTGATATTCCTATTTTCCAACTTAATCCTATTTTCAAGTCAACCATCTTCACAAGTCCTTGAATTTAGTGTTGACGAACGATTATTGTGCAACAGTGATTTCTAGAACCAACTCATTATCTCTACCAGAAGACTGGTACCATCCTACTTTAGATTTTTCAGTATGATTGGTCTTTATAGCCTGTACACACACTGTGTATGAGGTTATATTAAGTTTGTTTGAGACGGTTTGTATGTAACGCATGGAAGGAGGGGAGGAGGATCCTATAAAGTATATATATTCTTGATCAGGATGATAAGACGAATTGATATAGCCCTGTCTGTCCGTCCGTCCGTCCGTCCTCACCAATGGTTCTCGAAAACTATAAGAGCTAGAGACTTGAAATTTGGTGGATAGACTCGTGAGGTCAAACGCTAGATCAAGTTTGAAGGATTTTTTGCCACGCCCACTCCTTCCCGCCCATCGAGCACCACCCATTTTTTCAAAAGGCTGTAGCTCGAAAACCTGATGAGTTAGAAACATGAAAATGAGTACGTAGACTCAGTATATATAGCTCTACAAAACTGCGTACCACATTTTTTCCCCCTCCCCTTCGTTTCCCCTCAAAAAGTGGTTTTCTTAAAATTGCTGTATGCTGAAATTTTGTATGCAAACTCAGATAACATAGCTTTTTAAAACTGCATACAACAAACTACCTTTTTCCCCGCAAAGACCAACACACTAAAATTTTGCAGCAATGCTTTGTAACAAAATCCGTACTAAAGCGCCATCTAATGGCAACATTGCACTGTGAGCCCTGCCTGACCTTAGCAAATACACAAACCATATCGTGGTACACTGCTTTTGCTGTCGGCGAATGTTTAACGTGTTATCAACATAGGTGTGTGTACAGGGTATTATATAGTTGAGAATACTCAACTATACCGCCCTTACTGGTTTTTTTATATAGTTGTAAAGATATTGCTGGGGACACCAATTTCTTCTATGACTCTTTGAAATCTCTCTGCTGAATGCATTCCTCTTAAAGAAACTGTAAAACTGGTTTATAAACCTCCCAGGTTTATTCGCAAACTTTATTAAGAATATAATGTCCAGATTACATAAAATAGATAAAACATACAGATCTGCCCATTATTTTGAAAGATTTTATGTACCACATTCCAGTTTTCTTATACTTAATAGTCGCTGTTTTTTTTGGATAATGGACATGCTTTTGACGATTCTGGCATAGTCGATCTATTTGATAAATTCTTCCAATCAACGTATTCTTCAGGCAACTTTTCAAGTAGTGGATACCCTTATCAAGTTCGTCCAATCAATCATCTCAGCACTCTTGATATTGAGGAGGAGTACGTCATCCCTCTAGCTAAAATCTTTGAAGCCATGTTTTTCACCTGGCCCTGTCAATGTACCTAGTTGTGTCTTAATACGGTGTGGTACCTCATTAAACAAACCGTTATTAAAACTTTTTATTTTATCTCTCCGCCAGGCATCATTCCCATCTGTCTCGTCGACCTCTTTATAAGAAATGAAATAAGTCTCACATCTCGAACCATAGAGGTATATCAATATTAACGGTCATTCCGATTCATTCAATTCATTCTTGGTGCACAATAAATCTTTAGTATCTTAATATCTCTAAATGTCAATTTATGACATGTCATCGAAATAAACCACTTTTTTTACTTACATGATATCATTATCAATCAGCACATTTGTAAAGTCGTTAATAAAAAAGATTTACTTCACATCTCTTCAGCTTCCACTGCGTAAATATTGGTCTTGTGTTTGGTCCGCAGTATAAAAAACATCAAGATCTTATTGAGTCTGTTCAAAAGCAATTCGTTTTGGTTGCCCCCCGTGGACTAAACTGGGACCTTCCATCATACTCGCGCCTTCCATCATACTCACCTAGGCTGCTTCTCTTAAGTCTCCCATCGTTAGGACATTGCAGGATTGCTCTCGGGGCTTTTTTTTCTCTAAAACTGGTTCGGTACTCCTAGACGTGTTACCATAAAATTTGTTGCTTTACCTTTACGTAAATGTACAACTAACAATGCTTTACATGAACGTCTTCGAGTTTTATGCAATTATTATAATAACTTAATCGTTCTTCGTCGCTTTCGTAATGACGAACTTTTTACAAGAGTGACTAACAGGATATCGACAAGTGACAGGATCTCCTAGTACTTTGTATCATTCATGGCTGCGAGAAGCAGCATAGCTAGCTGTTTCAAAAATTAATACCCCCACCGGGTCAGAGACATCTAATTATAAGAGATAGATTTATCTAGATATAAGTTAATTTAATTTTGTTTTTATACCCTGTACCTTATGGTACAAGGGTTTATTAAATTTGTGCGCATCGACAATGTATGTGACATCTTAAAGGAGACATTTCCGACTATGCAAAGTATATATATTCTTGATCAGTATCGTTATGTGTTGTGCTAGTGCTGTGTTTGTTTTGCACTTCTTCACGTCCCCTTTATGCTCTGTCATTCTTGTGTTCAGCGCGCGTTTTGTTGTCCCCACATACACTCCGTCACATCGTTCACCTTCTTTTCCTTTACATTTAATTTTGTAGACCACATTTTGTATATTGTTTTTGTCGACCTTGTCTTTCGTGTTTGTAAACATAGACCGTATATTAGTATGTGCCTTGTATGCATATTTAAAATTGGTGATCTCTTTTGGCATAATTTTATCCAATGTTTCCTTGTTTGTCAGTTTTTCTACATACGGAACGCTGATGTACATTTTATCGTCATTATTTGTTTTGTTTTTGTCTGTCCTTTTCATGGTCACCTTTGTAATTAGATCATCGATCAGCCGCTCTGGATAGTTATTTTTGGTCATCATTGTTTTGATTTTAATGTACGTGCTTGGTCTGTATATAGTGTCTGTTAGTGCATACGCTTTTGTTATTATATTTTTGACTGTGTTGATTTTTTGATTTCGGGGTTGATTAGAATAAAAATTCATTATTCGTCCAGAGGCAATTCCTTTTGTATACCAGTCAAAAATTATTTTTCCATTTTGTTTTTCTATTTTAGCGTCCAAGTAGGCTATTTTATTGTCTTTTTCAGTCTCTAACGTAAATTGAATTCTCGTGTGTTGCTGGTTTAATGTGTCCAAAATCGTTTGTGCATCTCTTTCTTTTATAATGCAGTTGTTATTTTCGGCATAAACATGCACCGTTAGGTCGGTCAGTTTGGTTGTTGCTACCTATGACACTGCCTGAGCGTATACATTGTGTTTGTTGTTGCCCGCTACTTAACATTGCTAATCAACGTCACTAATCAGCTCCATAATATACGAGCCGTGAATTCATCTCCAATTCGCGTCGTCACAATTGTGTTGAAGCCCGTTAAATTTTGCAATTGACAATTACAATTTCCTTTGCTGTGCTTAGCAAATGAAGACAATTAACTTACAAATTCAATTTAATCCAAAAGTGAACACTAATAATACATTATATACATATGTATACAATAAATAAAGTCAGGTAGATTCTACACATTGGAGCTTTGGTAGTTAATTTGCCTTTGTTGTTCGGGGGACCCTCTGCACATTTAAATTAATTCTTCTTTTTCGCACTTATGCATTAAAAACTAAACACATTCCAATTTGCCCAAATATCATAGTTTATACATACATATTTTCATAAAATTTACTATTTTTACAAGTTTTTTTTTTTAACCATTTCAAATACAACTTTATAATTTTAAAATTATTTCAACAATTTAATTCGAATGAACTTCTCATTCTTCGAAAATAGACACAAGCAGGATGGTGAGGCATTACACTGATTGTTTTCCAGCTCAAAACATTGGGTTGATTTGGGAAGCGTTTTTTATTAATGAAAATGTGTAAAATATTGAATAGTTTTAATGCAGATTAATGAGGAAACCATAAAGTTTATTTCTTTGTACATAATTGTTTATAATAACTTAAAATTAAGCTGCATTCAATAAAATCTCTGAGCAAATTGTTAGAGATTTTTCAAGGGTGTGAAAATATCTATAATAGATTTTTCAGACACCTAAATTTCTCTTTTAATTGTTTTGACAGACCCACCAATTTTATTACCATAAATCATTATTCAGAGGAAGAAAAGCAAATTTTAGTCGTTGTGTGGAAAACGCTTTTCTTTCTAAATCAATTGACTTGAAACTTCACACTAATTGTCTTAGAGAGGCAATAAAACTATTTTGATTGAAAACTGGGCATGGCAACGCCCACAGATACCAAAAAATTTTAATGTGCATAGCTCAGGACTAGGGAATACAATCCCCGGAATCCCGGGATTTTGCGATCTTCTGTCTCATCGGCTTACAGAGAAATCGAACTTTTAAGCTTTACTCTATATGGGCGGTGCCACGGCCGATGGTTATGAAACTTTGTAATATGGTCAAAGATGAATAAAAACGCATAACTGCTTTCATTCGTTTTTTCTTAAGAACAAAAAAATTTTTCTTGCCAAAAACCGAATTTTTAGTCCATTGTTCCTATGCGAGCTATATGATATAGTTATCCGAACTTCACCAAATTTGCAGTGTTTCTCAAAACGTTTTTTCAGCAAAAAAACTAATTTTTAACTGCCAGCCAGCAAGGAAAAGAAAATTGTCTCCGTTTAAATTTTTTGCTAAATTCAAAACTCTGCAAGGAGTTCGCATTGAAACAGACGAGCATACAGACATGGCTATATGAACTCGTTTAATCGAGCTGCTCAAAAAAATATGTATGTATATACACACATGATCAAAATAATAGATACACTTGGTTGTTTCAACTTTGATTCAAAATAAAATTATTTTTGCTTACATGAACACTACATCCTTTCAAGCATCACTTCTTTATAGTTATGTTATTTAAAAAGTATCAAGAAACATCAAAGTTTTGGTTAAGTTAGCGTTATTTGAAAGAAAATTCATATTAAGCACTGAATTCACGTTGATCAAAATAATAGATACATTTATATTTTTTCCAAAAAGATTTAAAACAAAACTTTTATATGACTTCTGTTGTTTTAAAAAAATTTTGTCTAGGCTTATATCTAGTATATTCACTTCTTAGTGGGGTCACTTTCGTTATCCTTTTTGGCATAGTTTGTATTAAATGTTGGCAAAATTCTACTGGCGTTTCATGCCTAATTTTGTTGAAAAATGACACAATCCGTGCTTGTTTGTAAAGTTTTTTTATGTCAACTTATATTTTAAGTATTCCCACAAGTTTTTAATGGGATTTCCATCCAGTGATTAACTTAGCTTACTGATTCCAGAAATTCTTTAGAAGTCTTGAGTTGTGCTTTGGATCATTATCTTGTTGATAGATCTAATAAAACGTCATATTTTCTTTAGCATATGGTAGCATTAACTTCTCTAATATAATTTTGAAGTCAACAGTATTAATTTTTTGCGATTATCAAAGAATTGCATAGACACCATACGAAGAAAGGCAGTCCCACGCCATAATATTTTCTTGAATATGTTTAACAGCCTTTTCTGTAAAATGGAAACGAAATTCTTTGCCTTTTGGTCGTCTAACACTTTTTTCGGAGTCCTTTCCAACTAAATTTATCATTGTTTCGTCACTTTACATGATGTTTCACCATTTTTTCTCTCCATCTGGATCTGATCAATTTTCGTGAGGCCTTACAAAGTCTTAACTCATCTGTAAATTTTCTTTACGCATAAAAGGAATCTTTTTTTTAATTCGGCCATGTAGGTTTTCGTGTTGTTAACGACATCCAATTTTTTTTTTTAACTAACTACAGGCGCAAGACGTTGTGGTAGCGCACTACCCTCAAGTGGACTTGCGACACCAGGTCAGCCTGTTCCGCGACTACAGACAAGTCAACAGTCGCTTTACTACTTACACTACACACAATAAAAAAATACTAATAAACTAATTTTTAAACAATTCCTTAAAACTACTACGTTGATTAATTAACATAAACTTCATAAACAAAATTTTTACTTATTTAAATACGTTAGAATACTACGTTTTATTAGGTTAGTAGAGGAGCAGTTCTCAATTAAACTAAAATATCTGTTATAATACCTACATAAAACACGAAACGAGTCATGCTCTAAATATGTCGATCTGCAGGTACTAAGACAGATCGGACTAAAATTTCTAGTTACTCTAGCGGGGACACTGAACTGTATATACGCCAACAATGTAGGAGAGAATATCATGCCATTTATTAGGTTATGCAAAAACAAAGTACCAAGCATTTTTCTACGACTAGACAATGATGGTAAATTAATAAGCTTCAACCGACTACTATAGGGAGGAAGGTGAACACAGGGGTCCCAGTGTAGATTCCTAAGTGCAAACAGAAGGAACTGTTTCTGAACAGACTCAATTTGGTTCTTATACTTTTCACACTGAGGATCCCAAACACACGATGCATATTCCAGAATGGGCCGTACTAAAGAAGTGTAAAGCAATTTAGTTGTGTACGGGTCATTAAATTCCTTGGACCATCTTTTGATGAAACCCAGTACGCCTTTAGCCTTATTGACAGACAGCGAAATATGTGAAGCGAAGTGAAGTTTTGGGTCCATCAAAACACCAAGGTCATTGAACTGAGAGATACGTTCAAGGTACAAATTATTTAACTTGTACGAGCAAACAATTAGTTTTTTTCTATAAAATGACATTAGCTTGCATTTATCACTGTTTAACAATAAATTGTTTACAGCACACCATTGTGAGAGAGAGTCAAGATCAGACTGAAGCAGATTCTGCTGATCTATAGAATTAACGGTTAGACATAATTTCACGTCATCAGCATACATTAAAACATGGCAGTGTTTGATCACAGTAGGCAAGTCATTAATAAATATATTAAACAATAAGGGGCCAAGGTGACTACCTTGAGGAACCCCTGAAGTAAGAAAAATTCGTCTCGAAACCGATGTCTTAAAAAGAACACATTGTGTTCGAGATTCAAGATACGACGACAGCCAACGGACTAACGATGGTGGAAAACCATAGGTTTCGAGTTTTATTAAAAGCAGAGAGTGACAAACACAATCAAATGCTTTACTGAAATCAGTGTACACAACATCGGTTTGGCAGCCGGACGAGAAATTTCGATTGACAATTGAAGTGAATTCTAATAAGTTAGTTACCGTTGACCGTTTCTTGAGAAAGCCATGCTGAGACAAATTTAGAAGTGATGGCACAAAGTGCTGTAGCAGTTCCGTAATGATCTGTTCAAACAGTTTTGGAATAGCACATAGCTTTGCAATGCCTCTGTAATTCGAGATCTCTACCTTACTGCCTTTTTTATAAAGGGGAATAATGTAAGACTCTTTCCAAATTTTGGGTACAATAGAAGAATTTAACGACATGTTAAAAAGCTTACATAATGGAATAAACAACATCTCGGCACAGGAACACTATCTGGACCAGCCGTAAAAGATGGTTTAATTAATTTTAAGTGTCTAAGAACAGTGTCATTTTCAATTACCGGAAAATTTATATTATTTCGATCATTGATTAAGTATGGGTAAGTACCATTTTGGTATGAATAGTCATTATAGGTGCTTTGGAAAAATTCAGCAAAGAGGTCGGATATCGTTGCATCATCACTTCCTTCCACACCATTGAGTTTCATACATGAAGGAAATGAGGTGGAATTAGACTTGTATTTGATGATATTAAAAAAATTGTTTGGATCACGGTATATATTGGATTTTAATTTAACTAAATATAAATCATAATTTCTTTTGTTACATAAAGTGAATCTATAGCGAACTGTTGTATAGTTTGCATAATCAACAAGAGAGCCGGTTTTCTTATATTTTTTAAATAATCTATTTTTTAAGTTCTTTAGACGAGATAATTCTTTTGAAAACCACGGCGGTTTATTTTGTTGTGTAACAGTCTTAACTCTTGGTACACACAATTTAAGCAGTTTATACATAGTCGCGTTAAAAAACTCTACTGCCCTTTCAATGTTGGACGTGTTATGAATGTATGACCAATCAGTGTTAGAAAGCAAATGACCAAGACGTTCAAAATCGGTTTTTCTGAAGCAAAATACACGATTAGGTTTGGAACCAGTAGGATTTTGACGAGGATGTGTTAGTAAGTTTGGTGTAATTGTAAGCTCCAACGTTGGGTGGTAAGAGTCTTCAGGTTGTGAAATTGGAGGGGATCTGCAAAGTGATGCACCCTCAATGTTATTTATGAAAACAAGATCTAGAATACGATTCTTAGAATTTTGTATGCTGTTTATTTGGTTAAACGATGATTCAAGTAAAGAATCAATAAATTCGTTACTAGACAAGGGAGTTACTATATTTGAATTGTCAGATGCAATCCAAGAAATATGAGGGAGGTTGAAGTCTCCACAGACCAGCATCATATCTGAGTCCTTAACCAAGTCTCGAATAGATTGAATAGCGTTTATATGCGCTGAATATACTGATGCGCTGAATTGATGAAACACTAATAACGTTTCTGATATCCGCAGAAATTACCTTTGAAAACTTAAACGTCTTTATTTGGCCGATAGTTACAATTCATTAACTAGTCACAATACAAGTATAGCACTGGTTTTCTATGATTTATCTCGAGGATCCACCTCTATTTTTGTTGTAAATACATTATGTACAAAGTGCATGGACCAATTAATAGATTTTGCAACATTTCGAAGAGGTTTTCATTATTTTGTGAGGTTCCCAACCAATCAGTTGTTTTTCTACCCATCACCGTTACAATTGATTTTTTAATTTCTGCGTAGCTACTATATCAATAACAGTTCTTATCTTCTCTATCAAAATTTAACATAAAAACTCAGAGTTGTAGGTTTAAAATAACTAAATTATCAAATGTACCTATTATTTTGATCAACGTGAATTCAGTGCTTAATATAAATATTCTTTCAAATAACTATAATTCATCCAAATCTTTGATGTTTCTTGATATTTTTTAAATAACATAACTATAAAGAAGTGATGCTTGAAAGGATGTAGTGTTCATGTAAGCAAAAATAATTTTATTTCGAATCAAAGTTGAAACAACCAAGTGTATCTATTATTATGATCATGTGTGTACATTATAAAGTCGGAGATGTCTCCTTCTCTACGATGTAAACTTCATGACAAAGTTAATATAGTATTACAAGAGTATAATTAGTATATAGGATATTAAAATAAGGAAAAATTCAATCCAGAAAATGGGCGTGGAGATAGTGTCCTTACTGGTTTTTTGTTTCTTTTAAAGAAAGTTTCACTTCAAACACGTGTACTGTGTTACACGCGATTTTTATACCCTGCACAAATACTGTGTCAGGGTATATTGTGTTTGTTTGAACGAAATGAATGTAACGCACAGAAGGAGAGGAGTGGGACCCCATAAAGTATATATATTATTGATCAGGATGACAAGAGAAATTGATTAAGCTATGTCCGTCGGTCTGTCCGTCCGTCTGTCTGTCCGTCCGTATTCACCAATGGATCTCGGAAACTGTAAGAGCTAGAGACTTGAAATTTGGAGGGTAGACTCGTGATGCTTGGCAGCAGATCAAGTTCATTTTTTTTTTGTGCCACGCCTACTCCTTCCCGCCCATCCAGCCCTACCCACTTTTTTAAATCGCTATAACTCTAACATCCAAAGAGATAGAAACATTAAAGTCGGTATGTAGACTCAGTATGTATAGCCCTACAAAACTGCATACCACAAAATCCCCCCCTCATTTTCATTTCCCCTCCCCAAGTTATTTTCTGTGAATTACTATATCTCCAAAATTAACAAAGGTATGAACCTGAAATTTTGTATACAAGCTCAGTGATAATACATCTTAAAAACTGCATACTACAAATTTCCCCTCTCTTTTTGATGGCTACCCCTCAGAGACCTACAAACTTAAATTTTTCGTAAAATCCACATTTTTTGACCGATTTTCTTTGTATTTTGAACACTATTTGAAAATGCGACGTCAGATCAATATGTTTTTGTAGATTGAGGGTGTGGCACCGCCTACCATGTGTGCAGGGTATTATATTGTCGAGTATACTCGACTATACCGCCCTTACTGGTTTTGACTTAGTTTTGGGGTGAGGGGCAAAAGACTGGAGCAACCTCGGGAAAAAACTTACAAAAGTCGTTTTATCTCGGTTATCTTTTGAGATAGGAACACCAAATTTGGAGTGTATATAGCTGACTCAAGCCCCAAGATGATTCATTAAAAAAATGGGCTTAGCCATGCCCATATATAGTAATAATTTGAAACGCTTATATCTCAAGAACCATAAAACCTACAAGAATGAAACTTTGCATATATGATATTGGAATGGAGTATAACAAGGTTCAATTGTGAAATGGGCATGACCATGCCCACATATAGCCATGGTAGAATGCCGTTATATCTCTTGAACGAATTGGTCTAAAAGAGAAAAAATTGGTATATATGAAATTGAATGAAAATTAAATTTGTTTCTATTAAAAAGTGGGCGGGGCAACGCCTTCAAACAGTTGGTACAAATTGAAGGTACAGGGTATGTCGGAGTCGAGTACTGTCGACTCCAATCTTTACTGGTTTTTCTTAATTTTAATTTAATGCATATATAATATAAAGCATATATAAAACCAGTAAGGATAGGAGTCGACAGTACTCGACTTCGACATACCCTGTGCTTTCAATTAGCAACGGCTATAATAGGGCGTGGCCCCGCCCACTTTTCAATCGAAACCGATCTCATTTTCACTTAATGTCATACATAACAATTTTTACTCTTGTAGACCAATTTGGTCCAAAGGTTTAAGGTTTTCCTATTTTGGCAATGTGTGGGCGTGGCCACGCCCATGTTATGATTGAATCTTGTTACACTATATCCCAATATCATACACACCAAATAACATTCCTGTAAGATATATGGTTCAAGAGATATAAGCATTTCAAATTTGTACTATATGTGGGCGTGGCCACGCCTATTTTTTATGTTACTTGTTTGGGCTTCAAGTCAGCTATATACTATGGTGTCCCTTATTTTGCTAGGTTCTTATTTTTTAACGCATATGGGCTAGTTTTGTTCAGTCTACTCTAAAACACTCCCATGATTTTTTTTTGTGCCGACTTGCGTTCAAAACATCCCAGTTACACCTGCGTCTTTAATGTGACATTGGAACACTTTCTCAAGCAAGTTATATCGGCACCCATGGTGTTACACACAAGTACTTCATTTTGTTGTCATTTCGTTTCGAATTTGTTGGACAAACAGTTCGCACAATGTCTGTGGAACTTAAAAGCAATACAAAAACTATATTTTTGATTGATGTGGTAAATCGCCAAATAACGGGTGTTAAGTTAACATCTATCCGCCAAGTTCTCGCAGTTTTATTTTTTAATATCCGCGAAGTGAAATAAAATGAGTTAAAGATCGAATAAATTGTAAAAAAGAAACCTTGAAAAGAAAGTATCCTGATTAGTATTACATTTTTGATAATAAAACGCAATACTTAAATATGTCTTTTCAATAATATTCATATAAAATTTAATTATTTGGCGTCCCCCTGTTGTATTTAAAAAAACATCTAAAATCTTCTTTCAAAAACTTCAGGGCTCAGTCGGCACGTGTTAAAGTTGACATAGGAAGCTGAAATTTTATATTTAGGTTAAGTAAACGATAATGAACAGAAATAGCGGGTATGCGTTTTCAAAAATGCAAAAACAAAAAAATCGACCATATAAGGGACACCCTACTATATACACTCTAAATTTGGTGTTCTTATCTCAAAAAAACAACGCAGAAAATTCGAGTTTTGTACTATTTTACCCGAGGTAGCTTCAGCTATTTGCCTCTCATCCCTTAACTAAGTCAAAAAGGTGAAAATAAAATAAACTTGATCTGCGTAATGAATCACAGAATCGAACTGCGAAGAGCTTTTGGTCCTATCTATTATAGTTTCCGAGATCGACGCGTTCATACAGACAGACGGATGGACGGACGGACAGACGGACATAGCTAAATCGACTTCTCTTTCGATACTGATCAAGAATATATATATACATTGTTCAGTCGGAAATGTCTCCTTTAATGTGTTACAGACATTGTCGATGCGCACAAAACTAATATACCCTCGTACCATAAAGTACAGGGTATAACTAGTAAGGACGCTTACTTCAGCGAGGCTGAAGCTTAGATACTCTTCACGCCATTTCTTGAGCCACGCCCATTTTTTTGACTGAATCTATTTTCTATTCATCTTATTAGCCTATAAACCAATTTTAAGTATGAAGTTTAGAGTCAATTGATTAAGAAACAAAAATGTTTCAGATTTATATCTTCAAAACTGTGGGAGGAGATCGTATATATACAGACAGACGGATAGGCGGACATGGCTGAATCAACTCGTGTTGTCATCCTGATTAAGAATATATATATATAAAGTCGCAAACGCATTTTTCTATGAGTTACAAACTTCAGTACAAACTTATAATACTATTCACTAACGTGAAGAGTGTAAAACCAGTAAGGGAGCTATTTTCAGCTTTGCTAAAAATTATATAAGAACTCTAGCAAGCATTTGGAAATTCCGTTTTATAGTTTTTCTAATAAGAATCATTAAGTTTATAAAGATGAAAGGGTGGTGCCACGCCCATTTTCCAATTGGTTTTAAAGAAAGTATTGCAATCATTATACTCACGGCTTACAGAGAAATCGCATTTTCAAGTTTTTTTTTATATGAGCGGTAACACGCCCTGTTGACCGATTCGTACGAAACTTTGGAATATGGTCACGGATTCTTAAAAACGCATAATTGCAAAGTTTCGTCTGCTAACATTGAACGAATTTTTGACCGATTGTTCCAATGGGAGCTATATGCTATAGTTATCCGATCTTCACCAAATTTGCAGTGTGTCTCATCTCAAGATGCCCTTGTGCAAAAAATTAAGGCGATAGATTAAAAATCAAGGAGTAAATAGAGCAAAAACCTAATTTTTGACCGATCGTTCCTATGGCAGCTATATTATATAGTTATCCGATCATGCAGGATTTCACATACATAATTATATATAATTATAATTAGTCGCAATTGGGAGACCACATAAGATTATTAAGATATGAATAGAGTACCGTTTAAATCAACAATCGACTATATTTGATGTAATGCCAACTATTTTTCTTGATTTTTCTTTAGCTATTCTCTTTTGAAGATGAGTGACCCATACTCTTATTTGACTATAAAGCTTAAAATTTATCAAAAACGACACAAGACTTGGTGGAGAACTGCTCCTGAGATAAGGTAAGTTTAAGCTTTTTAATATGAATCAATCCTTTTTAAGCTTTTTTTCAGATGTATTTCAACTATTATTTAATTCTTGGCGTATAAAAATACAACAATTTAGTTTTAGAATAATTCTTTTTAAACGTCAGTTCTAATGATTTTTTTTATTTATTTAATTTATAAGAATTTACTGTTATTTTAGTAGAATTAATAAAAAACTATATAATACAACATAAAAAAGTATAATAATATAATAAAACCAATAGTTAAAGGTAAAAGTAAAAACAAACATAATATAAAATATTTAAAAAAAAAAAAAAAAAAACACAAGGTAAAAAAAACAAATTGGTAGACAACAACTGGTAGCACTATGGTAGCTGTGCCGCAACTCACAGCCACATGTGGTCAGAGACTTCGGTTCCAAAGAGTGGGCGCGCTCTTCCATCCATTCGTCAATCCAAAAAGCGATTATCCAAGCCGATGTACACCATCTACTTCTCTTAGGTAGCGCAGAATAGTTGAAAAAAGTGTCGTGAGAGAGACTTCAGGTGAGACGACGTGATAAAGATTATTATAATTCATGCATTATACGCGAAACGGATCGTGAAGGGCATATTTAGTTGTGCATCTATGCAAAGTTAAAGGGACAAAGTTTCTGGTGGAGCGTCTTGGGACACTGAAACTAATGGGTCTGAGTAGGTCTGACGAATCAATTAAACCATTAATAAGTTTATGAAGAAAAATGGAAGCGCAGTATTCAAGAAGAGGACTTACAAGTAACGTGAAAAGAAGTTTGGTGATATAGGGGTCATTGAATTCTTTAGACCAACGTTTAATAAATCCAAAAACACCTCTCGCCTTGTTAACGACAGTTGAGACTTGTTGGATGAAGCAAAGCTTGAGATCAAAGAGAACACCTAGGTTGTCAACATAGAAACACGTTCTAGTTGGACGTTATCAATCCAAAAAATAGACAAGTGAGGTTTACTACGATAATTCATAAACTTAGAATGTTATATCGATAAAGAAAGGTCATTGATGAAGAGATTAAACAAAAGAGGACCAAGATGACATTCAGGGTCCAATATCACAATCTGAAGACTCTTACCACCCAACGTTGGAGCTTACAATTACACTAAACTTACTAACACATCATTGTCAAAATCTTCTAGATACCAAGCCTTACCGTGTATATTGTTTCAGAAAAACTGATTTTGAACAACTTTCTAACACAGATTGGTCATACATTCATAACACGTCCAACATTTTTCGGGCAGTAAACTATTTAAATTGTGCATACCAAGAGTTAAGATTGTTTCACAACATCGAAAAAAAACCCCCGTGGTTTTCAAGAGAATTATCTCGTCTAAAGAACTTAAAAAATAGATTATTTAAAAAATATAAGGGAACCGGTTCTCTTGTCGATTATGCAAACTATGCGAAAGCTCGATATAAATTCACTTTATGTAATAAACGAGATTACGATTTTTACTTAATTAAATTAAAATCCAATATATATCGCGATCATAAAAATTTTTTTAATATAATTAAATACAAGTCTAACTCTAATTCATTTCCTTCATGTATGAAATTCAATGGTGTGGAAGGAAACGAATATGCAACGATATCCAACCTCATTGCTGAATTTTTCCAAAGCACCTTTAATGACTACTCATACCAAAACGTTACTTCCCCCTACTTTATTAAAGATAGAAATAGTATAAATGTGCCGGTTATTGAAAATGAAACTGTTCTTAGATTTTTAAAATGAATGAAACCATCTTTTACCGCAGGTCCAGATAGTATTCCTGGTTGCGTTCTAAGGCACTGTGCCGGGATGTTGTTTATTCCATTATGCAGGCTTTTTAACATGTCGTTAAGTTCTTTTGTTGTCCCCAAAATTTGGAAAGAGTCTTAAATTATTCCCCTTTAAAAAAAAGGCAGTAAGGTGGACATCTCGAATTATAGAGGCATTGCTAAGCTAAGTGCTATTCCAAAACTGTTTGAACAGATCATTACGGAACAGCTACACCACTTTGTACCATCACTTCTAAATTTGTTACTTCAGGGGTTCCTCAAGGTAGTCACCTTGGCCCCTTATTGTTAAATATACTTATAAATGACTTGCCTACTGTGATAAAGAACTGACATGTTTTAATGTATGTTGATGACGTGAAATTATGTCTAACCGTTAATTCTATAGATCAGCAGAATCTGCTCCAGTCTGATCTTGACTCTCTCTCACAATGGTGTGCTGTAAACAATTTATTGTTGAACAGTGAGAAATGCAAGTTAATGACTTTTTATAGAAAAAAACTAATTGTTTGCACGTACAAGTTAAATAATCTGTACCTGGAGCGTATCTCTCAGTTTAATGACCTTGGTGTTTTGGTGGATCCAAAACTTCATTTGGCTTCACATATTTCGCTGTCTGTTAATAAGGCTAGAGGCGTACTGGGTTTCATCAAAAGATGGTCCAAGGAATTTAATTGCTTTACACTTCTTTAGTACGGCCCATCTTGGAATATGAATCGTGCGTTTGGGATCCTCAGTGTGAAAAGTATAAGAACCAAATTGAGTCTGTTCAGAAACAGTTCCTTCTGTTTGCTCTTAGGAATGTACACTGGGACCCCTGTGTTCACCTTCCTCCCTATAGTAGTCGGTTGAAGCCATCATTGTCTAGTCGTAGAACTATGCTTGGTACTTTGTTTTTGCATAACCTAATCAATGCACATTGGGCCAGCGAGCCGATTTTTTGACGAAAATTAAATTTTTCATAGAAAGTAAACCTATTTTAATAATAAAATTTGAATAGTATATACTTTGACTAAAATGAATCAAAAGATTTTAATTGTTTTGATGCATCCCTGAAATTTTGGCAGCCCTTCAAAGTCAACTGTTTGATTGCATGCGTGCGAAACTAAAAAGCGCGGGAAAGATTTTGTTTACTTGCGAGCGTGCCAAAATTTTTCTGGTTTAAGTAATTTTCAGTAAAATTATGGAAAAGAAAGACAAAGGTATGTAGAATATTTGTATTAAAAAAGACTTTGTCCATGTTTGATAATGTGTTATTTGTGTGCGTTTATTTGTGTTGTCCAAAAGTAGAAAAAAGCTATCTTTCTAACCCGTCTGTTGTGGATTATAACAAATTTTGTGCCAACTTGTGCCAAAAAGTAACTATGTGTCATTAAATTGCAAAGTGTATATAAACTAATTTCATTAAGCTTTTTTGCTCCATTTTGCTCCGATATGTATAAATCCCAAAATAAACTACCCCTACCAGCAGACGTAATCGAACTTTTGGAATCACCAAACTTGCTATATTCTTGTAAAATGAACAATAATAAAAATGTTCCTGATTTTGATGTTAGCAATAGTGATAGTGATTCAGATTCTGACTCTGAAAATCCGTTTTCAATAGAAACTGATGTAGAAGACGACTGTTAGGTACATTTTTAAATGTAAAATACTTATTTATAGTCATTTTGAATGCATTGTTATTTTTTACTTATTAATATTAAGGTTAAATGTTAAAAAAATGAATTAAAAATATTTGTTGAATTTACCGAGTGCTAGCATTATTTATTACCGTACAAGTATTAATAAGAGGAAACCTATCTCATATGGGCGGCTAGGGAAGGCGTGGTCAGATCGGTCTGAAACTTAGATACATTTTTATGTGCATCGACACTATCATATGTACCAAATTTGAAGAACCTAGCTTTAAAACTTTAATTTTCGTCGAAAAATCGGCTCGCTGGCCCAATGTGCAATGGCACGATATTCTCTCCTACATTGTTGGCGTATATACAGTTCAGTGTACCTGCTAGAGTAACCAGAAATTTAAGTCCGATCTCTCTCAGTACCTGCAGATCGACATATTTAGAGCATGACTCGTTTTGTGTTTTATGTAGGTATTATAACAGATATTTTAGTTTAATGGAGAATTGCTCCTCTAATAACCTTATAAAACGTAATATTCTATCATATTTACCATAAATAAGTAAAATTTTGTTTATTAAAACTACATAACTTACTAGTTTTAAGGAATTGTTGAAAAATTAGTTTATTAGTATTCTTATTGTGTGTAGAGTAAGTAGTAAAGTGACTGTTGACTTTGTCTGTAGTCGCGAAACAGGCTGACCTGGTGTCGCAAGTCCACTTGAGGGTAGTGCCCTACCACAACGTCTTGCACCTGTAGTTTGTTAAAAAAAAAAAAATACTGCCTTGGGGGACACCAGCAAATACTTACATAAGGTCATATGTAGCAGATTTAAACAAAACACATTGAGATCTATTTGTCAAATAGGATTTAATCCAATTTAGAAGAGCAAATGGGAAGCCCAAAAGATTCAATTTCGATAAAAGCAAGTGGTGATTAACCGAGTGAAAAGCTTTACTGAAGTGAGTATATATGATATCAGTTTGAAAATGGCCAACAAAGCCGCGGTTTACCAAACATGTGAATTCAAGGAGATTGATACATGCTGACTTCCTTTTAAAAAACCCATGTTGAGAAGGTGACATCACCGATTTACAACTATGTTGTAAGCTTTCAATAATATTTTTTTCAAAGACATTGGAAATTGCTGATAACTTGGATGTACCCCTATAATTGGATATATCCGACTTACTACACTTCTTATGAAGAGGAATTATAAATGATTCCATCCAAGTATGGGGGAACAAAGTATTAAGAATCGACAATTTGCAGAGTTTCAATAAAGGCTTGCACAACGATTTCACACACCTATTAAGGACGCACCCTGACACATTATCAGGACCAGGGGAAAAAGAATTTTTCACCGCCAATAAATTTTTTAAAATACAATCATAATTAAAACCAGTAAGGACGCTTTCTTCAGCAAGGCTGAAGCTATAATACTTTTCACGTTGTGTCATTATAAAAAAAAGTAAATGAATAGTTTTCATGCCTCCCTAACAACATAACTGTAAGGTTTCGGGTCAATTGGTTAAAAAACAAAAAAGATTTCCACACAACGGTTCAAGTTTTGCGATAAGTGGGCGTAGCCATACCCATTTTTGATCAAAATAGTTTTCATGCCTCCCTAACAACATAACTGTAAGGTTTCAAGTCAATTGGTTAAAAACCAAAAAATTTCCATACAACGGTTCAAGTTTTGCGATAAGTGGGCGTGGGCATGACGACTTTTGGTCAAAATAGTTTTCATTCCTCCCTAAGAACATAACTGTAAAGTTTCAAGTCAATTGGTTAAAAAAGAAAATAGTTTTCCATACAACGGGTCAAGTTTAGATATAAGTGGGCGTTGCTACGCCCACTTTTGGTCAAAATAGTTTTCATTTCTCCATAAGAACATAACTGTAAAGTTTCAAGTCAATTGGTTAAAAAACAAAAAAGTTCTCCATACAACGATTCAAGTTTTGTTCACTTTTCTTCTTCTTTTCGTATGGGGGCTACCAGTTCCAGTGGTCCGATATGGCTGCAAAATTTCAGCTCGATATCTCGGACAGACGGACATGGCTAAATCAACTCGTCTTGTCGTCCTGATCAAGAATATTTATACTTTATATAGTCGCAAGTGAATATTTCTGTGTGTTACAAACTTCAGCACAAAGTTAATATACTATTTCACATACGTGAAAAGTATAAGAAGGTGGATCAAAAGCATTGATGGCTGTTATTGGGATATGAGGTGCCCGAAAAAATTTACGACGAGTAAGAATTCGGCAAACAAGTTTGAAATTCCACGAGCATCAGAAGCCGATTTGACATCAAAGGAGAATGACGACGAATGATAACGCAGTTCTACGCTTTGAGTTAAGAAATATATAAAATGTTTTAAGGTCCCGTGAAAATTGACTTTTACAACGTGACAAGTATTTATTATAGCAGCTTTTATTAAGAGAGAAACACCGAGATCGAACAACAGATTATCTAAAAAAGTCAGACAACAATCCAGTCATATTAAATATTTTATAGAGTCTGGATTTGACATTTTTAAGATTTGATAATTGATGGGAAAACCAAGGTGGACGAGAAGACATAGGTAGAGAAGAGTTAATTGGAGTACACTCATTGAGAATGCTATATAGGGTATCGTAAAAGAACTTAGATTCCTGAAATGGGGCTCTGAAATGGCGCATTAGTCGAAATGGAAGAGAGACAAGGTAGACCGAGAATTATTTCTAACGTACGCTTAAAAAAATCTTCCGGCAGTGACAATGGGTCACATCTAGACAGAACAATACCATTAGAGTCGTTAGTCAAGACATAATCGAGAGATCTATCCATTGAATTCACGACTCCGTTCATCTGAAAATAGGTACATCTAAGAGATTACCTACAAAGTCATACTGTCCAGAAGGTTTTAAGAAGTTTGAATTACTGAAGTAGGACAAAGAAATATGAGGAAGGTTGAAGTCACTGAGTACAATGAGAAAGTCTCTGTCCTCTACAAGGTCATATATCGATTTTATCGACTGTACGTGATTCAAATACACCTCTATAGGAGGAATATATGAACACGTAACGAAGACAGCTAGCTGAGCCAAGCAGATTATCTTTCAAATAAATTCTACATCAGTAATGGAGTTGAATAGGTTCAGAGTGGAGACGTGAATTTACAGCTACGAGCCCCGACCACTATTAATTCGTACGGCATGCTTTTTTGTGTGCAATGTTTAACAAACGCTATTTCCAATGCTAATGCAGATATCACACTCAAATATATTTTTTCTGATATATAATTGTATTCTCTTTACTATAGAAAAAAAAACAACTTGTTGTAATTTCAACAACAACAATAACATTAAGGGGTTACGCCTCCCTGACACTCGAAAAAATAGTCACATAAGTAATAAATTTTTTTGACACAAGTATTAATTTTTTTTAATATGTTTAAATGTGCAAATATACACATTAAGATATTGGTTTAAAAAAAAAAAAACCGTACACAACAAAATTAAATATAACCGAAGTTATGAGCCAACAAGTAGAGCCCTTTTTTGAAAATCCATTTTGTTGGTGTACACGATATCTCGATCTGCAATCATCTTAAAAATGTGGAATGAATTTTATTTCATTAAGAAATAAAATATCTAGGGCGATACAAGAAGAAAAAAAATTAAAATTTTTTTTTATACCCTGTACACATACTGTGTATCAGGGTATATTGTGTTTGTTTGAGCGAAATGTATGTAACGCACAGAAGGAGGGGAGGGGGACCCCATAAAGTATATATATTCTTGATCAGGACGACAAGAGAAATTGATTGAGCCATGTCCGTCCGTCTGTCCGTCTGTCCGTCCGTCCGTCCTCACCAACGGTTCTCGGAAACTGTAAGAGCTAGAGACTTGAAATTTGGAGGGTAGACTCGTGATGCTCGGCAGCAGATCAAGTTTATTTTTTTTTTTTGCCACGCCCACTCCTTCCCGCCCATCCAGCCCCACCCACTTTTTTAAATCGCTATAACTCAAACATCCAAAGAGATAAAAACATCAAAGTCGGTATGTAGACTCAGTATGTATAGCCCTAAAAAACTGCATACCACAAAATCCCCCCCTTCTTTTCATTTCCCCTCCCCCAGTGATTTTCTATAAATTGCTATATCTCCAAAATTAACAAAGGTACGACCCTGAAAATTTGTATACAAGCTCAGTGATAATACATCTTAAAAACTGCATACCACAAACTTCCCATCCCTTTGATGGCTACCCCTCAGAGGCCGACAAACTTAAATTTTTCGTAAAATCCACATTTTTTGACCGATTTTCTTGATATTTTGAACACTATTTGAATAGGCGACGTCAGATCAATATGTTTTTGTAGATTGAGGGTGTGGCACCGCCTACCATGTGTGCAGGGTATTATATTGTCGAGTATACTCGACTATACCGCCCTTACTGGTTTTTAAATTACAGGTGTTCAAAAAAAAATTATTTTTATTTTCGCGATATTTTTTTATAATCTATACAATAACTTTTGAACAAAGTCCTGAATTGAAAAACACCCTCGTATCGCTTTAGGTATTGTCCCTAAGAATATATCCTCCAAATTTTAGCAAGATCGGTCAAGTAGTTTTTGAGATATGATGTACACCAGTTTGAAAAAAGTAGTATCGAGAAAAACGCAAAAGAAGAATCAATACGCCATATGGGCCTTTCTGTGTGTCGCGCTTATAATTGCTTCTGCAAAAAATTCGAATTCGAAAACTGGTAAAGGCTTAATATGTTCTTCAAAGCGTAAACAATTTATTAAGCCAAAAAAAACAAATTTGATATTTGGAAAATTTCAGGGTGGCCCTTAATTTGAAGAAGTGCATTGCTTAACGAAAATAAATCTTTTTTGTACCTTTTGCATTGTTTATAATTTCTAGATTATAACTAGATACTGATTGTGTTACCCTGTTTGCTTTTGTTTTGATTTTCTTACGATTTAAAGCTAAGCTTAAGCAGCGTACGAATTAATAGTGGTCACATATATTTTATCAGTTAGTTTTTCAAATTAATGTTATTATTGTTGTTGTTGAAATTACAACAAGTTGTTTTATTCTATAGTATAGAGAATAAAATTATATTTCAGAAAAAAATATATTTAAGTGAGATATCTGCATTAGCATTGGAAATATCGTCTGTTAAACATTGCATATGGGTAAAAAGCTTGCCGTACGAATTAATAGTGGTCGGGGCTCGTATAAGAAATTAAATTTGTTTAATTTTCACATCAGCGTTGATCTTGGAAGCAATAAACTCAGTACTAGCTTCGCAACTGGTATCTGCAGACAACCGAGAAAGGAATATCTGCTTTCTTGGTGCCACCACGTTGAGTGAAACTACTGGTGTAGAAACATTTACAACAGTAGGGGGTTCAGCAGATTAAAGAGGTGGAGTTAGATGGAGGGGAAGTGACGCAAGTAGGAGCAATAGGAATTGTCAAGGATAGGTAAGTCAGAGGAGAGCGTGATAATGACAACAGTGGCGGCTCAAAATCGTAATTGCCAAGCAAGTCAACTACAGAGTCACACTCAACCGAAAGGTCTTTAACCACTTTATTCAATTTGAGAAATTTCTCACGAACCTGGCGATACATGGATGCGAAATCCGTTTGCCGTTTAAAACACGCAGGACAGGGTCACCTAAAGCCACCACAGACATTTTTTGTGTTGTTGTCGCGGAGCCTATCGTGTTCACGGCCAGTGATCCCGGCGCATTTCATGTGACAGACTTTTTCACACATCCAGCAACTCATTGCGCGTTTATTGTAGCAATCGAAGGAATCCTAGTTTTTGCAAGAGTTACTACAGCAACTCATAATAAATAAATTTATTTATTAAAAAGAACAAAAACCAAAGAATAATTAATAATAAAAACCAGTAAGGATTGGAGTCGACAGTACTCGACTCCGACATACCCTGTACCTTCAATTTGTACCAACTGTTTGAAGGCGTTGCCCCGCCCACTTTTTAATCGAAACAGATTTCATTTTCATTCAATTTCATATATACCAATTTTTACTCTTTTAGACCAATTCGTTCAAGAGATATAACGGCATTCTACCATGGCTTTATGTCGGCATGGTCACGCCCATTTCACAATTGAATCTTGTTATACTCCATTCCAATATCATATATGCAAAGTTTCATTCTTGTAGGTTTCATAGTTCTTGAGATATAAGCGTTTCAAATTATTACTATATATGGGCAAGGCTACGCCCATATTTTTAATGTATCTTGTTGGGGCTTGAGTCAGCTATATACAGTCCAAATTTGGTGTTCCTATCTCAAAAGACAACCGAGATGAAACGACTTTTGTAAGTTTTTTCCTGAGGTTGCTCCAGTCATTTGCCCCTCACCCCTAAACTAAGTCAAAGAAGGGGAAAACAAAATAAACTTGATCTGCTGAAGGAATAACAGAATCGAACTGCGAAGAGCTTTTGGTCCTACCTATTATAGTTTCCGAGATCGACGATGATCAACAGTCGTGCTGTGAGAGAGAGAAGAGAAACAGCAACAAAAAGAACAACAACAAAGGTATCAGTGGACTTTCGATTTGGATGCGCAACAACAATGCATCAGCCAAACAGAATCAACACAAGAAAGCTTCAACGCAAAACTAAACCAGTAAGGGTGGTATAGTCGACTATTCTCAACTATATAATACCCTGCACACATGGTAGGCGGTGCCACACCCTCAATATACAATAATATATTGATCTGACGTCGCATATTCAAATAGTGTTCAAAATATCAAGAAAATCGGTCAAAAATGTGGATTTTACGAAAAATTTAAGTTTGTCGGCCTCTGAGGGGTAGCCATCAAAGAGTGGGGAAGTTTGTGGTATGCAGTTTTTATTATCACTGAGCTTGTATACCAATTTTCAGGGTCGTACCTTTGTTAATTTTGGAGGTATAGTAATTCACAGAAAATAACTTGGGGAGGGGAAATGAAAATGAGGGGGGGATTTTGTGGTATGCAGTTTTGTAGGGCTATACATACTGAGTCTACAAATCGACTTTAATGTTTCTATCTCTTTGGATGCTTGAGTTAATAAATTAAAAAATAAATTAACTTGATCCGCTGCCGAGCACCACGAGTCTACCCTCAAAATTGCAAATCTCTAACTCTAATAGTTTCCGAGAACCGTTGGTGAGGTCGGACGGACAGACAGACAGACATACGGACGGCTCAATCAATTTTTCTTGTCGTCCTGATCAAGAATATATAGACTTTATAGGGTCCCCTTCTCCTCCTTCTGTGCGTTACATACATTTCGCTCAAACAAACACAATATACCCTGATACACAGTATGTGTACAGGGTATAAAAAGAGTCGCGCTCAGAAAACAGATGTTGGAGGTTTGAAAACAACAACAACAAAATTATGCAACTCTCATCAAAACAAAAGTAAATGTAAGGGAAGCAAACACAAAATTCAAACACCGAAATATATTAAATAAAAACATAAAATTGCAAAAAACAAACAATAAAAGGGGCAGAGTTAAGCACAACTGACTTACCATAAGATAGAGAAGCAACTAAACGCAAATTAAATGATTTATAAAAGCAATTCACACAATTACGATAATTTATAATTTAAACACGGACCGAATAAAAACGCGTCTGTCTGACATGAAGTCTCTCTCTTCTCTTCAATTAAAAATAATACTATTCACATATGTGAAGACTATAAAAAAAAAAAATCGCGTGCAACACAGTACACGTGTTTGAAGTGAAACTTTCTTTAAAAGAAACAAAAAACCTGTAAGGGCGCTGTATTCGATCTTGTTATGTCCATTTTCGGGATTTTCTTTATCTTAACATCTAATATACTAAGTTTCGTTGTTTTAGCTCATTGCATCCTGAGATATGTAAACTATCTATTTTTGCTATAAGTAAGCGTTGCCATGCCCAATTTTTAAACAAAATAGTTTTTGTCTCTCTAAGACAAAAAGTGTGAAGTTTCAAGTCAATGGAAAATTGAAAAAAAATAAAAACAAAATTCGGTTTCATTGCAATGCCGTAAATTTGTTTTTTTTCCTCTCATCAATGATTTATGGTAATAAAATTGGAGGATCTGTTAAATATTTCAGATCGATGATTTCAAAATAAAACCAGTAAGGGCGGTATAGTTGAGTATTCTCAACTATAAAATACCCTGTACACACACCTATGTTGATAACACTTTAAACATTCGCCGACAGCAAAAGCAGTGTACCACGATATGGTTTGTGTATTTGCTAATAGTGAGGCAGGGCTCACAGTGCAATGTTGCCATTAGATGGCGCTTTAGTACGGATTTTGTTACAAAGCATTGCTGCAAAATTTTAGTGTGTTGGTCTTTGCGGGGAAAGTGGTAGTTTGTTGTATGCAGTTTTAAAAAGGTATGTTATCTGAGTTTGCATACAAAATTTCAGCATTGTATTCTTTATACTTTAGGAAATACAGCAATTTTAAGAAAAAAATGACCTTTTGTTGTGCTCGATGGGCGGGAAGGAATGGGCGTGGCAAAAATTCCTTCAAACTTGATCTAGTGTTCGACCACACGAGTCTATCTTCCAAATTTCAAGTCTCTAACTTTAATAGTTTTCGCAGTGTTAAGTACGGTTTTTGTTACAAATAGGATAAAGCAGTGTTCAAAGCGCAATTTATGCCAAATTTCAACTTGTTTGTCTTTGCGTTGTCACACAGCGTTAAAAATGAAAGTTTGTGGTATGCAGTTTTAAAAAGGTATGTTTACTGAGTTTGCATACAAATTTTCAGCATTGTATCTATTATAGTTTAGGAGATACAGCAATTTTAAGAAAACAACTTTTTGAGGGGAAACGAAGGGGAGGGGGAAAAAATGTGGTATGCAGTTTTGTAGAGCTATACATACTGAGTCTACATACTCATTTTCATGTTTCTAACTCATCAGGTTTTCGAGCTACAGCCTTTTGAAAAAATGGGTGGTGCTCGATGGGCGGGAAGGAGTGGGCGTGGCAAAAAATCCTTCAAACTTGATCTAGCGTTTGACCTCACGAGTCTATCCACCAAATTTCAAGTCTCTAGCTCTTATAGTTTTCGAGAACCATTGGTGAGGACGGACGGACGGACGGACGGACGGACGGACGGACGGACGGACGGACGGACAGACAGGGCTATATCAATTCGTCTTGTCATCCTGATCAAGAATATATATACTTTATAGGGTCCCCCTCCCCTCCTTCTATGCGTTACATACAAACCGTCTCAAACAAACTTAATATACCCTGATACACAGTGTGTGTACAGGGTATAACAATAAAAAGGAAAATATATTACAGATATTTCCACACTCTCGCAAAATTTCTGACAATTTTCTCAGATTTTATTATATTTAGCCTTCTTTTGAGTTGTTAGAAATAATTATTTATCAAGAAATAAACTTTTTGGTTTCCCCATTAATATTCATTAATAAATCTGCGTTTAAAAAACCCTTCCCAAATCAACCAAATTTTTTGAGCTGGAAAACCATTAGCCTCGTCAATCTGCTTGTATCAAGTTTCGAAGATTGAGAAGTACATTCGAATTAAATTGTTGAAATGATTTTAAAGTTATAATTAATGTGAAGTCGTGTTTGAAATGATTAAAAAAACTCGTAAAAATAGTACATTTTATGAAAATAAGTATCTACCAACCCTGTTATTTGGACAAGTTGGAATGTGTTCATTTTTGAATGCATAAATTCGAAGAAGAAGAATTAATTCAAATGTGCAAAGTGTCTCCCGAAGAACAGAGTCAAGTTAACTACCAATGCTCCAATGTGTGGAATCTACTTGACTTTATTTATTGCATATAGAATTTATTATTAGTGTTCACTTTTGGAGTATTTTGAATTTGTAAGTTAATTTTTTTCATTTGCTAAGCACAGCAAAGGAAAGGGTATTATTGTCAATTGCAAATTGAACGGCCTTCAACATAATTGGGAGGACGTGAATTGCAGATGAATTCACGGCTCATATATTATGAAGCTGATTAGTGACGTTGACACTTAGTAGCGGGCAACAACAAACACAATGCATACGCTCAGACAGTGTCATAGGTAGCAACAACCACACTGTCCGTATTAAAAGTGCTTGTTTACGCCGAAAATAACAACAACAAGAGTTTTTTATAATATTTGTAGTAAACATAACAAACAAGTTGTTGTTGCATATGCGCCAGATGGCGAAAGTGACGGTTGAAGAGGAATGCCAAAATTACAACTAAGCATGTTGTTGTTGTTACTTTTTTTTATGACTTCTCAGTTTATGAATACAGACTGTCATTCTATATTCTATTTCATTCTCTCGCAGGCTAAATCATATAATTGTATAGTCTGTCTCTTTCTCATGTCGTTTCATCGAGTTTTAAATCGCACCCATGCTAAAGAAGTTTCACTTCAAAAACATCCACATTCAGACATTTCTGAAATGATATGCGTTCTGTTATTATATCGATGATTTAATCAAAATCTGTTTCTAGTTCAATTCTTTATTTTTTGAACATTGTATCACCTTCTTCATAGAATGACAAATGACCGTCCAATATTTGAATACTCGTATATATTACACCGCCGGCAAAGAATATGTGCATTGACATTATTTAAAAAAAAATATTAAGAACAAAGAGAATGTTTTGGATTTTTCTTTTACTTATCTACATAGTATATGTACATTTTAACAAAAAAATAACAATATTATTTCCAAAAGCTTTAAGGATAGCTTAATATTTAGTGAAAAAGTTGAAATTCATATAAAATAAGGATACATATGTGCGTAGTAATTCAAAATTAAAAATTTTTATGAAAAAATGGATTGGCGCGTTGTCTTGCTGGAAGATTCACTCATCCCCATAAAGGTTTCCAGCAAATTCGATCAGTACTGTTTCCAACAACTCTACATACATTTCTGCATTTGTTCTGGTTGGTATAAAATAGAGGGGAGACTTTCCAGCATACCAAAATCCAGCCGAAACCATTAACGATCCTCCACCGTAGTTTCGCTTATGGTAGTGTTGCCGTGGTTGCCTTTTGTCGCGCCAATACTTTTGGCAGGAGTCAGGGCCGTCTAAGTTAAATTTTTTTTCGTCCGAAAATATAACGTCAACTCTTCTGACCAAAATTTCTATTTTTCAGCAAATTCTAGTCGGGTGGTTATGTAGCGCTTAAATAGTCTCGGTACAGCGTCGCAGGAAGCATATGTGTTTGCTTCGTTTTCCTTTAAAATTTGATTAATACGCGATTTAGATATGTTAAGCTTCAGTTGACTTTGGATCTCCATGCAGGACTTGTGGTTTTGAATGGCTAGACGCCGAATTTGCCTCTTGCACCGTGCATCGATTTCCGTGGGTCTGCCGCTCGGCTTTTTTTTCCCATACATTTCCGCATTTTTAAGAAAGTTTGCAATAGTGTTTCTATGCCGATTTAGTCTGGCGGCAATATTAGAAACGTTCTTGCCAGATTCGGCCAGCCCTTTGATCAGACCGCGATCTCCCTCCGAAACATGCGTTCCACGTGGCATTCTACCGTAAAATCAAAATTAAAACACACATTTTTCCTTCTAAACGGGTAAAGACAAAAAAAATTTTTATTCAGCACACTTCTTAGCTTGACGACACGCGGAACACAATAATCTCAGCTTGCACATATACACACTTCTTTGCTTTGAAAACCACGAGTTGCTACACATATTTACTGGTATACTGGTTCATGCTTACAAAAACTATACTGTTATTTTCATACAAAATATAATCAAATTAAAAAGTGCACATGTTCTTCTTTGCCTGAGGTATTTACAAATATATGTATATTAAATGTTTTGCCCAATGTAAAATTTTGTCACAAGATCGTTTATATCGGTTAATTTTTTTGGTTTTAACTCACTTAAAAAGCATAATTATTATTTCTTATTTGTGTTTAATCTTTATTAAATAAATTATATTTATTCGTTACTATTTAGATTTAATAGTTTATCCGGAATATTTGCAAATGGAAACTTTTCAATACTGTTTTCATCTCATGTCGATATTATTCAAGTTGAAAAGTGTGTAATGTTTCAAAAGCAAGAAATTTTTATGCCATCAACAACGGTTTTAGTGAAATCTAATGGACCTAATAGCCTAATAAACATTGATAAGAACAAAACATGCTTTTTTGCTAATGCTGAAAATGCATCATTCTTAAAATTAATGAATGACTCAAAGAAGATAAGTGAAATCCAAGACGGAAATAAAAACTTTGCTCTGGAATTTTCAAGTGAAGAGAGTATTTTAAATAAAAATTCGAACTCACAAAAAGGAGTTTCACCTATTGCAGACATAGGTTGTTTCCCTACAATGGCACATATTTTGGAACGATGTCCCTTTAACAATAATATGCTGTGTTTAAAAATATTGGATGAAAAAGTTCCAGGTAAATATATTATAAAACCAGTAAAGATTGGAGTCGACAGTACTCGACTCCGACATACCCTGTACCTTCAATTTGTACCAACTGTTTGAAGGCGTTGCCCCGCCCACTTTTTAATCGAAACAGATCTCATTTTCATTCAATTTCATATATACCAATTTTTACTCTTTTAGACAAATTCGTTCAAGAGATATAACGGCATTTTACCATGGCTTTATGTCGGAATGGTCACGCCCATTTCACAATTGAATCTTGTTATACTCCATTCCAATATCATATATGCAAAGTTTCATTCTTGTAGGTTTCATAGTTCTTGAGATATAAGCGTTTCAAATTATTACTATATATGGGCAAGGCTACGCCCATATTTTTAATGTATCTTGTTGGGGCTTGAGTCAGCTATATACACTCCAAATTTGGTGTTCCTATCTCAAAAGACAACCGAGATGAAACGACTTTTGTAAGTTTTTTCCTGAGGCTGCTCCAGTCATTTGCCCCTCACCCCTAAACTAAGTCAAAGAAGGGGAAAACAAAATAAACTTGATCTGCTGAAGGAATAACAGAATCGAACTGCGATGAGCTTTTAGTCCTATCTATTATAGTTTCCGAGATCGATGCGTTCATACAGACGGACGGAAATGGCTAAATCGACTTCTCTTTCGATACTGATCAAGAATATATATACTTTGTATAGTCGGAAATGTTTCCTTTAAGGTGTTACATACATTGTCGATGCGCACAAAACTAATATACCCTTGTACCTAGGGATGTCAATTTTTGGAGACTTGCCAATCCCGGGATTTTCGGGCACTTGGACTCAGAGTAAGATTATCATTCAAAACAATACCAAATTCCATACAAAATGTATGAAAACCATAGTACCAAAGTTGTAGACTTTGCGGCGCTTGTACGCCTAGACTATTAGTCTTACGAAAAAAAAGCTTAAAACATAATTTGTAGCAAATTTTCTCTAGTTTAATTTAGTATAGAGAAGATTTTGCCGTAAAATGAGCCAAAATGGAGATACGGTGAAAAAAGTTTTTTTCGAACGCCATTTTTTCAAAATGGCGGCTCGAGCGGCGGTGATACAAGATCGCAAAGTGAAAATTCGGAAAGAGCAGCCCAAAATCCATATGGATGCCAATCTTCAAAACTCCCTGAAAACTTTCCAGGTAACCGCTTTTTTTACGATTTCCTTACTTTATTATAAGGTACAGGGTCTAAACATATGCGGGTGTGTCCTGGAAATCTCCGGAAACCGATTTCGCTCTGAAAACAAAATTATTTTTATAATCGCGGTGTGCCAGAAATCTTTTCAAACTTTACGTATTTGTGAATTCTCTTACTATACATCCTTCTCGAGAATTTCGTTGAATTTAGCCTCGTTACAGGTTTTTTTGTTTAAATCTGCGTGCGGAATTAGGGGAGAAATAAAAACCAATACGTTAAAAGAGGAAGGGATAAGTAGAAAGGGCATAGGGATGTAGCTATCAAAGATTTGCACTTCATAAAGAGCGAGTAAAAAAAAAAGGATCGGCGAGAGTGACGGTATTGCTACCTAGCGAAACATGAAATAAAGAGAATGAAGAAACAACCTTATTATAATTCAAAGAGTAAAAGCGGCAGTTTGTTAACAATTCATAGAAAACTTCAATGGCTTGGAACAACTGACCAATATATACATATACATATATATTAGATACTTTTGAATAATGATTTAATTAATTAAAGATAGAGTAAACTAAGGAAAATGGGAAAAACCTTAAATGTTAGTTAATAGATAAAAACTTACAACTAGGAACAGCGACTAAGTTAACTTAAATGACATTAAGTTAAAGTTGTGCTGTCATATGCAATTAATGCGAAATGTATGTCGAATAAATGGTTGCACTGTTATCAGGTGATTTGGCGGTTTATGCGATTGAATTGAATATTTATCTTTTCAATCCTACGAATAATAGTAGATACTGAGACCTTGTCGTGAAGACGCACAGTTAATAGTAGGAGGGTAAATTTAAAATCATTTTTAAAACTTTATTTTGGGCTATCCGTAGCTTATTTATGTGGGTAATAGCACAATTGCCCCATACTACAGATCCATACAACATGAGTGGACAGAAAATTGATTTAAATATGATAAGTTTATTTTCGATAGATAGTCGAAATTTACGGTTAATAAAAGGGTAGAGAGTGCGTATTAGGATGTTGACTTTTTCAATTGTTTTGGTGACATGCAGATTAAATATCAATTTACTGTCAAAGTGAAGACCGAGATATTTGACAGATGATTGCCACTGAATTTCATTATTGTCTAGCACTAGGTTAGCATTTGGCAAGTAGCAGAGTTTTCGTCTTCTCGTGAAATAGATTGCACAAGTCTTATTGGAATTTAATTTAATTTTCCATTTGCTATAATAGATTGATAATATATCAAGAGAATTTTGTAAATTATTCCGTATTTCCGAAAAACTATTACCAGAACTATAAATGGCAGTATCGTCAGCAAATAATGGATAATATGCTATTTGAAGGACGTGGTATATCATGGATATAAACATTGTAGAGAGTCGGTTCGAGCACCGAGCCCTGCGGAGCTCCTGCGCTTATTTTCATAATGTTTGAGGATGTAGCATTGAGGTAAACGTAGAAAGACCTGTTATACAAAAAGTTTTGGATGATTTTTGTGAGGTATAAAGGGGTATTAATGAGGAGAAGTTTATGGACAAGGGCATCATGCCAAACTGTATCAAAAGCCGCTTGAATGTCTAATGTTGCCATTCCAATAGATTTTTTATTATTCAAGTTTTGCTTGACAAATGTCTTAAGTTTTAGAAGCGGGTGGATACAACAAAGATTCGTACGGAAACCATACTGTTCAGGTGGGATAATTTTATGGAGATCCAAGTGATTGTTAAGGCGATTCTTAATGATTTTTTCAAATATTTTCGAATAACAATTCAGTAAGCTGATTGGGCGATAGCTGTTTGGACAATCGGGTGGAGCAATTTTCCATATTCGTGGAAAGTATCCGATGTTTGTGCAAGCACTAAAAATGCCAGCGAGGAAAATGATTGCAGTTTTTGGAAAATGCCTGATGCAGATGTTTGGTATGTTATCAGGGCCTGGGGATTTTTTGATTTTGAGGGAGCTGATAACTGAATTTAAGTCTTGATAAGTGATTTTAGGGATGCTGGGAGGGTCAATAACTGTGTTTTCTAAGGTGTTGATCGAACTTGCTACTATAGAGATGGTAGCACTGTCAGAAAATCCTTCAGTCAGATTGTGTTTATCCTCAAAAACTTTGCCTAGGATATTTGCCTCTTGTTCGGTGGTCGAGTATAGTTTGTTATTGATATGAAAATTAGGAATGTATTGGGTTTTCTTTTTGATTATTTTAGTGATTTTCCAAAAGGGTTTGGAATGTTTATCCAAATTAGCTAACTTATTATTCCAAATTTCATTGCTGTGCTTAAACATGCTTGATAAGGCGATTAAAAATTTATTAAATGGTGCTGAAGGCACTTCAAATAGCAGTTGTCGTGTAAAATATTATATTTTTCTTTTGTTTGCGGTTAAACGAATTCAATTCATTTAATTTTTTTGTTTTTTCTTTGTTTCTTTTAATTTAATGTAATGTGGTTAACATTTTTATACCCTGCACATACAGTGTGTCAGGGTATATTAAGTTTGTTTGAACGAAATGTATGTAACGCACAGAAAGAAGGGAGGGGGACCCCATAAAGTATATATATTCTTGATCAGGACGACAAGAGAAATTGATTGAGCCATGTCCGTCCGTCTGTCCGTCCGTCCGTCTGTATTCACCAATGGATCTCGGAAACTGTAAGAGCTAGAGACTTGAAATTTGGAGGGTAGACTCGTGATGCTTGGCAGCAGATCAAGTTTATTTTTTTTTTGTGCCACGCCCACTCCTTCCCGCCCATCCAGCCCTACCTACTTTTTTAAATCGCTATAACTCTAACATCCAAAGAGATAGAAACATGAAAGTCGGTATGTAGACTCAGTATGAGTGGCTCTAGAAAACTGCATACCACAAAATCCCCCCCTCATTTTCATTTCCCCTCCCGCAGTAATTTTCTCTAAATTGCTATATCTCCAAAATTAACAAAGGTATGAACCTGAAATTTTGTATACAAGCTCAGTGATAATACATCTTAAAAACTGCATACCACAAATTTCCCCTCTCTTTGATGGCTACCCCTCAGAGACCTACAAACTTAAATTTTTCGTAAAATCCACATTTTTTGACCGATTTTCTTTGTATTTTGAACACTATTTGAAAAGGCGACGTCAGATCAATATGTTTTTGTAGATTGAGGGTGTAGCACTGCCTACCATGTGTGCAGGGTATTATATTGTCGAGTATACTCGACTATACCGCCCTTACTGGTTCTTTTTCTTGTAATTTTTTTAATTCCCATTTTTTTCTTTCTTTAACGTATAACAGAAGGTTATAACCAAAAATTAACACTCAAAAGCTTAACTTTTCAATTCAAACACATTTTTGTTGTTTTAATACCGTACATACTAATAAAAACTTACAGTTTGTTCCGCTTCACGTCGAAAGAAATTTCGCCTATCGGCTGGAAAAGAGGGTTATAAATTATGAGGACAAAAGAAAGCCTAATCATTACATTAGTGACATATTCTTTCTTTCATTTTGTTTTTCTACACTGTTAGAATGCAATAGCTATTTTTATACTTTTCACGTATGTGAAATAGTAAGGTGCGTTTCATATTTATAAGTCTCATCAATATTTGCTTTTAGTATTTTCTGTATTTTGTTAAGCAGAAAGCTCAAATTCGAAACAGATATTTCAAATCGTAAATTTAACAGAATCCAAGTGATGTTTTTCAAACTTTTAAAAAAACTTAAAAAATATTAAACAAGTACTGATTTTCGACCGTTTCATATTTATAAGACACTTTGATTTTTAAGTCGATATTAATTATGAAGATTAACCAAATTCAATTTTATTCTTTTGTGAATCTTTTTTCATTGATTCTGTCAATGTTTTCAACAATGGCACTTCATTACTTGCCCACTCTCTATTGATGACCGATTTCTGCTCATTACTGTATTAAACTGGCGGTTATTGGCATAAACTCCTCCAACAAATATTTCCCATATATTCTGGATGAGATTCAAGTTTAGGGGTATGCTGGCCATGCCATAGTTTCAAAGGAATAAACTCTCATAAAGCATTGAGTTTCTGTGCTCACATGTATTCCGGTATTATCTTGTTGGAAATCATAAAAATTCTCTCTGCTGTTGAGGAGAAATGACCGAACAATATTTTCTAGAACCGTTGTGTATTCTTGGCTATTCATGCAAGTCGAAGTAAATTGGGTATTCAGCGTCCCGGCCGATTAAAAGTGTCGTATACCATAGCAGATCCACCACTAAAGTTGCGCTTTAAAAACAACAACGGTTTCTTACAATATGAATGAAATCCGTCAGGTCCATCGAGATTCCGTTTACTGTCGTCAGAATATATGACCTGAATATATTTTTTTATATGGTAGATCATGTGCTCATACTCACATTATCCCAATGAATTGCAATGTTTCTTTTTGCAAATTCAAAACGTGACTGTTTATGACGAGGCAGTAGATTGGGAACTTTTATCATTATTGCTGGCTCAATGTATAGGCAACGTCGTAGTATCCACCAAATCGTTGTATTTGATAGTTTAATGCCGACAAGTGCCTTTAAATTAGTGCATGATGTTACTGAGTTCAACAGATTTTTATATCCAGTACACACACTGTGTGTCAGGGTATATTAAGTTTGTTTGAGACGGTTTGTATGTAACGCATAGAAGGAGGCGAGGGGAACCCTATAAAGTATATATATTCTTGATCAGGATGACAAGGCAAATTTATAAAGCCCTATCTGTCCGACCGTCCGTCGGTCGTTCCTCACCAATGGTTTTCGAAAACTATAAGAGCTAAAGACTTGAAATTTGGATGATAGGCTCGTGAGGTCAAATGCTAGATCAAGTTTGAAGGAATTTTTGCCACGCCCACTCCTTCCCGCCCATCGAGCACCACCCATTTTTACAAAAGGCTGTAGCTCGAAAACCTGATGAGTTAGAAACATGAAAATGAGAATGTAGACTCAGTATGTATAGCTCTACAAAACTGCATACCACATTTTTTCCTCCTCCCCTTCGTTTCCCCACAAAAAGTTGTTTTCTTAAAATGGCTGGATCTCCTAAACTCAGTTAACAGACCTTTTTAAAACTGCAAACAACAAACTACCACTTTCCACGCAAAGACCAACAAACTAAAATTTTGCAGGAATGCTTTGTAACAAAATCCATACTAAAGCGCCATCTAATGGCAACATTGCACTCTGAGCCCTGCCTTACCTTACCAAATACACAATTCATATCGTGCAACACTGCTTTTGCTGTCGGCGAAAGTTCAACGTGTTATAAACATAGGTGTGTGTACAGGGTATTATATAGTTGAGAATACTCAACTATACCGCCCTTACTGGTTTAAAATAATCCCGTTTTCACGGTCGGTCAAAACTCGACTGTGTACGGAACGCTTAATGGTGTTGTTATTATTTGGATTCTGCTAAAAATTCCTTAAAAAAACATCAACTTTTTTCCATTTTATTGGATATTTGTTACAAGTTCAGTCTATTGTCAAAACAATACCAAATCCCATACAAAATGTATGAAAACCATAGTACCAAAGTTGAACACTTTGCTCCGTTCGTACGCCTAAACTATTAGTCCTACGAAAAAAAAGGTTAGAACATAATTTGTTGGAAATTTTTTCTAGTTTAATTTAGTATAGAGATGTTTTTGCCGTAACATGAGCCAAAATGGAGATATGGTCAAAAAAGTGATTTTGGACGCCATTTTTTCAAAATGGTGGCTCGAGCGGCGGTCGTAGAAGGTCGCAAAGTGGAAATTCGGAAAGAGCAGCCCAAAATCCATATAGATGCCGCAAAACTTTCCAGGTAGAACTACCAAAAGACTGGACTAAAAGGTCGAAAACGTTTTTTCGATTGGTGTCTTATAAATATGAAACAAAAAAGAAACACTACAAACTGCTTCGGCCCAAAAAACATAACGGTACTTTCTTTTAAAAAAGCGAATTAAAACTTAGCTAATGGTATTTCTTAGAAGATATGAATAAGCAATAAAATTGGCATTTAAATAAAATCTCAAAGGAAAAAAATAGAAAGCATGCTAAATCGCCATGCGAACGGAAGGTGTTTTTGTTGTGAAAAATTTGAGAGAAAAAGAGAATCGTTTCTGAGTATTCGTTTTTTTTCACGACACAACTAACAGACGAACGAAGTTCCATTTGTCGTTGAGCTGTTACTTAACAGGCTCGTTTAAGTACCCGAGCAGCAAAATTTGTTGTATATAGTGAAAAGTTTGTTTACAAGCAACACAAAACTTTAAGAAAGTTATCAAATTTATCGACGATAGTACTGGTGTTACTGACGAGCTATGTATATTCTTGGGGTCGCACAGAGCATATTCGATATCAAAAGAAGAACAATATGAACAGTAGCTTAATAACAGCATAACAGATATGTAACAGCATCAGAACAGTAACAGTCATTTTAACATCTGAGCATAACAGAAAACAGTCGTTTAACAGTCGTGTGTTTACTTGAATCAAGAACTATAACCATACTTAAACTGTAACAAAAAAAAACTTACACCGAGACCTTTCTGTTCTTAAAACAAGTGAATATTGTACTGGAATCAAGAACAATATAAACTTAAATTACGACTAAAAAAATGGTTTGCGAGACCACGACCACTTTTTCGTAGTTTTGCAAACTATTTCGGTTATTATCTCAATTTGATTGATTCTATTTTATATAAGTAATTGTTACAGTTAATTCAATAAACATTTAAACAACATATAAATATTATAATTAAATGGTAATTGGTGACTATGTTTATAATAAACAGTAAGACTTTGGTGTACCAGGGGATTTGAACCTCTTAACTTCCGTTTCTTAGGATGAACACACTAAGCTCTGAGCCACAGGAAGCGACATAGGAACACTTGATATTTCATAAATTTTATTTATTGAAAACATTTTTGTTCCAAGAGAACAAACAATATTTAGTAAACAAAAAAACTCTGGTCTTGCTGGGGATTAAACCTCATACCTTTGGTATCATAGTTAACCACACTAAACTCTGAGCTAGAGCAAGCAATATAGGAACATATGATATTTGATAAATTTTAATTGTTTTAACATTTTTGTTCAAAGGAGTAAGAGAGAAAGAAGGTATGAGAAGCAAGCGTTGTCATTTCAAGTTGGTTTGGTTTCTGCTTAAATTGTTGTGTTTTGTTTTCAAGTATAAAATGTGTATGAATTGACATTTTGTAGTTGATTCAAATCCATTTTGTTGTCGATTTTGATGTTAAATACAAATCTTACTTATTTCGAGAACTTTTAGACCAATTACAACTTAATTTGGTCTGTTGTTTATTCAAGTACAATCTCTGCTGTTCTCAGACCGGACTTTTGTTCTCTGTGTATATTAACTTTGTCACGGAGTTTGTAACAGATCGAAATATTAATTTCCGACTTTATAAAGTATATATATTCTTGATCAGGACGACAAGACGAGTTGATTTAGCCATGTCCGTCTGTCTGTCTGTCGGTATGTATGCAAACTAGTCCCTCAGTTTTGAAGCTATCGAGCTGAAACTTTGCACAGAGTCTTATAATTTATTACGATGAATTATTCGTCGGAACCAGCATGATCGGATTATTGGAACAGGTAGCTCCCAAACGAAAAGAAGAAGAAAAGTAAACAAAACTTGAATCGTTGTATGGAATTTTTTGTGTTTTGTATGTTGAGTGCTGGAATTTTAAACATAGTAGTTTTACATAGTCGACTAAATGCCTGAAAGTTTCATTGAGATGGGGAAACTGGAACTGGTAGTTCCCATATAGAAAGATCAAGATAATTTTAATCGTTGTATTTTAAATGAAATTTTAAACATAGTAGTTTTACATGGTCCGCCTCAGAGTTTCATTGAGATCGGGCTATTGGAACTGGTACCTGCCATACAAAATGAAGCAGAGGAAGAGAACCAAGATATACGTCGTTATATTGAAACCTTTTTCGTTTCTTAAGCAATTGACTTGAAACTTAACACTTATGTTGTTGGAGAGGCATTCAAACTATTTTGACAGAAATGGGCATAGTTACGCCATCTTTTAGCCAAAATCACTAATATACATATCTCCGTTACCCAATGAGCAAAAACAATGAAAATTGGTATATAAGCCAATAAGTTGAATAGAAAATAGATGCAGAAAAAAAAAAAAAATGGGCGCGGCACGGAAAAGTACTTGAAGAGTATATAAGATTCAGCCTTGCTGAAGAAAGTGTCCTTACTGGTTGTTTATCTTTTTCTCTTAATTTAACAATTTAACTTTTTTATTATTTATATCATTTATATTTATGTTTTACTATTAATTGATTTTGTTTTGTTCATATTCTTACATATGTATATCTATTTTTTTTTGTTATTTAATACCATTTTATAAATTATAACTAAATTATTAACTTAAGTCACTAACTAACAGCTAATTGTTATGAAATCAAATAAATAAATAAATAAAATATGATTTAATCTGCCAGAGAATGAAATAGAATATAGAATGACAGTCTGTAGTCATAAACTAAGTAGTCATAAAAAAAAGTAACAACAACAACATGCTTAGGTGTAACTTTGGCATTCCTCTTCAACCGTCACTTACTCCAAATTAATTAATTTGGAAAGTGTGGTTGTTGCTACTTATGACTCTGTCTTAACTTATACATTGTGTTTATTGTTCCCCTCTACTTAGCGTGGCTAAACAACGTCACTAATCAGCTTCATAATATATGAGCCGCGAATTCATCTGCAATTCGCGTCCTCACTCCAACGACTAACCGAACAAGAGTTTACTTCGTATAAATGTCCTCTAAAACAGGAAAACTTATATGCAAGGTATATCTTTTTTTCGCTTATATTTAAAGTTCATACAATTGTCTCTCTGAAAAAAAAAACCAGTAAGGACGCTATCTTCAGCAAGGCTGAAGCTATAATACTTTTCACGTTGTGTCACTATAAAAAAAAAGTAAATGAAAAGTTTTCATGTTTCCCTAACAACATAACTGTAAGGTTTCAAGTCAATTGGTTAAAAAACAAAGAAGTTTTCCATACAACGGTTCAAGTTTTGCGATTAGTGGGCGTAGCCATGCCCACTTTTGGTCAAAATAGTTTTCATTCTTCCCTAAGAACATAACTGTAAAGTTTCAAGTCAATTGGTTGAAAAACAAAAAAGCTTTCCATACAACGGTTCAAGTTTAGCTATAAGTGGGCGTAGCCATGCCCTTTTTTGGTCAAAATAGTTTTCATTCCTCCCTAAGAACATAACTGTAAAATTTCAAGTCAATTGGTTAAAAAACAAAATGTTTTCCATACAACCGTTCAAGTTTTACTATAAGTGGGCGTGGCCACGCCCACATATTGCCAAACCAGAAAAACCTAAAATCTTTGGAACAAGTACGTCTAAAAGAGTAACTATTCATATGTATGACATTAAATGGAAATGAGATCGGTTTTGAGCTGGGCAACTTTACAGCCGTTGCTTATCGAAGTTACAGGGTATGTCGAAGTCGAGTACTGTCGACTCCAATCCTTACAGGTTTTCTTTTTCATGGTTAGGTTCTTTAAAATTGTTTAAACCATTTAATTAATTAATTTGGCATCGTTTACGATGGAGTTAACATTTTGGAAACTTGTACTTTTTTTAGGGAACACTATTAGTTTTTCTGCATTTGTTTGCACAACGGACTTTTTCGCCACAACAAAAGATATTACAATTTCTATGAGATGGAAATCGCTTTTTATACCCTGAACACACACTGTGTATCAAGGTATATTAATTTTCTTTGAGACGGCTTGTATGTAACGCATAGAAGGAAGGGAGGGGGAGCCTATAAAGTATATATATTCTTGATCAGGATGACAAGACGAATTGTTAAGTCCGTTCGTTCGTCGGTCCGTCCTCACCAATGGTTTTCGAAAACTATAAGAGCTAGAGACTTGAAATTTCGAGAATAGACTCGTAAGGTCAAACGTGAGATCAAGTTTGAAGGAATTTTTGCCATGCCCATTCCTTCCCGCCTATCGAGCACAACCAAAGGTCATTTTTTTTCTTTAAATTGCTGTATCTCCTAATGTATAAAAGATATAATGCTGAAATTTTGTATGCAAGCTCAGTTAACATACCTTTTTAAAACTGTACACAACAAACTTCCACTTTCCCCGCAAAGACCAACAAACTAAAATTTTGCAGCAATGCTTTGAAACAAAATCCATACTAAAGCGCCATCTAATGGCAACATTGCACTGTCAGCCCTGCCTTACCTTACCAAATACAGATTTCAAATCGTGGTACACAGCTTTTGCTGTCGGCGAAAGTATAACGTGTTATAAACATAGGTGTGTGTACAGGGTATTATATAGTTGAGAATACTCGACTATACCGCCCTTACTGACTTTTATATAACTCATAGGTTTAGTAGTTTCCAGAACCATTGGTGAGGACGGACGGGCGGACAGACAGGGCTATATCAATTCGTCTTGTCATCCTGATCAAGAATATATATACTTTATAGGGTCCCCCTCCTCTCCTTCTATGCGTTACATACAAACCGTCTCAAGCAAACTTAATATACCCTGATACACAGTCTGTAATATAGCCTGATACACAGTGGGTATAATTACGTGCACGGAATTACCCCGACACTATTAGTTTTTCCCTTGGTAGCTACTGGTGACTGATGATTATGATTTTTTTTTTGTCTTCCTGCTGGCACCTGGTACTCTATGTTGCTTACGTAAAAGTAATGTGCGCTCGCAGTGGCGAGTTTAAGTAGCTACTTGGCTTACACTTTTAAGCAACGATATAGCACCAACTAACTAGCGGGATACAAACTCCGATGAAAAATTAACTTTTTCCTGCATCCTTCTTTGATGATCTTAGACTCTGTGGCAGTTCTTAAAATATTTAGAACATTGAACTTGACACGTCTTAACTGCTTCCTGGTCGCAAAGAAAAAGGAACGATCGCAATGAGGATTTGATCAAAGATTCGGGATCACCACTCCAAAAACAAATGATAAGAACTAGCAGAGAAAGAACAAGCACGCTAAGAAGAAGACAACTGTCAACAGTGTTGCCAAGTGACAATTTTCACAGGCACCTGTATATAGCAGTCTAGCTACTACCAGATGACGAAAAAAACTGTTAAAACCATTTGATTTGAAGCTCGCAAACGGCGACAAGCGGCATTTCGGATTCTCCCCGACCAAAATCCTACTTTGGCGGTGGAAACGACAAAAGGGTGATACCCGCTTGGAGCCTGGCATGGTAGTCGACTAACTCGATCATTGCTGAATATCTTTAGCATGATAGTTTCCTTCCAAATTTCCTTGCAAGTCCTCCAATTCGTAGTAACAATCACCAACTCGTTTTCTTATTCTAGCTTTCTTATTCTAGCCCAAGCTTTACGTTAAAACCACGAGCAAAATTACTCTGGGAGAAATTTCGCCGAAATACCTCCTGACCTATGACAAACGCTACATTGCGACTTCGTAACTTATATTTGTTTTCATTTCGTTGAAATTGTTTGTTCATACACTGAGATAGGCTAACATACGCTCTTATCGCGG
This sequence comes from Phortica okadai, assembly GCA_034638295.1. NCBI lineage: Eukaryota > Metazoa > Arthropoda > Insecta > Diptera > Drosophilidae > Phortica > Phortica okadai. Next base: position 29,249,900 of record CM067849.1, on the reverse strand, counting down.
CTATAACTGAGCGGTTCACTCTTTCCGACGCATTCGCTTGTGGAGCATGAATCGCCGTGAAAGCATGACGTATTTCATACGACTTCGGGAAATTTAGAAAAGTGGTCCAACACAATGAATATGCCTACATTACCGGCTCTTAAGCGAGGGTATGGTCCTAAATAGTTAACAAATAACTTTTGGAAGAAACGATAGGTTTGTCCAGATTGTACTAATGGGGGTCTCAAAACATGAGTTGGGTGCTTCGAACTTTTACTCTTACATCTGTCACTAGATTCGGCCAATAACATAAATGCCTCAATTTCTCTAACGTCTTATTGACGCCGCAATGCGACGATAACGGGTCATCATGGGACATTTCCAATGCAACGGGGACCAATTCTTTCGGGAACCAAAGCTTCCAGACTGAATCGTCAGCAACTTGATCCCACGAAGCGTGCTCAGTTCGTCGATAGATATATTTATCGATGACCTTCACGTCCGGCATCTGCGACTGATTCTGCACTATTTTTGCTTTCAGCTCTTTATAAGAATCTGACTCGAATTACGGTGATTGTAAGTCAACCACTTGACCATGTACGAAACTATGTTTTTGGAACCTTTCTTATGCTGAATTGAAAACGAATAACCCTGTAATTTCGACGACCATCGAGCTTAGCGACTACTTAAATCAGCTTGGATCATGAGCCATTTGAGCGATGCGTGGTCAGTAATAGCGAGACCTTCAACGTAAAGCTTGAAAGGATTGCTCTGCCGCTTCTGACCAAATAAATTTCCTGATCTGTTTTAGCGCATCCGTCAACGGCGACGCCATAGCAGCATAGTTCCTAATAAATTTATGATACCACCCCGTCTTTCCTAAAAATCACCGAAGCTGTTTTAAGGAACGAGGAGCTGGATGACCAACTATGTGTCCTAAATAATGAACCTCTTTAACGCAAAATTTGCTTTTCTGCACATTAATAGTCAAGGACGGTAAAAGCCGTTTTATCTCTTGAACTAGGGTTCAGAAGAATCTGCCAATAAGCATCTTTCAAATCGAGGCTTGTTATGAACTCTGCCCTTGGAAGCCGACTCAGGATACCATCAATGAAAGACATTGGATATGCATCATTGCGGGTAACTGAGTTCACTTTGCGACTGTCTATGCATAGACGAACTTTACCTAGTTTGCGCACGAGTACCATTGGAGAAAACCACGCGCTATCGGACTCCTCAATGACTCTTAACGCGAGTATTCGATCTATCTCCTGATACATAAATATTTCGACTGCGGGAGAGACTGGATAATGTTTCTGCTTAATTGGTTTTGCATCACCAACGTCTTTGACATGCGTTAGCATTTTCGTCCTACCAAACCCTCTTTCAGTGAACGACGAAAACTTTTGAATTGCTTCGTCTAAACGAAATCGTTGTTCATCCGACAGTGGGCGCAACGAATCGATGTCAATACAACTGACACTAGCTTCAAGATCCTGGCGAGACAATCCTATAGGCAATAAATCAAATTCTGTCAAGAATTCAATGCCTAAACACAAGGGTTGCATCAAAGAAGGCACAATATAAAAAGTAAGCGATTTCGTCTTACCGCGATATCGAACATCTGTGGCTATTTTCCCAATTATATTTTGGGTTTTGCCATCGGCTGGGCGCACAGTGGCCATCATTGGCTTGAGCCTTGTCTCCGCTTTAGCCAATTCAGCTGCGAAATTACTACCGATACAATTTATGGACGCACCTGTGTCCATACAACCTATGACTTTCCTACCCAGCATGAAGACCTCAGCATAGTGTCTCAAGTCATTGTACACTATGACGGAAACTAAAGCTTTCTCTTCCTTCTTCAACGACCTCAAATGTTAACGCCGACGTAAGCGGCTACGTTTCTTCGACAAATCTGGAGTTTGTACACAATCCGCAACGGAATCCTCTCGAATGCGATTGTGTAAGGAAAATTTTGGTAATTGGGTCAAATCAGGTGGCGAATAAGTAGAAGTAGCTACCTCTACTATCCGGTATTGGTTGCTTTCGTCGTAACATGTTTGCGTGCACATCTCGACATCTCGTTTTTTGGCACACTACACTTGTGACACGAAGGCTTGTAAGTGTTTGCTTGACCACAGCCGTAGCAAAAAATATGACGATTCGCAACACACTTTTGATAAAGGTGTCCCTTTCGACGGCAATTCCAATAGGAAACGTTTAGTGCTGACACGTCATTATTATCGACATCTGACAAACATTCAGGTTCGTCAACTGCGTGAACCATGCGATGAGGCGCAGGACGCGGTTTACTAGCTTGTGGTTTTTGTACCATCTTCCCGCTTTCGAACAAGACGACGTAGCTGATTCACAGAAGTTATTGGTTCGTACACCAGCTCGTGCTGTATTTCGGGTGTAAAATTCGAGCGCAGAGACTCTAACAAGGACGCTTCAGATAACGGCCTAGACAACTTATCCCTTAACAACACGATCGCCGCATAAAAGTCATCGAAGGACTCGTTCTCTTTTTGCCTATCGATAGCAGCTCGGATACTTACATCCGTCTGCTAGTCTCTAAACTGGTTTCGCAAAGCAACACAAAATTGGGCCCATCTAATAATAGGGACACTTTTTGGTAACTCCAAAATCAAACTCTGGCTCTCCCTTCAAACAGATTGCTGTAGCTTGCATGAGCATTTCGGTTCGCCTAAGAGGCACAGATGCCATGGCATCTATTATGCATTGCTGCAATTTGCTAGCCGATGGAACGGCAAGTGCGAAAGTGCTTGCCCTATTCTGCGATTGTGGATCAACCTGGGAGACTGTCGATTCGGTCCCTGGTACCGGCACCCTGTTCGCTCTCGTCTGACTTCTAGTCTGCATCTCTGCGTTGGCATTATCCTGCGCGCTTGGACGATCTGCCGCCTCAGGATCTTCGGCCAAACTTAATGTCGACGACCGCAAAGATTCCTTACACACTGGACAAATTTTTCTATTACCCACCCGGAAATCAAAGAACCCATGATGGAACGTGTGTCCCCAACTAGTCGTTAACACCTGCGCTGCGAACTCAAGAGCTGCCAAACATATGAAGCAATTAATCTCCCCACTGACAGCAGGGCTGAAGTCCTCAACACTGCACAGTGGTCCCGCCCGTAGGCCAAAAATAAAAAAACCAAAGTCAAAATTTTTACTTTAAATGTATCAATTCTTATTTATAATTGGTCTAGCTATTTGAATTTATTCATCTTTTTGTTTTGCTCTATCTGTCGTCTTCAATAATAGCATCGAAAGAGAGAACATGATATTCATTTAGTATTGCAGCATAAGCAACGTGCAAGGGAAGCTCTCCGTAGAAAATTTATTTTACTTATTTAAAACAAGTTTTTGTGCAGTGGAAGTGATTAATATTATAAATAAAGGTATTAACTTTCCTTTTACAACAAAAAGTATATGTAGTATGTGTTGTGTTTTGTGTAAATCATTATTGTATTTAGTACATAATTGTGAACGTTCTTAGTTTGTCTTTTCTGTGTTTGGTTAGAGTTTTAGTTGTAAAGGGGTTCTTGGGGTTGAACAAATCTTTTTGTATAATATTCTTAAGCATTTTAAGAATATAAGAAAGTTTAATTCAAGTGCCGTAAGGTGCCGTGCGGCTTGCAATATACGAAAACGTAACCTAACCTCAATTTTAAAAAAATCACGTGCAAAACTTCTTATCATTAAATATCCGTGGTACTACTTTCCTGCATCGGTCCATAAAGTGTTATTACATGGTCCTGCCATTATAAAAAATTGTTTATCTCAATTGGAGAGCTTTGTGAGGAAGCTGAAGAGGCAAAAAATAAAGACATTAAATTATTTAAGCTAAACCATACGCGCAAAATTTCAACCTATAGTATACAGATTTTTACTGAAGTCTCACAGGTAATATACGAAAATTTCCAAAGTTGTGTTGCAATAAAATGAAAAACAAAAGTTTTTCTTATAAAAACTGAATATCAGACCGATTGTTTATATGGCAGCTATACGATATAGTTGTCCGATCTGGCTGATTTTTACATATTATCTTAGGATAAATATAAAAAAATTTTGTGCCAAGTTTCAAGTCCCTACCTCAACTAGAAGTATTTTTGGCCGCTCTCCCCATATAAGCCGGACCACTGTGCACTGTGAGAAACCGGTATACTGGCTATGCGGATTGAGAGACTAGAGCCTAATATAAGAAAACGACTCCCAAAACAACAAAACTGATTCAAATATATACAAATATATATATATATATAAATATTTATATATGTATATACAGACGTGTTCGAAATAATAAGAACAACAGGGTTTTAAAGTTAATTCGTTATAAAAAGTTGTCAAAAACTTTATTTCAATTTATTCACCTTATAATACACATATTAAGCTTTAAGTATGCCGAAGGACATAATTTTTTAATGTTCCTATTTCGTATTTTGAGCAACTTTGTTGCATTAAGTCGAAAATCAGGTGTTCGAAATAACAAGAACAAAGTTAAAAAACAATCGATAGTTATGTTATACACACGGAAAATGGACATATTGGTCCTTAAATTTAATATGAAGTTGCTCCTCCTTCGTTATTTAACACTTTGACACATCTGGACCTCATAGATTCTATTAGGGCACGGCATAATGAAAGTGGGATAATCTCCCATTGATTTTTTCCCTATATGCCACATTTCATCAGCATTTTTTGGTCTAGCATGTCTTACTCCTTTCTTAACATCAATCTAAAGGTGTCCTATTGGGTTCAGGTCAGGTGATTGTGCCGGCCACTCCAGCAAATCAATTTTTCGAGATCGAAAACACTACTTAATTTTCTTCGATGTGTGCTTGGAATCGTTATATTGCTGATAAATCAACACTAATGGCATTTGCTCTTCAGCGTAAGGTTACATGACAGCTTCCATAAGGGTTTCAACGTAATAGTTGCCATCCATGAAACCTACAAGCCTAGCTATAGGCCTAAAACAATTCCATAAAAAACGTCTCCATATCATAAGACTTAGACTTCCGTGTTTAATGGTCCATGTTGAGTATTTAGCATTATATTCTTGCTTATGAGGACGTCTTACATAGTGTCCATCTCTTCCAGTATCAAATTGAACAAGTTTTGTTTTGTCTGACCATAATATATTGCGCCAAACGTTGTCAGGTTAGTTTTGAAATTTTTTGGCAAACTAAATCCTGTGTTTTATATGCACTGGATTTAATTGAGTCCAACTGGATGCTAACTATTACGTTGAAACCCTTATGGAAGCTGTCATGTAACCTTACGCTGAAGAGCAAATGTCATTAGGGTTGATTTATCAGCAATATAACGATTCCAAGCACACATCGAAGAAAATTAAGTAGTGTTTTCGATCTCGAAAAATTGATTTGCTGGAGTGGCCGGCACAATCACCTGACCTGAACCCAATAGGACACCTTTAGATTGATGTTAAGAAAGGAGTAAGACATGCTAGACCAAAAAATGCTGATGAAATGTGGCATATAGGGAAAAAATCAATGGGAGATCATCCCACTTTCATTATGCCGTGCCCTAATAGAATCTATGAGGTCCAGATGTGTCGAAGTGTTAAATAACGAAGGAGGAGCAACTTCATATTAAATTTAAGGACCAATATGTCCATTTTCCGTGTGTATAACATAACTATCGATTGTTTTTATACCCTGTACACATACTGTGTATCAGGGTATATTGGGTTTGTTTGAACGAAATGTATGTAACGCACAGAAGGAGGGGAGGGGACCCCAAAAAGTATATATATTCTTGATCAGGACGACAAGAGAAATTGATTGAGCCATGTCCGTCCGTCTGTCCGTCTGTCTGTCTGTCCGTCTGTCCGTCTGTCCGTCCGTCCTCACCAACGGTTCTCGGAAACTATAAGAGCTAGAGAGTTGAAATTTGGAGGGTAGACTCGTGATGCTCGGCAGCAGATCAAGTTTATTTTTTTTTTTTGCCACGCCCACTCCTTCCCGCCCATTCAGCACTGCCCCTGTTGTTTTCTTAAAAATGCTATATCTCCGTAACTATTGAAGGTACAAGCCTGATATTTCGTATACAAGCTCAGTAAATATATATCTTTAAAACTGCATACCACAAATTTCCCCTCTCATTGATTGTTACCCCTCAATCACCCACAAACTCAAAACTTTTGTAAATTCCACATTTTTTTACCGTTTTTCTTCATATTTTGAACGATATTTGATCGGGGGTGTCAAATCAATATGTGTTTGTAGATTGAGGGTGTGGCACCGCCTTCTATGTGTACAGGGTATTATATAGTTGAGAATACTCAACTATACCGCCCTTACTGGTTTAACTTTGTTCTTATTATTTCGAACACCTGATTTTCGACTTAATGCAACAAAGTTGCTCAAAATACGAAATAGGAACATTGAAAAATTATGTTCTTCGGCATACTTAAAGCTTAATATGTGTATTATAAGGTGAATAAAATGAAATAATAAAAAAAAAAGTTTTTGACAACTTTTTATAACGAATTAACTTTAAAAGCCTGTTGTTCTTATTATTTCGAACACGTCTGTATGTCTTCCACGCAATGGCAAAGATGTAATAAAAAAAAATAAAAAAACATTCAAAAAATATGCCGAAAATAATACATATATCTAACAAAAATAATCAAAATGCAAAGAGATAAAAAGAATCAGCACAAATCGTCTCCTCAACAGTGACCAATTGATAAGAAAAAAACAACGCAAAAACTCTTCACACACATTTCTTGTGCCACGCCCATATGCAAAAAAAAAAGTTTAAATGCCTCCCCAAGAACTGTAAAGTTTCAAGTCAATTGGTTAAAAAACAAAAAAGTTGTCCATACAACGACGTCAATATTGCTTCTCTTCCTCTTCTTCATTTTGTATGGGAGCTACCAGTTCCAGTTGTCCAATCTCAATGAAACTTTCAGGCATGTAGTCGGACTTTGTAGAACTACTATGTTTAAAATTTCAGCACTCTATCATACAAAACAAAAAAGTTTTCCATACAACGGTTCAAGTTTTGTTCACTTTTCTTCTTATTTTCGTATGGGGACTACCAGTTCCAATGGTCCGATATGGCTGGATCCGACAAATGAGTTGATCGCACAAATAAGAAGTCTCTGTGCAAAATTTCAGCTCGATATCTTCAAAACTGTGGGAGGAGATTGTATATATACAGACAGACGGACAGACGGACATGGCTAAATCAACTCGTCTTGTCGTCCTGTTCAAGAATATATATACTTTATATAGTCGCAAGTGAATATTTCTGTGTGTTACAAACTTCAGCACAAAGTTAATATACTATTTCACATACGTGAAAAGTACAATAAATAAAATTTTTTTTTAAATTTACGAAAGAGCCTTTTTATACCCTGTACACATACTGTGTATCAGGGTATATTGTGTTTGTTTGAGCGAAATGTATGTAACGCACAGAAGGAGGGCAGGGGGACCCTATAAAGTATTTATATTCTTGATCAGGACGACAAGAGAAATTGATTAAGCTATGTCCGTCCGTCTGTCCGTCCGTCCGTCTGTATTCACCAATGGATCTCGGAAACTGTAAGAGCTAGATATTTGAAATTTGGAGGGTAGACTCGTGATGCTTGGCAGCAGATCAAGTTTATTTTTTTTTTTGTGCTACGCCCACTCCTTCCCACCCAACCAGCCCCAACCACTTTTTTAAATCGCTATAACTCAAACATCCCAAGAGATAGAAATATGAAACTCGGTATGTAGACTCAGTATGAGTGGCTCTACAAAACTGCATACCACAAAATCCCCCCTCTTCTTCATTTCCCCTCCCCCAGTTATTTTCTGTAAATTGCTATATCTCCAAAATTAACAAAGGTATGAACCTGAAATTTTGTACACAAGCTCAGTGATAATACATCTTAAAAATTGCATACCACAAATTTCCCCTCTCTTTGATGGCTACCCCTCAGAGACCAACAAACTGAAATTTTTCGTAAAATCCACATTTTTTGACCGATTTTCTTTATATTTTGAACACTATTTGAAAAGGCGACGTCAGGTCAATATGTTTTTGTAGATTGAGGGTGTGGCACCGCCTACCATGTGTGCAGGGCATTATATTGTCGAGTATACTCGACTATACCGCCCTTACTGGTTTTTATACTTGTTTTATCCTATACCTGCTGCGTAAAGCGATAGTTATTTGTACTGTATACAAATTTTTTTGAAAAACATCCAATAAAAAGAGTTATAACTTCTTGTATAATAAAAACATAGAAATATTTTTAATTTTTGATGAATTTGTTGCATTTTTCTTCAGTAAAACATGTTTATTATACAAAGAACAATACTCAATGATAAAATAATGCTAAAACCAGTAAGGACGCTATCTTCAGCAAGGCTGAAGCTATAATACTTTTCACTTTGTGTCACTATAAAAAAAACTAAATGAATAGTTTTCATGCCTCCCTAACAACATAACTGTAATGTTTCAAGTCAATTCGTTAAAAAACAAAAAATTTTTCCATACAACGGTTCAAGTTTTGCGATAAGTGGGCGTAGCCATGCCCACATTTGGTCAAAATAGTTTTTATTCCTCCCTAAGAACATAACAGTAAAGTTTCAAGTCAATTGGTTAAAAAACAAAAAAGTTTTCCATACAAAGGGTCAATTTTCGCTATAAAAGGGCGTGGCCACGCCCACTTTTGATCAAAATAGTTTTCATTCCTCCCTAAGAGCATAACTGCAAAGTTTCAAGTCAATTGGTTAAAAAACAAAAAAGTTTTCCATACAACGGGTCAATTTTTGCTATAAGTAGGCGTGACTACGCCCACTTTTGGTCAAAATAGTTTTCATTCCTCTCTAGGAACATAACTGTAAAGTTTTAAGTCAATTGGTTAAAAAGCAAAAAAATTTTCCATACAAAGGGTCAGTTTTTGCTATAAAAGGGCGTGGCTACGCCCACTTTTCGTCAAAATAGTTTTCATTCCTCCCTAAGAACATAACTGTAAAGTTTCAAGTCAATTGATTAAAAAACCAAAAAGTTTTCCATACAAAGGGTCAAGTTAAGCTATAAGTGGGTGTGGCCATGCCCACTTTTGATCAAAATAGTTTTCATTCCTCCCTAAGAACATAACTGTAAAGTTTTAAGTCAATTGGTTAAAAAACAAAAAAGTTTTCCATACAACGGGTCAATTTTTGCTATAAGTAGGCGTGGCTACGCCCACTTTTGGTCAAAATAGTTTTCATTCCTCTCTAGGAACATAACTGTAAAGTTTTAAGTCAATTGGTTAAAAAACAAAAAAGTTTTCCATACAACGGGTCAATTTTCGCTATAAGTAGGCGTCGCTACGCCCACTTTTGGTTAAAATAGTTTTCATTCCTCCCTAAGAACATAACTGTTAAGTTTCAAGTCAATTGGTTAAAAAACAAAAAAGTTTTCCATACAAAGGGTCAAGTTAAGCTATAAGTGGGCGTGGCCACGCCCACTTTTGATCAAAATAGTTTTCATTCCTCCCTAAGAGCATAACTGCAAAGTTTCAAGTCAATTGGTTAAAAAACAAAAAAGTTTTCCATACAATGGGTCAATTTTCGCTATAAGTGGGCGTGGCTACGCCTGGCTACGCCCACTTTTGGTCAAAATAGTTTTCATTCCTCTCTAAGAACATAACTGTAAAGTTTCAAGTCAATTGGTTAAAAAACAAAAAAGTTTTCCATACAACGGGTAAATTTTCGCTATAAGTGGGCGTGGCTACGCGTGGTTACGCCCACTTTTGGTCAAAATAGATTTCATTCCTCCCTAAGAACATAACTTTAAAATTTCAAGTCAATTGGTTAAGAAACAAAAAAGTTTTCCATACAACGACGTGAATATTCCTTCTCTTCCTCTTCTTCATTTTGTATGGGAGCTACCAGTTCCAGATGTCCAATCTCAATGAAACTTTCAGGCATGTAGTCGGACCATGTAAAACTACTATGTTTAAAATTTCAGCACTCTATTGTACAAAACAAAAAAGTTTTCCATACAACGATTCAAGTTTTGTTCACTTTTCTTCTTCTTTTCGTATGGGAGCTACCTGTTCCAATAATCCGATCATGCTGGTTCCGACGAATGATTCATCGTAATAAATTCTAAGACTCTGTGCAAAGTTTCAGCTCGATAGCTTCAAAACTGAGGGACTAGTTTGCATACATACAGACAGACAGACAGACGGACAGACGGACAGACGGACATGGCTAAATCAACTCGTCTTGTCGTCCTGATCAAGAATATATATACTTTATATAGTCGGAAATTAATATTTCGATCTGTTACAAACTCCGTGACAAAGTTAATATACTATTTCACATAAGTGAAAAGTATAAAAAGATAAATACACTTAAAAATATTTTTGACCACCTAAATTCCTAAAATCGACCTATGTGCATCGGTTTGGCAGCCGGACGAAAAATTTCGATTGACAATTGAAGTGAATTCTAATAACCGTTGACCATTTCTTGAGGAAACCGTGCTGAAACAAATTTAGAAGTGATGGCACAAAGTGCTGTAGCTGTTCAGTAATGATCTGTTCAAATAGTTTTGGAATAGCACACAGTTTAGCAATGCCTCTGTAATTAGAAAAATCAACCTTACTGAATTTTTTGTAAAGGGGTATAATGTAAGACTCTTTCCAAATGATGGGGACAATAGAGTTTTTAAGCGACATGTTGAAAAGCGTACATAATGGATAAAACAACATTTCAGCGCAGTGTTTTAAAACGCAACTAGGAATATTATCTGGACCAGTAGTAAAAGATGACTTTATTAATTTCAAGTGTCTAAGAACTGTTTCATTTTCAATAACTGGCACATTGATATGAGTCCTATCATTGATGAAGTATGGATAAGTTACGTTTTGGTATGAATAGTCATTATAGATGCTTTGGAAAAATTCTGCAAAGAGGTTGGATATCACTGCATCATCATATTCGTTCATACATGAAGGAAATGAATTAGAGTTAGACTTGTATTTAATTATATAAAAAAAATTTTTGAGATCGTGGTATAGATTGGATTTAAATTTAATTAAGTAAAAATCGTAGTCTCGTTTGTTACACAAAATGAATTTATAGTGAACTTTTGCATAGTTTGCATAATCGACAAGACAACCGGTTCCCTTATATTTTTTAAATGATGTATTTTTTAAGTTCGTTAGACGAGATTATTCTCTTGAAAACCACGGGGGTTTATTTTTTTGTGAAACAATCTTAACTCTTGGTAAGCACAATTTAAATAGTTTATACATAGTTGATTTAAAAAACTTTACTGCCTGTTCAATTTTGGACGTGTTATGAATGTATGACCAATCAGTTTTAGAAAGCAAAAGATCAAGTCAGTCAAAATCGGTTTTTCTAAAACAAAATACACGGTTAGGTTTGGCATCTACAGGATTTTGACGAGGATATGATAGTAAGTTTAGTGTAATCGTAAGCTCCAACGTTGGGTGGTAAGAGTGTTCAAGTTGTGATATTAGAGGGGATCTGCAAGGCGATGCACCCTCTATGTTGTTTATAAAAACAAGATCTAAAATACGTTCCTTAGAATTTTGTATACTGTTTCTTTGGTTTAAAGATGATTCAAGAAAATAATCAATAAATTCATTACTAGATAAAGGAGATACTATATTTGAATTGTCGGATGCAATACAAGAAATGTGAGGGAGGTTAAAGTCTCCAAAGATCAGCATCGTATTTGAATCCCTACCCAAGTCTAGTACAGATAGAATAGCCTTTATATGAGCAGAATATGCTGATGGTTCTGATTGTGGTGGAATGTAAGAGCACGTAATGAAAACGTGAGTCTTTGCAAAAGTTATTTTAACGCATATCAGCTCAATCTCATCAGTACCTATCACACAAATTTGTTCGGATGTGTGGTGAACAGCAACACAAGCTTTTTGGGCTGTTGATCGCTTTGAGGAAGATTTCTATCAGAAGTCATTTGCACAACATCGGAAGGAACTACATTGTTGATTTTGGCAACAGAAGCATGTGATCGTTCTGGTGCTGTGACAACTATCGGTACACTAGGCGATGGAAACGGCGAAAAGAATTCCATGGTCTCATCCGGAAGACAAAGAGTTGTCGGAATTGGAATATTTAGCGCCGGATGGGGCTTTTTCCGCTTTGGGGAAGGTTCAACTGACTTGAAACTGGATAAAGTTTTGTCAAACGACTTAAATTTTTCATTAAGTCGCTCGAAATCTTTGGAAATATCCTTATAGGCATTATGCATAAGATTGAGCCACTTACGTTACTTAACGTCTGAAGACCGACATTTTGGACAGCATCAGTGAAGGCCTATATTTTTTCCCAAAATGTCAGCAATTCGGCCGTTTAACTCGGCGCATTTTAAATGAGCAGTAGACTCGCAAATCCAACATGCCACCAAAAGTTCTTTGTCCCCCTTTATTGCGAATTTATCAAAACAGCAAGGCATATTGACACAAGAACAATTATTAAACCAGTAGGGGCGGTTAAGTTGAGTATTCTCAACTATATATTACCCTGTACACACAACTATGTTAATAACACGTTAAACTTTTACCGACAGCAAAAGCAGTGCACCACGATATTAATTCTGTATATAAATTATTTTATATTACACGAATTCTGTTATACGAATCAAAATCGTTGGTAAGGTAAGACAGGGCTCACAGTGCAATGTTGCCATTATATGGCGCTTTAGTACGGATTTTGTTACAAAGCATTGCTGCAAAATTTTAGTGTGTTGGTCTTTGCGGGGAAAGTGGAAGTTTGTTGTATGCAGTTTTAAAAAGGTATGTTAACTGAGTTTGCATACAAAATTTCAGCATTGTATTTTTTATACTTTAGCAGATACAGCAATTTCAAGAAAAAAAAATGACTTTTTGTTGTGCTCGATGGGCGGGAAGGAATGGGCGTGGAAAAATTCTTTCAAACTTGATCTAGTGTTCGACCACATAAGTCTATCTTCCAAATTTCAAGTCTCTAGCTCTAATAGGTTTCGCAGTGTTAAGTACGGGTTTTGTTACAAATAGGATAAAGCAATGCTCAAAGCGCAATTGGTATAGATTGGATTTAAATTTAATTAAGTAAAAATCGTAGTCTCGTTTGTTACACAAAATGAATTTATAGTGAACTTTTGCTTAGTTCGCATAATCGACAAGACAACCGGTTCCCTTATATTTTTTAAATGATGTATTTTTTAAGTTCGTTAGACGAGATTATTCTCTTGAAAACCACGGGGGTTTATTTTTTTGTGAAACAATCTTAACTCTTGGTAAGCACAATTTAAATAGTTTATACATAGTTGATTTAAAAAACTTTACTGCCTGTTCAATTTTGGACGTGTTATGAATGTATGACCAATCAGTTTTAGAAAGCAAAAGATCAAGTCAGTCAAAATCGGTTTTTCTAAAACAAAATACACGGTTAGGTTTGGCATCTACAGGATTTTGACGAGGATATGATAGTAAGTTTAGTGTAATCGTAAGCTCCAACGTTGGGTGGTAAGAGTGTTCAAGTTGTGATATTAGAGGGGATCTGCAAGGCGATGCACCCTCTATGTTGTTTATAAAAACAAGATCTAAAATACGTTCCTTAGAATTTTGTATACTGTTTCTTTGGTTTAAAGATGATTCAAGAAAATAATCAATAAATTCATTACTAGATAAAGGAGATACTATATTTGAATTGTCGGATGCAATACAAGAAATGTGAGGGAGGTTAAAGTCTCCAAAGATCAGCATCGTATTTGAATCCCTACCCAAGTCTAGTACAGATAGAATAGCCTTTATATGAGCAGAATATGCTGATGGTTCTGATTGTGGTGGAATGTAAGAGCACGTAATGAAAACGTGAGTCTTTGCAAGAGTTATTTTAACGCATATCAGCTCAATCTCATCAGTACCTATCACACAAATTTGTTCGGATGTGTGGTGAACAGCAACACAAGCTTTTTGGGCTGTTGATCGCTTTGAGGAAGATTTCTATCAGAAGTCATTTGCACAACATCGGAAGGAACTACATTGTTGATTTTGGCAACAGAAGCATGTGATCGTTCTGGTGCTGTGACAACTATCGGTACACTAGGCGATGGAAACGGCGAAAAGAATTCCATGGTCTCATCCGGAAGACAAAGAGTTGTCGGAATTGGAATATTTAGCGCCGGATGGGGCTTTTTCCGCTTTGGGGAAGGTTCAACTGACTTGAAACTGGATAAAGTTTTGTCAAACGACTTAAATTTTTCATTAAGTCGCTCGAAATCTTTGGAAATATCCTTATAGGCATTATGCATAAGATTGAGCCACTTACGTTACTTAACGTCTGAAGACCGACATTTTGGACAGCATCAGTGAAGGCCTATATTTTTTCCCAAAATGTCAGCAATTCGGCCGTTTAACTCGGCGCATTTTAAATGAGCAGTAGACTCGCAAATCCAACATGCCACCAAAAGTTCTTTGTCCCCCTTTATTGCGAATTTATCAAAACAGCAAGGCATATTGACACAAGAACAATTATTAAACCAGTAGGGGCGGTTAAGTTGAGTATTCTCAACTATATATTACCCTGTACACACAACTATGTTAATAACACGTTAAACTTTTGCCGACAGCAAAAGCAGTGCACCACGATATTAATTCTGTATATAAATTATGTTATATTACACGAATTCTGTTATACGAATCAAAATCGTTGGTAAGGTAAGACAGGGCTCACAGTGCAATGTTGCCATTATATGGCGCTTTAGTACGGATTTTGTTACAAAGCATTGCTGCAAAATTTTAGTGTGTTGGTCTTTGCGGGGAAAGTGGTAGTTTGTTGTATGCAGTTTTAAAAAGGTATGTTAACTGAGTTTGCATACAAAATTTCAGCATTGTATTTTTTATACTTTAGCAGATACAGCAATTTCAAGAAAAACCAGTAAGGGCGGTATAGTTGAGTATTCTCAACTATATAATACCCTGTACACACACCCATGTTGATAACACGTTAAACATTCGCCGACAGCAAAAGCAGTTTACCACGATATGGTTTGAGTATTTGCTAATAGTGAGGCAGGGCTCACAGTGCAATGTTGCCATTAGATGGCGCTTTAGTACGGGTTTTGTTACAAAGCATTGTTGCAAAATTTTAGTGTGTTGGTCTTTGCGGGGAAAGTGGTAGTTTGTTGTATGCAGTTTTAAAAAGGTATGTTATCTGAGTTTGCATACAAAATTTCAGCATTGTATTCTTTATACTTTAGGAGATACAGCAATTTTAAGAAAAAAATGACCTTTTGTTGTGCTTGATGGGCGGGAAGGAATGGGCGTGGCGAAAATTCCTTCAAACTTCATCTAGTGTTCGACCACACGAGACTATCTTCCAAATTTCAAGTCTCTAGCTTTAATAGTTTTCGCAGTGTTAAGTACGGTTTTTGTTACAAATAGGATAAAGCAGTGTTCAAAGCGCAATTTATGCCAAATTTCAACTTGTTTGTCTTTGCGTTGTCACACAGCGTTAAAAATGAAAGTTTGTGGTATGCAGTTTTAAAAAGGTATGTTTACTGAGTTTGCATACAAAATTTCAGCATTGTATCTATTATAGTTTAGGAGATACAGCAATTTTAAGAAAACAACTTTTTGAGGGGAAACGAAGGGGAGGGGGAAAAAATGTGGTATGCAGTTTTGTAGAGCTATACATACTGAGTCTACATACTCATTTTCATGTTTCTAACTCATCAGGTATTCGAGCTACAGCCTTTTGAAAAAATGGGTGGTGCTCGATGGGCGGGAAGGAGTGGGCGTGGCAAAAAATCCTTCAAACTTGATCTAGCGTTTGACCTCACGAGTCTATCCACCAACTTTCAAGTCTCTAGCTCTTATAGTTTTCGAGAACCATTGGTGAGGACGGACGGACGGACGGACGGACGGACAGACAGGGCTATATCAATTCGTCTTGTCATCCTGATCAAGAATATATATACTTTATAGGGTCCCCCTCCCCTCCTTCTATGCGTTACATACAAACCGTCTCAAACAAACTTAATATACCCTGATACACAGTGTGTGTACAGGGTATAAAAATGACTTTTTGTTGTGCTCGATGGGCGGGAAGGAATGGGCGTGGAAAAATTCTTTCAAACTTGATCTAGTGTTCGACCACATAAGTCTATCTTCCAAATTTCAAGTCTCTAGCTCTAATAGTTTTCGCAGTGTTAAGTACGGGTTTTGTTACAAATAGGATAAAGCAATGCTCAAAGCGCAATTTATGCCAAATTTCAATTTGTTTGTCTTTGCGTTGTCACACAGCGTTAAAAATTTCAGCATTGTATCTATTATAGTTTAGGAGATACAGCAATTTTAAGAAAACGACTCTTTGAGGGAAACGAAGAGGAGGGGGAAAAATGTGGTATGCAGTTTTGTAGAGCTACACATACTGAGTCTACATACTCAGTTTCATGTTTCTAACTCATCAGGTTTTCGAGCTATAGCCTTTTGAAAAAAATGGGTGGTGCTCGATGGGCGGGAAGGAGTTGGCGTGGCAAAAATTCCTTCAAACTTGATCTAGCGTTTGACCTCACGAGTCTATACTCCAAATTTCAAGTTTCTAGCTCTAATAGTTTTCGAGAACCATTAGTGAGGACGGACGGACGGACAGACAGGGCTATATCAATTCGTCTTGTCATCCTGATCAAGAATATATATACTTTATAAGGTCCCCCTCCCCTCCTTCTATGCGCTACATACAAACCGTCTCAAACAAACTTAATATACCCTGATACACAGTGTGTGTACAGGGTAGAAAGACAGAGTTTATATACAATTCTTAAACTATACAATCTAATGCAACTTATTAGGTAACATTTTCATGTATCAGTGTAAACACTTAAAATTTGTTGATAATGTGACATATCTTACAACTATCTTGACAGCATCATAAAAGTACATTGCCCTTGACCATTCAAGACTGACTTGTGCATTTTAATTGATGATATTTGGTGATAGAAAACTGCAGTGCCGAGTGAATCACAAATTTCGACAGCGGCCAGGTCATTTAACAGCAGACGCAGCTTGTTAGCATAATATGTCAATCCACTTGCACGCACAGCAATAAAAGAAAAGGTCGAAGCATGTGTTACACAATCACTTTACAGCAAGCGATTGATCGTTGTTCGATCCATTTTATGCTCAAGAATTTATTAGGCACGTAAAGTATTAAAAATAATTCTATGCTAATGTTATCAGCTCAAACATGTGTGGGAAACAAAAGCTAACTCTTAACATACTCCCGGCCGTTGAACAGTTGTTCAACATTATTATAGGTTGATCGTGAAGGGCTCCAATTCCGGCATCGTATTGGCAGTGTTGGCGCGTGCTGGTTGCTTCTGTTGGTTATCTCGATGTTTCTTTACCATATACAGGATGAAGATGATCAGGCAGGATACTAACCAGCAGTATGATACTATGCGGTCACGCTCCACCTTGTCCAAACTGAAAGGGAGAGATAGGTTTCCGATCGGTAGCCATTGCCGCTTCATTCGAAACAGCTCTTCATGCCCTGACACGTTGAATGCTGAACTTGAGTTTATCGTAAAGTTGAGCGTCAAATTGCTGAAGCGAGTATACGATGTTTGAATCGTGCGTGACGCAGAAGCGTGACCGGTAACCATTAAGTTACGTCCTCGAAGGCTGCATCCTTCATCAAGCGTCAATAGCCCAGCTTCACGAAGTTGTGTACTGAAGACTTCTTCTTTGCATGCAATAGACATGTCCACAGGCACGAGAGTTGCGAAAACCCATTGGTTGTTGTGCCACATCGATGACCAGGCAAATGTTTTGTTGGTCGTTAATATTTGACATGTCGATGATGTTTTGTTGCTCACGTATACCAAACATAGTCCGCTTGTGATAACACACGTATTCATATGTGTTGATCATGCGACATTTGTTTAATTTGTGAATCCTGCGAATTGATAATCGTGGTTAAGCCGTATGCATTTGTTGCCGGAATAGGTACGAGGCTGTACTGCTCCAAAGATTGTGTCGAAAGCAAGGGTAACGTTATTTTTAACACAACTATGACTACCTAGGACAGTTCCTTTAGCTTCAATGAGCTTAAAGAGCTGAAGGATGTTACCATTCACGGAAGGAAGAGTTTGCCCTTGAGGCATGTGTTTCCTAATCTGCTTCAGCTGATCGCTTAGCCGATGAGGAGATATCAGTATTGGACTGATTGTGTAGTTTCGAATATCCGTTAGAACGTAGATTATTTCCGATTGTGTACGTTGCAAGTTGGACGCAATTAACGTAAGTTGAGTGGATAGTGATATGTACCATTGCACCAGTTGCGCATGGTCCATTTCATAGGCTATGTTGCTCATATGTGGCTCTATGTGGTCTAGACGCTTGGCAGTAGCGACTTTGTCACTTTTAATAACGTCACTGTGACATCGATCACTGATGTATGGTTTTGCAACAGTTACAACAAGTAATTTTCATTGCCTTTGATATGTTGAATTGTGAGTGCCATTTTTTCAGCATATTTTGAGTCCAACACACCAAACAAGCTGGTTGCAATGTTCGCGACAATGTTTAAAGGAGACCGTTTCAAACGTGAAGATTTCAGCAGGCTGTTTTCTGTGATCAGCTTTTTTTCTGTGCTTAAAGTGATTGTACATCAAGGCGCACGTCACGTATTCTTTAATTTTCCACATATTCGATAGATTTGTTTTACTCCTGCGGAAAATGACTTCATATCTTGCCAATACTGTTCTAAATTGTAGTAACTGATGATCTTCCATTCAGATACTGCGAGTCTGGTTGTTCCAATCCGTTCGACGTAAATTCCTGGTTTCGCTTCAAAGTTCGTTACATTCACGGCTAATGCTAATGGTAGCAGCAACAATGTTGCAAGAAGCATGACGCTCATAGGCGGAAGAGAACCTGTCCGTACCTTTTTCGTGCTGTAGGTGACTGAAGTGTTGCTGCTTTCTTCACGCTGACGTTTTTCGGCAAGTTCTTCCTCCCATGGTAATGGTGCCAGTCTGTACTCCGTTTTTATACTCCCGTTGCTGTCTTGACATCAACAACACATATTAAGTTGTCTGGGCCAGTATACAGTTTCACAATTCCAATGGCCAATGGGTACCATTGAAGAACTGGAACGTTGTCTTCTTTTATCAGAACTATCGTTTCTTCTCTCACGTTGGACGATGATTGTTTCCATTTATGATGTTGTTGCAGAGGAAGATTCCCCATGATTTGTTCGAATAACTTCGGACGCGCTCACTATGTCTCTAGCCATGGATTTTCCCTTTGAAATCCAAAATCTATGACGAAATAAGGCCAACAGTGCTAGTGGCCCACAATGCATCTTAACAATTTCATCGTTGTATGGAAAAAGCATCGGATGCTTTGCGTCATATGACATTATGGCTGCTTCGAGTCTACCTCCAACTCGTATTATTCCGTTGTTGTCCATAAACGGAATCAAACTCACACATGAACTGTTTTTGTCCACAGCTCTGTGTTTATTGAGGCACTGACTTGAGTTATTTCCCAATCAAATGTGACCTATATAGCCCGCATTAATGTTATGAAATATTAACTTTCACAGAATTTGATGTAGTTCGTGCTGTATCCGCAATGCCTCTGGTAATGTATCCGCGTCAGTCAGACAATCGTCGACGTGAAAATCTTCATCGAGTGCTTTAGCTCCCAAAGCAAGATGTATTAGGAGCTGAAATTGTGCCATAGGTTACAGTCTTGAGACGGTAATATTTCATGTCTTCTGCTGGACGATTTCTCCAGACGATCATCTGATAGAATTGATCAGCTGGATTCATCCATACCTGCCGATACATCTTCTCAATGTCTGCAGTAAAGACATATTTGTGCAATCTAAACCGCAGCAAAATTGAGAAAATTGAGGCCATTAAGGGCCTTGCTGGATGGTGTTTTGGCAGGTGCATCAAATACTACGCGTAGCTTTGTTGTCTGACTGTCCGGCCGTAACACACAATGATGGGGAATGAAGTGGTGTGCAGATGGTATATGTCGAGATCGAACTTGCTTCATGTGTCCAAGTTTTTCATATTCCTTCATAAACTCTACATATCCGTTGGGAGTGACAGTATCTCGAGATAGACGCCTTGCTAGGAATCTTCGAACCGCGATTTCGCGAGACTCCCCCTGGGCTGAAGGATTTTCAGCAAATGGCAATCTAACAATGAATCTGCCATCTGATGCTGTTTGATGATGTTGCAAAAAGTGTTCTCCGCAATAATGTTTTTATTCTGAAGTCTCAAAATTGTACAACGTCCTGAATAGTTCCATGAGGTTGTGTGTGTTTCCTTCTCCTGTGAGCATTCCGCAGATGGATGTTGATGTGGTTGATGCGTTAACCTTTCCTGCAACAATCCATCCCAGCTCTGAATGTTGAAGTTGTGGTAACTTTGAACTTGTCATCAACTTCTCGGACCGCAGTATTGTAAAATAATGCTTAGCAACCAATAATATGCCGATCAGTCCTGGTTTGTCAAATTCATGATCGGCCAATGTGAGATGCGGTGGCAGATTTGACGCAACTCCTTGAAGATGTTGCGTTGGCTGATCTGCCACACTGTGCGCTAAAACGAAGGCCTCCAGCCTCGTGCTGAAGTCACCTTGGTTCGATTTTAGAAAAACGTTCACCCGTTTACTTGTTGTTCTGGGTTGTCCTACTACGCTTTCGATACGCATTGTTGACCTAATTCCCTTTAATGCTAGTTTTGCTTTTGTCGTGTCGATAATGCACATGTCTTCCATTTTTCCGTTGCTTCGTGACGTCCTCCAATTGATTCCCATAAACGGAATTATTGTTCAAGGAATGCAAGGAAACTTTCAATCGGTTGTAAGTTCTTTGTATCTCGAATGGTCTAATCGTAGAGAGTGTGTTAGGCGATCTAATTTCTTAGTTAACAAAAAAAGCAGAATAAGATCCCAGTTGAAGGTATTAATATCCATATTCTTCAATTATTCGAGTGTTTCATGAATGTTATCATGAAATTTTTTTACTGACGCTACATCGTTCGTCGTGTTAGCCTAGTCCGAAAGCTGTTGGAGTAAAGCTGAGCAGAAGACTCGTCTGTTACCAGTTCACTGTCACCCTTCAGGAATGATTCTTAGAGATTCTCTCTGCAGTAGGTGATTGTTTTACTACTTGAGGAATCCTTTTTGAAATTTCAGATTAATTGTTGTATATCTTCACCAGTTTTTTAACGAATTGACCTGAAACTTTACAGTTATGTTCTTAGGGAGGAATGAAAACTATTTTGACCAAAAGTGGGCATGGCTACGCCCACTTATAGCGACACTCTAAACGTTGTATGGAAAAATTTTTGGTTTTTTAACCAATTGACTTGAAACTTTACAGTTATTTTCTTAGGGAGGAATGAAAACTATTTTAACCAAAAGTGGACATGGCAACGCCCACTTATAGTGAAACTTGAACGGTTGTATGGACAACTTTTTTGTTTTTAAACCAATTGACTTGACCTCTTGCAGTTATGTTCTTAGGGAGGAATGAAAACCATTTTGGCCAAAAGTGGGCATGGCTACGCCCACTTATAGCGACACTCTAAACGTTGTATGGAAAACTTTTTTGTTTTTGAACGAATTGACTTGTTATGTTCTTAGGGAGGAATGAAAACTTTTTTGACAAAAAGTGGGCATTGCTACGCTCACTTATAGCGAAACTGGAACCATTGTGTGGAAAACTTTTTTGTTTATTAACGAATTGACCTGAAACTTTACAGTTATGTTCTTAGGGAGGAATGAAAACTATTTTAACCAAAAGTGGACATGGCCACGCTTATAGTGAAACTTAAACGGTTGTATGGAAAAATTTTTGGTTTTTTAACCAATTGACTTGAAACTTTACAGTTATTTTCTTAGGGAGGAATGAAAACCATTTTGGCCAAAAGCATGGCTACGCCCACTTATAGCGACACTCTAAACGTTGTATGGAAAACTTTTTTGTTTTTTAACCAATTGACTTGACCTCTTGCAGTTATGTTCTTAGGGAGGAATGAAAACTTTTTTGACCAAAAGTGGGCATTGCTACGCTCACTTATAGCGAAACTTGAACCATTGTGTGGAAAACTTTTTTGTTTTTTAACGAATTGACCTGAAACTATACAGTTATGTTCTTAGGGAGGAATGAAAACTATTAATTTACTTTTTTATTATAGTGACACAACGTGAAAAGTATTATAGCTTCAGCCTTGCTGAAGATAGCGTCCTTACTGGTTTGGTTAGCCTCTTGTACAAACAGGTGACTTGTAGTTGCCGCAACTGATACTTGAATTGGTTGAGCTCAGATAAAGTGAGTAGAAAAGAACAGAAATATAAGTTTTCATTTCGTACTGATTTTATTCTTAACCAGTAAGGACGCTATAGTCTAGTATATTCGACAATATAATACCCTGCACACGCAGTAGGTGGTGCAACACCCTAAATCTACAAAAAAATGTTTATTTGACATCGCCCGATCAAAAAGAGTTCAAAATATCAAGTAAATTGGTCAAAAAAAGTGGGATTTACGAAATATTTGTGTTTGTTGGTCATTGAGGGGTAACTTTCGAACTGAGGGGAATAATGTGGTATGCAGTTTTAAAGACATATATTTACTGAGCTTGTATACAATTATGTTCATACCTTCATTAGTTTTGGAGGTATTGCTTTTTATAGAAAACAACTGGGGGAGGGGAAATCAAGAGGAGGGGGAAAATTTTTGATATGCAGATTTGTAGAGCTCTTCATGCTTAGTCTATATACCGACTTTCATGTTTCTATCTCTTCGGGTTTTCGAGTTATAACGTTTTAAAAAAAAAGGGTGGTGCTGGTTGGGCGGGAAGGAGTGGGCGTGGCACAAAACCGTTCAAACTTGATGTTGTGCCAAGCATCACGAGTCTACCCTCCAAATTTCAAGTCTCTACCTTTTACAGTTTCCGAGAAACATTGGTGAATACAGACGGACGGACGGACGGACAGACGGACAGGGCTCAATCGATTTCTCTTCTCATCCTTATCAAGAATATATATTCTTTATGGGGTCCCCCTCCCCTCCTTCTATGCGTTACATACATTTCGTTCAAACAAACTTAATATACCCTGACACACTGTATGTGCAGGGTATAAAAGGGGGAGTTTATATACAATTCAGTTCTAAGTGTTCTAAGTGAATCACATAAGCCGACAGCAGACAGCTCATCAGCAGACTAGCAGCAGACACAGCTAGCTAGCATAGTATGTCTGTTCTGACACCCATCCACTTGCACGCACTGCAATAAAAGAAAAGGTCGAAGTATGCGTCATACAATGCATAATAATCACTGAAAAGCAAGCGGTCGGTCGTTGTTCAATGCATTTTATGACTGGTTGTCTTAGGAATTTATTAGGCTCGTAAAAGTGTTAGAAATAATTCTATGCTGATGTTCCCGAACTTTAGCAGAGTGATATTTTTGAAGTTCGACGAACAATAAGCACAGCACGTTGGTCGATATTATGTTCCGCAGCAAAGGCAACGGCTTTTCTTTAGTGTTTTTAACTGGAAAAACGACCCATATGCGAGTAGCTTTATTTTCTTTATTTTATTCTATATGAATCAGAGTCTTTGGTAATTATATGAAAATGCATATTTGACTTCAAGATATTAAAAACAAATGGTATGAAAGTATTGTGCCACTTTTCTGGTGGATGTTGTTTATGGAATATTCTTGGTATGCAAATACCAGTTCTTAGTATAACTTTAGTATTATAGTATATTCTTCATCTGATCTGATATTACAACTTTCATGATTATCATCAATACCAAGCAGTTCCTCGATCTAGTACAGAACTAAGGTCGGAACTAGTTTAAATGTAAATACTACTAGTTCCAAGCTCACTCTACTCTCAATGCTTTTAACTGGTGAGTTTTACTGGGGGCTGTCATAGGCAGGGGTCAATTGTCACAATTCTGTCACTTCCGTCTAGTTACCGAACTAGTCGAAAAGGGGACAATTGACAAAACGAGAACTGCTGGGTACTGTAATAATCATCAGAAAGTAATGATTAGTGACAGTCAATTCTAATTTGATTATAAATTTTCAAGTGTTCTTTGTAAAGTAGATTTTTTTTATGCACTGTACACATACTGTATTTCATTTAAAATGTATTTAACACCAAGAAGGAGGGCAGGGGGACCCTACAAAGTATATAATCCTAATCAGGACGACAAGACGAGTTGATATAGCCATATCCGTCCGTCTATCCTCACCAATAGTTCTCGGAAACTATGATAACTAGAGACTTAAAATTTGGAAGATAGACTCGCGTGGTCAAACGCTAAACCCAATTTGAAGGATTTTTTGCCAAGCTCACTTCATTCCGCCCATCGAGTACCTCCCACTTTTTTTAAATGCTACACCTCAATCACCCGAACAGATAGAAACATGAAAGTGGGTATGTAGACTCAATATGTACAGATCTACAATACTGCAGCGAGGGTGGATCCTAATGTTTTGGGTTAACTGATACATCCATACCACTATTTTTCCTTTTCCTTGCATACTCGACTATACCCTCCTTACTGGTTTCCCATCAGTATTTAAATCATTGTAGATTTACAAGGCATGAATGATGGTTCCAATCGGTTATTTTATAATTCCATATGCTTCCAACGTAGTTTATAACTCTTAACTTAACAGTTGGACTAATTTTCTTTGTATTGTAAAATTGTCATTATTATATTTAACAATCAAAAAAGTGAGATTTCAAGTGTGTTGGACGGTGGGATGTCAATTTTTGGAGATTTACCAATCCCCGGATCTTCGGAATTGTAAACTGAAATCCCGCGGTCACGGGATTAGTCCCGGGACTAGTTACGACGTAGTAAATAATTTATAAGTTTTTAATTTTATTTTTTATTATAATTTAAACCAGGGTTTGAAAAGCTACGCTACTCCTGTAGTTTATCGTTTTGCTATTGCTACCACTCTCACTTTGACGAAAGCCGTAGCAGAGCAATAGCAAAAAAAAAAAATGATGTGCTCTGCTTGTAGTTTCGTCGTGTGATAAACTATAGCAATAACAATAGCAAAAAATTAAATGCTGTGCTCTGCGTAGCCATAGCAGTAGTAACCAGTAAGGACGCTATCTTCAGCAAGGCTGAAGCTATAATACTTTTCACTTTGTGTCACTATAAAAAAAACTCAATGAATAGTTTTCATGCCTCCCTAACAACATAACTGTAATGTTTCAAGTCAATTCGTTAAAAAACAAAAAATTTTTCCATACAACGGTTCAAGTTTTGCGATAAGTGGGCGTAGCCATGCCCACATTTGGTCAAAATAGTTTTTATTCCTCCCTAAGAACATAACTGTAAAGTTTCAAGTCAATTGGTTAAAAAACAAAAAAGTTTTCCATACAAAGGGTCAATTTTCGCTATAAGTAGGCGTGGCTACGCCCACTTTTGGTCAAAATAGTTTTCATTCCTCCCTAAGAACATAACTGTAAAGTTTCAAGTCAATTGGTTAAAAAACAAAAAAGTTTTCCATACAACGGGTCAATTTTCGTTATAAAAGGGCGTGACCACGCCTACTTTTGATCAAAATAGTTTTCATTCCTCCCTAAGAGCATAACTGCAAAGTTTCAAGTCAATTGGTTAAAAAACAAAAAAGTTTTCCATACAACGGGTCAATTTTTGCTATAAGTAGGCGTGGCTACGCCCACTTTTGGTCAAAATAGTTTTCATTCCTCCCTAAGAGCATAACTGCAAAGTTTCAAGTCAATTGGTTAAAAAACAAAAAAGTTTTCCATACAACGGGTCAATTTTCGCTATAAAAGGGCGTGACCACGCCTACTTTTGATCAAAATAGTTTTCATTCCTCCCTAAGAGCATAACTGCAAAGTTTCAAGTCAATTGGTTAAAAAACAAAAAAGTTTTCCATACAACGGGTCAATTTTCGCTATAAGTAGGCGTGGCTACGCCCACTTTTGGTTAAAATAGTTTTCATTCCTCCCTAAGAACATAACTGTAAAGTTTCAAGTCAATTGGTTAAAAAACAAAAAAGTTTTCCATACAAAGGGTCAAGTTAAGCTATAAGTGGGCGTGGCCACGCCCACTTTTGATCAAAATAGTTTTCATTCCTCCCTAAGAGCATAACTGCAAAGTTTCAAGTCAATTGGTTAAGAAACAAAAAAGTTTTCCATACAACGGGTCAATTTTCGCTATAAGTGGGCGTGGCTACGCCTGGCTACGCCCACTTTTGGTCAAAATAGTTTTCATTCCTCCCTAAGAGCATAACTGCAAAGTTTCAAGTCAATTGGTTAAAAAACAAAAAAGTTTTCCATACAACGGGTCAATTTTCGCTATAAGTAGGCGTGGCTACGCCCACTTTTGGTTAAAATAGTTTTCATTCCTCCCTAAGAACATAACTGTAAAGTTTCAAGTCAATTGGTTAAAAAACAAAAAAGTTTTCCATACAAAGGGTCAAGTTAAGCTATAAGTGGGCGTGGCCACGCCCACTTTTGATCAAAATAGTTTTCATTCCTCCCTAAGAGCATAACTGCAAAGTTTCAAGTCAATTGGTTAAAAAACAAAAAAGTTTTCCATACAACGGGTAAATTTTCGCTATAAGTGGGCGTGGCTATGCGTGGTTACGCCCACATTTGGTCAAAATAGATTTCATTCCTCCCTAAGAACATAACTTTAAAATTTCAAGTCAATTGGTTAAGAAACAAAAAAGTTTTCCATACAACGACGTGAATATGGCTTCTCTTCCTCTTCTTCATTTTGTATGGGAGCTACCAGTTCCAGATGTCCAATCTCAATGAAACTTTCAGGCATGTAGTCGGACCATGTAAAACTACTATGTTTAAAATTTCAGCACTCTATTGTACAAAACAAAAAAGTTTTCCATACAACGATTCAAGTTTTGTTCACTTTTCTTCTTCTTTTCGTATGGGAGCTACCTGTTCCAATAATCCGATCATGCTGGTTCCGACGAATGATTCATCGTAATAAATTCTAAGACTCTGTGCAAAGTTTCAGCTCGATAGCTTCAAAACTGAGGGACTAGTTTGCATACATACAGACAGACAGACAGACAGACAGACAGACCGACAGACAGACAGACGGACAGACGGACAGACGGACATGGCTAAATGAACTCGTCTTGTCGTCCTGATCAAGAATATATATACTTTATATAGTCGGAAATTAATATTTCGATCTGTTACAAACTCCGTGACAAAGTTAATATACTATTTCACATAAGTGAAAAGTATAAAAAATTGAGAGCAAGATGAGAGCAGAGCAAATAATATTTTATCATGTGCTACGGCTCTCGTGTGTGTGGGAGATAGCTTATTCTCTAATGAGTAAGTTCCCCAAGTATAAGATTTCAAAGTGGTGACGCCGGTGTTTGGCAGACTATTGAACATAAGTGTGAAGTTTAAAGTCGATTGGTTAAGAAACAAAAAAGTTTTCCATACAACGACGTGAATCTTGCTTCTCTTCCTCTTCTTCATTTTTTATGGCAGGTAATAGTTCCAGTTGCCCGATTTAAATGAAACTTTCAGGCATTTAGTGGGACTACTTAAAACTACAATGTTAAAAATTTCAGCCCTCTATCCTTTTAAACAAAAAAGTTGTCCATACAACGCACAGAGGAGTATTTGGCCTCAAAAGCTGCTCAAAATTATTTTGTACTTTTAAACAGTTCTAAGTGCAGTTTAAATTATTTATTTTGTATACCATCGAAAACACATAAAATGAAAGAAGAAAATATTATTACTCTGAATTTAATTCATTTTTACTTGAAGCATCTCCACCTTCAACATTAGATCTTATTAGGTCGTCATTGCACGTTTCCGGAAGTAATAGTTTTAATGCCTCACTGGAGAATGTTCTATTTTTTTTTTAATCTTTTTCTTAAGCTAGTCAGAAAAGGGTCAGACGTTAGCAGAAGTCTGTTCAACACATCTCTGTTACAGCTTTCTCTGGAAAACTTTCTGGCGTAGTTCTGTCTATAAGCTCGAAAGTGTTTGTTACTGGCCTCAGCAGCCTCTTCGGAAGGTTGATCAATAGTTGACCAATCATGTGCATTGTCGGGGACATTGGGTACCACCCATATAAATCTCTAATGATGATAAATTTGGTCACAAATCGAAGATGATTTTCTAAAAACTCAAATTTGTCATTGTTTTTCTTGGATGAACATTGCTTTAGGACTTCGAAGAGTGATTTTCAACTCATTTCTATCTCTTCAAGTGTTTTTGACTTGAATTAAATTACAAAAAAAAGCGCAAATATGCGCAACATTTTTGTAATGAAAATTAATCTTGAATATTTATATTTTATGGTAAAATTAACATCAAAGTTTTATTCGGCGTAGGTCATAAAGAAAAATTTTTTTGAATTTTAAATTTAAACAAAAAAATATCACATTTATAGTCTCGAACGTTTGCCATTATAAATGCCACTTTATAATGTTAAACACTTTCAACAAACATTCTGTTTTATTTTACATACCCTCTTTTTCAAAATCCATTCTGGGGTTTTTAATATTTCGCTTTTAATATAATAATATTGTAACATACAACGTAGGTGAGTAAATCACAATGCGAGCAGGTGAAGGGGAGAGTCGAGTGCACGGGCACGCAACTGGCATTCCGGCTCTATCTCGTTGGCAATGTCGTGGGTTAAGGATGGAGGACCGTGAAGACTCTATGCTCTTAGCGTTACGCGCATAATTATATTAATTTTGCGTGCGAGGTAAGGAAACTTAAGGATGGGGAAGGGAGAAAGATAAGTGGGAGCAGACCCGTCGTATGTCAAACAAGAAAAATGAAACAAATAAACGAGTGTTACGACTTGTTGGAGGGATGTGCCTAGATGTTGTAGGCCATCGAATATGCCCGCCCTACCGTGATCGTCGAGACCAAAACAAAATAAATTGCGACGATCCCTTGTTGATGGCTAACATTTCTAAGTTATCATGCTACAGAGCGGTATTGGATTATAACCACTCAAAAATTGAATCAAAATGTTGTGTTTTTATTATAATTTTGAGAACACATTTCTACTGTGTTTGCTGAGTTTCAACAGCTATTTCGATCAGAAAAAATGATCAGAAGTGAAAATAATTCAAGATTTATGATGTACCCATTATTAAGCTTTAAAAATACATAGGTAACAACCGACATAGACTAATTTTTTTAATCGACTTTTGAGCAGCTTTTAAAGTGAAATACTCCTCTATGCAACGATTCAAATTTTCTTGATCTTTCTATATGGGAGCTACCAGTTCCAGTTTCCCGATCTCAATGAAACTTTCAGACATTTAGTCGGACTATGTAAAACTACTATGTTTAAAATTTCAGCTTTCTATCTTACAATTCAAAAAAGTTTTCCATTCATTGATTTAAATTTTGCAAAACTATTTGAACAGATCATTACGGCTCAGCTACAGCACCTTGTACCATCACTTCTTAATCTGAAACGGTCAACGGTAACTAACTTATTAGAATTCACTTCAATTGTCAATCGAAATTTCTCGTCCGGCTGCCAAACCGATGTTGTGTACACTGATTTCAGTAAAGCATTTGATTGTGTTTGTCACTCTCTGCTTTTAATAAAACTCGAAACCTATGGTTTTCCACCATCGTTAGTCCGTTGGCTGTCGTCCTATCTTGAATCTCGAACACAATGTGTTCTTTTTAAAACATCGGTTTCGAGACGAATTTTTGTTACTTCAGGGGTTCCTCAAGGTAGCCACCTTGGCCCCTTATTGTTTAATATATTTATTAATGACTTGCCTACTGTGATCAAACACTGCCATGTTTTAATGTATGCTGATGACGTGAAATTATGTCTAACCGTTAATTCTATAGATCAGCAGAATCTGCTTTAGTCTGATCTTGACTCTCTCTCACAATGGTGTGCTGTAAACAATTTATGGGTAAACAGTGATAAATGCAAGCTAATGTCATTTTATAGAAAAAAACTAATTGTTTGCTCGTACAAGTTAAAAATTTTGTACCTTGAACGTAGCTCTCAGTTCAATGACCTTGGTGTTTTGATGGACCCAAAACTTCACTTCGCTTCACATATTTCGCTGTCTGTTAATAAGGCTAAAGGCGTACTGGGTTTCATCAAAAGATGGTCCAAAGAATTTAATGACCCGTACACAACTAAATTGCTTTACACTTCTTTAGTACGGCCCATTTTGGAATATGCATCGTGTGTTTGGGATCCTCAGTGCGAAAAGTATAAGAACCAAATTGAGTCTGTTCAGAAACAGTTCCTTCTGTTTGCACTTAAAAATCTACACTGGGACCCCTGTTTTCACCTTCCTCCCTATAGTAGTCGGTTGAAGCTTATTAATTTACCATCATTGCCTAGTCGTAGAACTATACTGGGTACTTTCTCCCCTACATTGTTGGCGTATATACACTTCAGTGTCTCCGCTAGAGTAACTAGAAATTTTAGTCCGATCTGTCTTAGTACCTGCAGATCGACATATTTAGAGCATGACTCGTTTCGTGTTTTATGTAGGTATTATAACAGATATTTTAGTTTGATTGAGAACGGCTCCTCTACTAACCTTATAAAACGTAGTATTCTAACGTGTTTAAATAAATAAAAATTTTGATTATGAAGTTTATGTTAATTAATTAACGTAGTGGTTTTAAGGAATGGTTTAAAAATTAGTTTATTGGTATTTTTTATTGTGTGTAGTGTAAGTAGTAAAGCGACTGTTGACTTGTCTGTAGTCGCGGAACAGGCTGACCTGGTGTCGCAAGTCCACTTGAGGGTAGTGCGCTACCACAACGTCTTGCGCCTGTAGTTAGTAAAAAAAAAAAAAAAGAAGTCCACCTTACTTCCTTTTTTATAAAAAGGAATAATGTAAGACTCTTTCCAAATTTTGGGGACAACAGAAAATTTAACGACATGTTAAAAAGCTTACATAATTGAATAAATAACATCTCGGCACGGTGGCTTAAAACGCAACTAGGAATACTATCTGGACCAGCGGTAAAATATGGTTTCATTAATTTTAAAAATCTAAGAACAGTTTCATTTTCAATAACCCGCACATTAATATTATTTCTATAAAAAAGTGTTTTGTTTTACGACCTATACAAGTAATTCAATAATGATTAGCAGGCTCGAGGTCAATTTTGATACACCAAATTTGTAATCAAAAAGTTTTGGCAGTTTTAACAACAAACAATATTGCAAGAACTAGCTCAAAAGCTAGCAGCAGGCAGATCGTACAGCTGTTTCGGGAGCTAGTTCTTGAAATATTGTTTGTTGTTAAAACTGCCAAAACTTTTTGATTACATATTTGGTGTATCAAAATTGACCTCGAGCCTGCTAATCATTATTGTATTATTTCTATATCTGATAAAGTATGGGTATGTAACGTTTCGGTATGGATAGTCATTATAGATGCTTTGGAAAAATTCAGCAAAGAGGTTGGATATCATTGCATCATCATATTCGTTCATACATGAAGGAAATGAATTAGAGTTAGACTTGTATTTAATTATATAAAAAAAATTTTTGAGATCGCGGTATAGATTGGATTTAAATTTAATTAAGAAAAAATCGTAATCTCGTTTGTTACACAAAGTGAATTTATAGCGAACTTTTGCATAGTTTGCATAACCGACATGAGAACCGGTTCCCTTCTATTTTTTGAATAATCTATTTTTTAAGTTCTTTAGATGAGACAATTCTTTTGAAAACCACGGTGGCTTATTTTGTTGTGAAACAATCTTATCTCTTGGTACGCCCAATTTAAATACTTTTTCCACCCTCTATCTTCCAAACCAAAAAAGTTTTCCATACAACGATTCAAATTTGTTTTTTATACCCTGTACGTTATGGTACAAGGGTATATTAGTTTTGTTATACCCTGTACCTTATGGTACAAGGGTATATTAGTTGTGTGCACGTCGACAATGTATGTAACACCTTAAAGGAGACATCTCCGACTATACAAAGTATATATATTCTTGATCAGTATCGAAAGAGACGTCGATTTAGCCATGTCCGTCTGTCCGTCCATCTGTCTGTATGAACGCGTCGATCTCGGAAACTATAATAGATAGAACCAGAAGCTCTTCGCAGTTCGATTCTGTGATTCATTACGCATATCAAGTTTATTTTGTTTTCCCCCTTTTTGAGTTAGTTTAGAGGTGAGGGGCAAATAACTGAAGCTACCTCGGTTAAAATAGTACAAAAGTCGTATTTTCTGCGTTGTCTTTTGTTATAGGAACACCAAATTTAGTGTGTATATAGCTGACTAAAACCTCAAGAAAAAAAATTGTATGAAAAAATGTATTGGGATGGACTATAGTAAGATTCAAATATAAAATGGGCGTAACCACGCCCCCATATAGCCAAAATAGAAAACCGTTATATCTCTGTAACGAATTGGTCTAGCAGAGCAAAAATTAGTATGTATGATATTGAATGGAAAGGAAATCTGTTTCGATTAAAAAGTGGGCGGGGCAACGCCCTACAACAGACGTTACTAATTGAAGATACAGGGTATGTTGAAGTCGAGTACTGCTGACTCCAATCCTTACTGGTTCTTCATCATTTCGTATGGGAGCTACCAGTTGCAGTTCTGCTTTTCATACTAAAGCAGATAGTACCAACTCCACTTTTCTTGCTGCTTTAATCATGGCTGTGTAGCAGAGGCCTTAGTGTGTCTGTTAAGCGAGAAATCTCTAGCATCAGATTTATTTCTGCTGGTTTCCCGCAAGGTAGTGTGCCTAGTTCAACCCTCTATAATTTTTTCATTGGTGATATGCCTGTTCCTACGGATGATGGACTTTCTTGCTTGGCTACTTATGCGGACGACACTGATATTCTTAGTAGTGACTCTGATCCGGTTCTTGCTTCTCAAAAAACTCAAGATTTTGTTGATCGATTTGTCTCTTGGACTCATCGGTGGAACATCATGATTTCTCAGCAGAAATGTGCCATTGTTGCTTTCTTTAAACGTCGTGGAAGTTGCCCCGAAAAAGTTATCAATGACATTTCAGTTCCATGCTTGACATCCTTTAAATATCTCGGGTCGTATTAGACAAGCTACTTACTTGGAACCATCATTTGACTAGAGTTATTAGTGCCTCTCGAAGTAAAATGCGCAAATTAGACTTGTTACTTCGTCCGTCATCGAAGCTGAGCCTGTCGAATAAGTTGTTGATTTTTAAAACTGTGCTTGTCCCAGCTGTACTTTACGTTATAAATGGTTGGGGTACTATCTCTTACTCGAAGATAAAAAGTCTTCAAGCCTGCCAAAACCTGACTTTAAGAAAAATTGGTCAAGTTCCTTGGTTTGTGAGGATGTCTATAATTCGTCGCGACGTCGGAGTTCCTTCTATTTTCCAGCAAATTAATCGCTACACTTCCCGGTACAATGATCGGCTCAAGAATCACCCAAGCACTTTGGCATATGCTCCAGCTGCCAGCCTATCTCGTCCAATCTCAAGACGTCTAAAGAGGTTATTTCCTGAAAGCCTGCCGCTCCAGCGGCTGCCTACATATCTTTTCTTTTCTGATGTTTTTTATTTTTTTGTAACAACACTATATTCTTTTTTTTTTTTAATTTTTTAAATGTCACAGCGTCCTATTTGTGCATTAAACTTTCTTAATTTTAAAGTGCTGCACTTTCCCTTATTAAAACAAAAAAAAAAAAACAAAAACCAGTAAGGACGCTAACTTCAGCAAGGCTGAAGCTTAAATACTCTTCACGCATTTTTTTGACTGAATATATTTTCTCTTCATCTAATTAGCTTATATACTAATTTTCATTGTTTTTGCTCATTGAGTACCGGAGATATGCAAATTATTGATTTTTGGTAAAAGTGGGCGTAACCATGCTCGTTTTTGTCAAAATAGTTTGAATGCCTCTCTAAAAACATAACTGAGAAGTTTCATGTCAATTCATTAAGAAACAAAAAAGTTTTCCACACAACGGCGTGAATATTGCTTCTCTTCCTCTTCTTCATTTTGTATGGCAGGTACCAGTTCCAGTTGCCCGATCTCAATGAAACTTTCAGGCGTTTAATCGAACCATGTAAAACTACTATGTTTAAAATTTCAGCACTCTATCATACAAAACAAAAAAGTTTTCCATACAACGACGTTAAATCTTAATTTTTCTTCCTCTTCTTCATTTTGTATGGCAGCTACCAGTTCTAGTTGCCTGTTCTCAATTAAACTTTCAGGCATTATGTCGGACTATGGTCAACTACTATGTTTGAAATTTCAGCCCTCTATCATACAAAACAAAAAAGTTTTCCATACAACGATTCAAATTTGTTCTTCTTCTTAATTTCGTATGAGGGCTTCCAGTTCTAATAATCCGATCATGCCGGTTCCGACCAATGATTTGACCACACATTAGAGAAGACTCCCTGCATAATTTCAGCTCGATATCTTCAAAACTGTGGGAGGAGATAGCATATTCACAGACAGACGGACAGACGGACATGGCTACATCAACTCGTCTTGTCGAGCTGATAAAGAATAGATATACCTTATGGGGTCCCCCTCCCCTTCTTCTGGCTGTTTCAAACTTCAGGACAAAGTTATAATACTATTCACTTGCGTAAAGAGTATAAAAATGATAAAGGGTTGAAATTTACAATATCAATATGAAATTTAAACATAATAGATTTACCGTTTTGTTGATGGGTCATTTTCATGTAATTTTTAAGAAGATTATTCCTTATGCGGGTTATAAAGGCCGTTTTGGTTTTTAATGTTTTTTTTATTCCATATTACAAAAACATTTGTTTTTGTCATTCCGCCTTCTTCAGGGAGCGTGGCTACGCCCACTTTTAGTCAAACTAGTTTTCATTCCTCCCTAAGAACATAACTGTAAAGCTTCAAGTCAATTGGTTAAAAAACAAAAAAATATTTCCATACAACGGGTCAAGGTTAGCTATAAGTGGGCGTGACCATGCCCTCTTTTGGTCAAAATAGTGTTTATTCCTCCTTAAGAACATAACTGTGAAGTTTCAAGTCAATTGGTTAAAAAACAAAAAAGTTTTCCATACAACGGGTCAAGTTTAGCTATAAGTGGGCGTGGCCACGCCCAAGTCAAGGGGTCAAGTCAATTGGTTAAAAAACAAAAAAGTTTTCCATACAACGGTCAAGTTTCGCTATAAGTGGGCGTAGCCATGCCCACTTTTAGTCAAAATAGTTTTCATTCCTCCCTAAGAACATAACTGTAAAGTTTCAAGTCAATTGGTATGGGAGCTACCAGTTTCAGATGTCCAATTTCAATGAAACTTTCAGGCATGTAGTCGGACTTTGTAGAACTACTATGTTTAAAATTTCAGCACTCTATCATACAAAACAAAAAAGTTTTCCATACAACGATTCAAGTTTTGTTCACTTTTCTTCTTCTTTTCGTATGGGGGCTACCAGTTCCAGTGGTCCGATATGGCTGGATCCGACAAATGAGTTGATCGCATAAATAAGAAGTCTCTGCTCGATATTTTCAAAACTGTGGGAGGAGATTGCATATATACAGACAGGCGGACAGACGGACATGGCTAAATCAACTTGTCTTGTCGTCCTGATCAAGAATATATATACTTTATATAGTCGCAAGTGAATATTTCGATCTGTTACAAACTTCAGCACAAAGTTAATATACTATTTCACATACGTGAAAAGTATAAAAAATAAGATTTTCCGAACGCCATTAACTTTGTTTGTTTACCAAACATTGTTGAACATCCGTGAAAACATAATCTTAAGACATTTAGTCCAGTCAAAATGGCGGCTCGAGCGGCGGTCATAGAAGGTCGCAAAGTGGAAATTCGGAAAGAGCAGCCCAAAATCCATATAGATGCCAATTTTCGACACTCCCGCAAAACTTTCCAGGTAGAACGACCAAATGACTGAACTAATTAAGAAAAATGCAGATCAATTTCCATGACGTACTCCTTAATTTAGGCATCTGTAGTTTCTGCATTCAGTTCCTCAAAACCGATCCCCTTAGCGAATTATGCCAAATATCTACGAGTAAGGGAAACTGATCAAAAATATACGTCACACTTCTTTTTATTGACCATTGTTATTGTTCGGAACCGGCATGGTCGGACCATTAGAAGTGACTTACTTGTTCTAATTATTAAATCATTTTTTTTTCAGCAGTTTCAATAAAAATAAGAATGCCATTTAGAGAGAATTCAATAATAAGATCAAACGTATTAAAAGTAAAGATCATGAAAATCATCACCGATGCTACAACAAAAGGCTCACTACAAGTTTCAATTTATATAGTTAATAGAGGATTCGATATACGAGAATTTATTATATCGGTTGCCAGTTGCCAATTTTCTTACGAGACAACTGTTAAAATGACTGCTAAAAAAATGCTTATGCCGTATATTGGGGAGTCAGTGACATTTTTATTACCACTTATTTCTGAACAAAACATTAAGCATAAAAGGTTAACATGTGAAGGTAAGTATATTAACAATCCTTTCTATATTAATTTTTTTATGACAAATATATGACAAATAACTGTCTACTTAGAAAAATCGAGATAAAAACAAATAACTTTTACCTATTTAAATCTAGCTCTTTTTATAAGAACGCCTCTGACCCATGAATGGTCAGAGACATATAAACAGGTTGGAAGTACTAAGTAGATGATTCTGTCCCTAGTCGATGTCCTGTTAGTCTCTCTTGTACGAAGTTATTCATGCGAGACGACGCGCCAAAGATAAAGGTCCCACTTGAGTCCTCGGAGATCAACAACAGGAATTGCTTTTGAACAGACTCTATACAATCTTGATGCTTTTTATACTGTGGAGACCAAACACAAGAACAGTATTCAAGCAGTGGGTGCACAAGAGATGTAAATAAAATCTTTGTAGTATAGGGGTCATTGAATTATTTAGACCAACGTTTAATGAAACCAAAAACACCGTTTCTATTTGCTTTATTGGCGACGTTAGAAATGTGCTGATTGAAGCAAAGCTTAGAGAGCACCTAGGTCGTTAAATGTGGAGATACGCTCTGATAGATCTGATAGAACATTATCTATCGTATAAGTAAATAAAATAAGTTTACTTCGATGATAAGTCATAAATTTACATTTACAGCTACTATAACGATACAAAATATTTATTGTGCGCCAAGAATGCATTGAGTTAAGATCACTTTAAAGCTTAAAATGATCAGTATCATTTAACGAAAGGCAGAGTTTGACATCATAAGCATACATAATCACACAGGAGTATGAGATGCTAAGAGGAAGAGCATTTATAAATAGACTAGCTGACCCGGCTCGCTTTCCTAAGCCCACTAAGTGTGAGGAAATGTTTTGCATATAGTTCAGGATTGAATCTTTTAACACTCTTTCACAATAGCGTTAATTAATAAATTTCCTTCTTGTTAGAAATATAGATAAAGGTACATATATAGGCATTTTAAATTTTTATTATATGTTGCATCAACCACTAGGTGGCGCTTTAGTACGGTTTTTGTTACAAAGCATTGCTGCAAAATTTTAGTTTGTCGGTCTTTGCGGGGAAAATGGTAGTTTGTTTTATGCAGTTTTAAAAAAGTATGTTTACTGAGCTTGCATACAAAATTTCATTGTATCTTTTATAGTGTAGGAAATACAGCCATTTTAAGAAAATAAATAACCTTTGTGGGGAATTGAAGGGGAGAGGGGGAAAATGTATGCAGTTTTGTAAAGCTACACATCGTCAGTCTACATACTCAATTTCATGTTTCTAACTCATCTGGTTTTTGAGTTATAGCCTTTTTAAAAGTGGGTGGTGCTCGATGGGCGAGAAAGAGTGGGCGTGGCCGAAATTCTTTTAAACTTGATCTAGTATATGACCACACGCGTCTATCCTTCAAATTTCAAGTCTCTAGCTCTTTTAGTTTTAGCAGTGTTAAGTGCGGCTTTTGTTACAAAGCATTGGTGTTGTTGTGTAAAATAGGATAAAGTAGTGTTCAAAGCGCAATTTATGACAAATTTCAATTTGTTTGCCTTTGCGCGTCACACAGCGTGGAAAATGGTAGTTTGTGGTATGCAGTTTTATAAAGGTATGTTTACTGCATACAAAATTTCAGCATTATATGATTTATAATTTAGGAGATACAGCAATTGTAAGAAAACAACATTTTGTGGAGAAACGGAGGGGAGGGGGAAAAGATGTAGTATGCAGTTTTGTAGAGCTATACATACTGAGTCTACATACTCATTTTCATGATTGTAATTCATCCGGTTCTCGAGCTACAGCCTTTTGAAAAAATGGGTGGTGCTAGATGGACGGGAAGGAGTGGGCGTGACAAAAATTCCTTCAAACTTGATATAGCGTTTGATGTAGCTCCGTGGAGGGAGACATTTCGAAGCTACTTACAAAATTTCAAGTCGATCGGTAAAGATTTGCTCGAGTTATGTTTTCGGCCATCAAAAAATAGGCGCCTTGGGACATATGCTGCGCAGCCGCCATTTTTTATTGAAAAAAATTACATTTGGTATAGCTTTAGCATGGCTATAATCCCTAATTTACAGATTTTCGATTGATACTTTTATTCAGCCAAAATTAATTCTCGAAAACATACCAATTTATTGTGTGCTACTGTGATGTCCCCCCTTAACATAGCTAATTTTACACGAAAACAAGTAAGGGCGGTATAGTCGAGTTTACTCGACAATATGATACCCTGCACACACAGTAGGCGGTGCCACACCCCAAATGTACAAAAAAATTTAAATTTGCCTTCGTCGGATCAAATAGTGTTCAAAATATCAAGTAAATTGGTCAAAAAAGTGGAATATACGAAAAATTTGAGTTTGTTGGCCATTGAGGGGTAACTGTGACCAAGAGGGGAATTTCGTGGCATGCAGTTTTTAAGATGTATTATCACTGAGCTTGTATACAAAATTTTAGGTTCATACCTTTGTTAGTTTAGTAGATATAGCTTTTTTAAGAAAAATGCTAGGAGTTTGGAAATTAACGGGAGGGGGAAAAATTG
The DNA here is from genome assembly GCA_034638295.1 of Phortica okadai. Classification (NCBI taxonomy): domain Eukaryota; kingdom Metazoa; phylum Arthropoda; class Insecta; order Diptera; family Drosophilidae; genus Phortica; species Phortica okadai. Next base: position 29,210,844 of record CM067849.1, on the reverse strand, counting down.
TGGTATGCAGTTTTGAAGAGTTACTCATACTGAATCTACATACCGATTTTAATGTTTCTATCTCTATGGATGTTTGAGTTATAGCGTTTTGAAAAAGTGGGTGGTTCTGGATGGGCGGGAGGAGTGGCCGTGGCACAAAACCATTCAAACTTGATCTGCTGCCGAGCATCACGGTCTACCCACCAAATTTCAAGTCTCCAGCTCTATTAGTTTCCGAGAACCATTGTTGAGGACGGAAGGACGGACGGACGGACATGACTTAATCAATTTCTCTTGTCGTTCCGATCAAGGATATATATACTTTATGGGGTCCCCCTCCCCTCCTTCACTGCGTAACATATATACCCTGATACACAGTATGTGTACACTGTACAGGGTATAAATATGTGGAAAAAGGAAAACCTTTTTAAAATTAATTTGACTATTTTTTTTTTTTTGGATTTTGTGTGTACAGGGTCGAGAATACTTGACTAAACCGCCCTCACTGGTTTCTTCTTCTTTTTGTATTGGGGCTACCAGTTAAAGCTGTCGGATCGATTCCAAAACATTATAACAACATTCAGTGGATCCATGTAATGATTGGCTGAAAATTTTATTGAAATCGGTCAAGCCGTTTTTGAGTTTAAGCCAGACTAACGCACAGCCATTCACTTATATATATATATGTATATATTATAAAACTCAGATGTGACATGCACTGATTTCGATAATGAAAACTTGAAGAACACCCTTTGTGGTCTATTTTTTAAATACGACTCAATCCAACATAAAGTATTCGGTGGAAACCTCATAACGCCTAACAATAGCAAGTCATTGTTTACCGAGTCAAAAGCCTTACTAAAGCCAGTATAAATGACGTCAGTTTGAAGTGATTCAGAAAACAGTGAGCAACTAATGAAGTAAATTCAAGTAGGTTAGTAGTTGCAGACAATGGAGATACTATATTTGAATTGTCGGATGCAATCCAAGAAATGTGAGGAAGGTTGAAGTCTCCAAAGATAGGCATCGTGTCTGAATCCTTAACCAAGTCTGGTTTAGATTGAAGAGCCTTTATATGTGCAGAATAAACTGATGGTTCTATTTTTTGAACTCATGCACAACGCAACTATTATGGAAGTGATACAGTGATTTATATCACTTTCAGAAGTGTCCGCAGCTCAGCGGAATAGAAAAATAAAATTCTTTTGAAGCGCAGGTGGCACAACAACAAGCTTTTTGGGCTATTGATCCCCTTGAGGTGTATTTATTTCAGAAGCGGTTTGAATAAGTTCGGAATGAACGATATTGTTGGTTTTGGCAACAGAAGCATATGAACTTTCTGATGCTGTGATAACAATAGGCGGAATAATAGGCGAAGGAAGCGGGGAAAAGAATTCCATGGTCTCATCCGACAGACAAAGAGTTGTCGGAATGGGAATGTTTAGTGCCGGATGGGGCCTTTTTCGCTTAGGTGAAGGTTCAACGGACTTGAGGGTGGAGAGAGACTTATAAAACGACTTAAATTTTTCGTTAAGTCGTTCGAACTCTTTCGAAATATCTTTGTATGTATTATGCATAAGATTGACCCACTTGCGTAACTCAATCTCTGACGAACGACATTTTGGACAACACCAGTGAAGTCCGATGTTCTTTTCCAAAATGTCAGCAATGCGGCCATTTAATTCGACACATTTCAGGTGAACAGTAAACTCACACATTCAACATGCAACTAAGAGTTCTTTTTGACTATTTATATCGTACTTAGGCAAACAGCAAGGCATATTTTATTTTAATAATAAAAAAAAAATATATATATATTGTATAGGCAACGGAGTAAAAGTGTACCACGACGCGATTTTATTAAACTCTTTTTTAGTTCTGACTCTCGCTCTGAAGAGCGATCCTTATTTATAATAGTTCTTACAACTAGCGCTGTGGGCGGGTGTTCCTTAATTTCTATTGGTTGATAGTATTTAATTCTATCTTATTCTAACACTGTGTTTGTAAGACAGCAGTGTGGTCCTAAATCTACATTGGTCCCTTATCTGGTTCGCCCTATCATAACTGACACCATATGGTAGCCAGATGCTTGCCTGCTATCTGCATGCTGCACCTACCCTTATCTTTATTTTCCCACAACGTGTGTCATGCATTTGTTATTTATCTTAGTTCTAACATTTGCTTAGGACTACAATTACATTTTACATATCTTTATTACTTGTTACTAGTCTTAACTACACGCTGTAGGTGGTCCTATGTTCAGTCCTGAACATTCTCCCGGGCGCCAGAAAATGTCACGGCCAATAGCTGTCTACGCTGTATGCATTTCATCCTTGCATATACCACTAGGACGACGATTAACATTGTGGCCAAGAAAAGCGTCGAATGTCCGCTCACGGTGAAAAAATTGCAGTTCTTCAAGATGCACCTTTTCCTTTTTGAGACAGTGTTTCTTCTGTGAATTCAACCCATTTGCAGCTGAAGTTATTGTGGGGCTTAAGCGGAGATATTTCACATGAATGGTCGGTGGCGTCCATGGCCAGTTGCCTTCATAAACTATGGTATCGTCGTTTTCTAGCACACATTTACTGAGCTCCGTGTCTGTCTTTGAAAACCCCTTGAACCGTAAGAAGTTTATATACCGCTTGCAGTCGATGACCGGAACTACTTCTTGGCAGCGCGTGTTTTCTTTGCACCAAATGGTTGACTTTGTTGATCTCCGCTAGTAGTTGAGACGATTTCAGGAGTATTGGGCTGATTTTGCCATGATTGATATCTGTCGATAGTGCCACTACACTTGCTTGATCCGGCCTTGAAGCTGATTAATCAGCATAAACAATTTAATTGACTCCCTGTATACAAGTAATTGGTCGCCATCTTTTTGAAAATTGCGTTAACTTCCTCAGTTGTCTTCTTTATTCGGTTTTCTGTTGCGTCAATCACTGAGGTTTGGTTCCCAACGTACTCATTTAAGTTCTTCTGGTTTGCTAGCAATGTCTTCATGTTGTATAAGGTCAATACTTCGACGGAAATGTCAAACATGCCACCTGGACACACCATTGGCACCTTACATGACCACTCGTCGATTTCATCACGATGTCGTTGTTGTCCCTCATGTCGTAAACTCCTCAAACGTCAAGCTGCTTTCTCCAATAACCCGTTTCACCGATTTTACTCCCGCTTCCCATAATCCTCCCATTTGGGGGCTTCCCGGGGGAATAAAGTGCCAGCTGATACCATCTTTTTCTATTATTGGCGCTAGTTTTGTGTTGTTTTTAATTGCCACACCTTGCGAAGAATCGTCGTAGCGCTGCTAAAAACGCTTCTGTAGACATGTCACTGACCGCTTCTAGATGTAGAGCTTTAGTTGTCATACAAACGAACAGATAAATGTAGCCTTTGTGTGCCTTTTGCCCATGGCCTTTCGAGCATCTGATTTGGAAGCGTCCAGCGTAGTCGAATCCCGTGTTGCAGAAAGGGTAGCTGGCAATTGCCCTAAATGATGGCAAATTACCAATCAGCTGAGTTCGAACCTCTTGTCTGTATCTTATGCATGTAATACAGTCCCGCAACTTTTTCTTCAGCAGGTTCCGAAGACCAAATATCCAAAACTCTCTTCTCATCAGGTTTATACCGCCATGTAGAGTTGTTTGATGAGCGCTGTCAATTATCAACCAAGCTATGTGTAACTTGGTTAAAATCATTGGGTGTTTCATTGAATATGGAAATGCTGAATTTACCAGACGACCACCGACACGTATTATTATTACACCATGCTCATCGACGAAGCGGTTTAGAGATGACAACTTGTTTTTCATCTCCAATCGCTTGTTGTTTTTAATCATTTTGATGATTTTGATTTTGATTTCCAAAGTCCGCTTGTTGCTTCAATCTGACTTCCGTCAACTTGGTTTTTTTCCATTCCATCGCTGTTATGTACGGCGGACATTTAGTTTTCATTCGTAGAATTGAAATGAAGCGAAGCACATATGCCATTACACTGACTAGCTTTTGTAGCGATGAAAATTTTTTTTAAGGTTGGCCATAATTCCAAACCTTGATCGCATACCGTCACTGTCACTACTATTGGAAGCTCTTCCTCGACAGGCCAGTTTTCAGATCCAAAGCGTAGCCATTGCGGTCCTTGCCACCATATGGAACAGTCTTTTAGCAAATTTGGGGCAATACCTCTCAATGATACGTCCGCCGGATTCTCTTCAGATATTACGTATCTTCATTACATTTTCGCCAGCTTCTTGTTGATGTCGTGTACTCTCGATTTGACAAACTTCTCTTTACTGCGCCTGTTTTTTATCCAAGCCTGTGTAATCTGTGAGTCACTCCAGCCATACGATTTTATATTGTTATCCAATGTGGACTTTATTTGGAGCAACAATTTGGTTAGCAGATGCGCAGCACAAAGTTTCAGTTTTGGAATGGTTTGTTTTATTTTTTATTGGGCTGACCTTGCTCTTAGCTGCCATCAGGGTCACTTGATCTCTAACTTTGGCGTACACGACTGCCGCATATGCCTCTTCTGATACATCACAAAAGCCATGCAACGCCATATCCATTATATTGGTTTTGCCAATCCAGCGTTTTATTGATATTCTGGTAAGCGCCGGTAGCTCCTTCGCATAGTTTCTCCATACGTTTGCAGAAACCTCGTCGAGAACATCGTTCCATGTAAGTGGCAAAGTCCACAAATATTGCATGAAGCACTTGCTTTGAACTGTCACAGGCGTCAGCCAACCCAATGGGTCGAAGATTCGCGCCAATTGCGAGAGCACGCTGCTTTTGGTTATCCGCCGCAACGAGGGTACTTTGACGACAAACGCAAATACGTCCTTTTTTGGATCCCACTGCAAGCCGAGTGTTCTTACTTACTCGTCTTCCTTTATCAATATTCTTTCGTTCTCGGCGCTGGTTTCAACACTGGCTATGATTTTGTCGTCGTTCGACACCCACTTTCGTAGATGCATTCCAGCCTGTTGTAACGTAGTTCTCAGCTTTTGCTGCAATACGATGTAACCCATTATTGTATCACTACCCGTTATCAAGTCGTCCATATAGAAGTCTTCCTTGATTACCCGAGACAGCTCCTTGTCCTGATGACTCACGATGTTTGCTACTTCATGCAGCGCTCGTACAGACAAAAATGGCGCTGCTGCTATTCTGTATGTGACTGTAGTCAGTCTATACTCACGCATCGGAAGTTTTGAACTCTCTCTCCACAAAATGAGCTGGTACTGCTGGTCTTCATCACGTACTTTGATTTGACGGTACATCTTTTCGATATCAGCTGTCATTACGTACCGCCATAGTCGCCAGCTCACCAAAATGTCAAAAATGTCGCGCTGTATCTTTGGGACAACCAACATTTTATCGTTCAGGCTGCACCCATTGGACGTTTTAGCCGACGCATCGAACTCTACCCTCAGTTTCGTAGTGAGGCTGTCTGGTCTGATGACGGGATGATGTGGCAAGTAAAGTTTTGCCTCTCCCAATGTAGGTACAAGCTCCATGTGCGCAAGTTGCAGATATTCCTTCATAAATTCGGAATACTTTAGGGGAAATTTCGGACTTAAATTTCTTCTCCATACTTATAAGTCTTGCCACCGCTTGTTTCCGAGACTCACCCAATTCCACATCGTTTCTTAATGGAATTGCCATAACGAACCGCCCATCAGTGAATCGTGAAGTGGTCTCCTTAAAAATTTTTCAGACAGCTCAGCTTCTTCGTTTGACGTACAGTCGTCGTCTTGTTCGAGTTCCAGAAATCGTTCCATGTCGCTCAAATTCACCGTTGCTGTAGCTGCGTAAATTTCGTTGTTTGCAGTTCTCGGAATATTTCTCGATACAAACCAGCCAAACTTTGTTTTCTGTCCAAGCGCTCCTCCCACTCGTTTTATCATTCCCATCATAATGTATGGGAATAGATCTGCTCCGATGATCATGTCAATTCTGCTTGGCTTGTTGAACTTTGGATCAGCCAAAGCACAATCCTTCCAATCACGCTCGATGTCTATGTGTATATCCCTTGATGGAAGAGCCTTCTGCAGTTTTGGCAGCACCAGCGCTTCTACCTTCGTATTAAATTTGTCAGGCAATCTGGACATTAGCTCCAAACGTAATTTATATTTGGACACCTCCATGTTTCGCTGCGATATGCCTTGAACTTCCACTTTGTTTTTAATACGTGGTAGATTTAAAATTTGAGCCGCTTCTTCTGATATAAGGGTCCTTAGTGACCCACCGTCCATCATGGCTCGTAAAGTTGTGTACTTGCCATTTGATTTCTTCACTTTGATAAATTCTGTGGCCAAAAGTGTGTCCTGATCACCTGTTTCCTTCAGACAATTTACATTCTCACGCTTCGACATATCCCCTTCATGCAGCAAGGTGTTGTGGGATCTGTTGCATGTCTGGCATCTCCAATCCTTCTTTCACTACTTCAGTCAATGCGCGCCCAGGCATCGAAAGCATAGGTGATTGGCATCTTAATACGTCATGCCCGGTGAATGTGCAAAAACGACAGACTCTGCCTTGAGACTATGACCCAGTTGGTTTAGTTGTAGCTGCCTCCATAGAATTAATGCATCTACTTTCACACCACTTTTTGATCTGACAATGTGAATGCATTCATTTGACGAATTTAAAAAATTTCGAATGCTCTACTCCGAATTTGGTTGTAGTATATTTAGCTCGACCAGTTTATTCAGACTGTCTGCGAAAAATTTCCTATTGTTGTCGCACCTCCTGCAGATCAACTCCCACGCCGCGGCATAATTTGCTGCTGATCCACTCAGTAAATGGGCGACAACAATTTTTGCATCGCCCCTCAAGCAAGATTTCAAATACAGTAAAAACTCGATTATCCGGATCGATTAAAACCAGGGGTATTCCGTATAATCGAAACTCCGGGTAATCGATTTGATAGACAAATTATATTGTAGAAATTCCAGCACCGTATATTTGGACCAAGTTGAACATATTTACGACTTTTAACCTCTAAATTATCTTCAATTTGTCTTTTGGCTGTACTTTTGCATGAATTAATTATTTAAACGACGTACGTCGGTTATCTTTCTCAATAATCGGTAATCTCGGATAATCGAAGATCCGGATAATCGAGGTCTGGATAATCGAGTTTCTACTGTAATTGATTTTTTTAATCTCACTTATGTCCGTCCTGTCATGAATGACCTCTTTAGAAAGTTCATCAAACGGCATCCAGTCCTTCGGATTACCGCTAAGCTGTGGTAGTTCGATTTTTGGAAGTTCTTGCACCTCCATCTTCTTGTTTTCTAACTCCGCAACGCGTATGTCTATTTTGACGCAAAATTCAAATGCCTCATCTTTCAATTCGTCGATTTCGGCTGTGTTGACTGTGATGTCGAAATGTTTTATTTCGATTTCTTCAGCCGCCTTGTCCACTTTCGACGACAAGTCCTTTAGCCTCTCCTTGAGCACTAACAATTCCAAGGAGCTCTTACCTTTCTCCAGTCCTTGGTACACCCTCAACATGCCGTGCCTCAATGAATCTGCTCTCATATCCAGCACATTGACCAAGCCATTGATTGGACTTGTCAACTTTTTTCTTTCGCTGCCTCTAGACTGAAACGAAGTCTGGCTTCTAGATAATTCTGCCATTTCATTTAAGCGCTTTTGTGTGTGCTCCCTTGGGTCGTCTTCCCTTGGGTCGTCTTCCCTTGGTGGGTTCACCTTTTGTTGAGCACCGTCTGTCATTTTAGACGACCTCGCAGCTGCATCCCCGTCCACGGCAATCTCTTCGACTTATAACGTCCACTGCCTACAGGCCATGGTGACATCAAATATTTTTTGGTTAAAATATTTGTGATCGACGACTCCTAACTTCTTAAAAATTGAGTGATTCGCGTAGAACTCAGCAACTTCGTCCTATCATAACTGACACCATATGGTAGCCAGATGCTTGCCTGCTATCTGCATGCTGCACCTACCATTATCTTTATTTTCCTACAACGTGTGTCATGCATTTGTTACTTATCTTACTTCTAACATTTGCTTAGGACTACAATTACATTTTACATATCTTTATTAATTATTACTAGTCTTAACTACACGCTGTAGGTGGTCCTATGTTCAGTCCTAAGCAATATTAATAAAAAATGAAGTGTTGAAATTGGCTCGCTTGACGTTAACGGGTTAACGATTAAGTGTGTAGGATTTTGTTTCAAGAGAAACAATCACGACTCTTATTAGAACAAGCAGAATAGAGCGAAACACATCACAAAAGAAACTCTCACCAGATGTTCGATGAAGCAACAATTACACGCAAGTGTTAATTTACAAAAACAAAACACTTGTAATTATTTTAATGTTGTAAAATCTTACTAAGTTTAAATTAAAAACATAAACAAATTTTTAAATAACACAATCAAAACATTATTTAATTTTTTATTGCAAATTTCACAACGTTTTAAACAATAATAATTGAGAAATTAATAAAAAAAAAAAACACAGGACAAATTTGAAATGCGACCGACCACTGCGAAGAAGATATTATGGATTTAATACAGTGCTGCAGATTCGAAATGACTATCTTTTCAAATAATTTCGGATTGGAGGATAATTTTGAGAATACCGTATAGTTCGAAATATCAGACTTATTTCCTTTCTTATGAAGAGGGATAATGAACGACTCTTTCCAAATAGATGCGAATGATGCTTGGTGGAGCGATAAATTAAAAAGTATAACTGTTTGCACAGTGACGTTAAACTACGTATCAAAACACAACTAGGTACATTGTCAGGGCCAGGTGAAAAACATGTTTCCAAATTTTTCGCGATGAGATGATTGATTGGATAAACTTGGTAAGGGTATTCGCTACTCGCAGAAAAAGTTGATTGGAAGAATTTAGCAAAAAGATCGGCTATGCTAGAGTCATCATAAGCATGCACGTTATCCAAAAAAAATGAGGAAGGATACACCGCAGATTAAGTAATAGAAATCTAGAGCGTGCTACACAAAAGTAACGGACCGATCTATTTGTTTTGTATATTTTATGTAATCTGAACATTACATTATTAAAAATGGAGAGTTGGCTCGTAAACCAGGGAGGTATATAATCCGGTTTGATAGTATCTCAAGAAGAATGCATTCAGCAAAGAGACATTTCAAAGATTCATGGAAAAAATTTGTGGCCACAGCTATATCCTTACAAATATATAAAAAACCAGTAGGGGTGGTATAGTCGAGTATACTCGAAATATAATACCCTGCACACATGGTAAGCGGTGCCACACCCTCAATCTACAAAAACATATTGATCTGACGTCGCCTATTCAAATAGTGTTGAAAATATCAAGAAAATCGGTCAATTAATGTGAATTTTACGAAAAATTTAAGTTTGTCGGCCTCTTAGGGGTAGCCATCAAAGAGGAGGGAAGTTTGTGGTACGCAGTTTTTAGGATGTATTTTCACTGAACTTGTATACAAATTTTCAGTGTCGCACCTTTGTTAATTTTGGAGATATAGCAATTTACAAAAAATAACTGGGAGAGGGGAAATGAAAAGGAGGGGGATTTTGTGGTATGCAGTTATGTAGCGCTTTAAATACTGAGTCTACATACCGACTTTGATGTTTCTGTCTCTTTGGATGTTTGAGTTATAGCGATTTTAAAAAGTGGGTAGGGCTAGATGGGCGGGAAGGAGTGGGCGTAGCAAAAAAAATAAACTTGATCTGCGGCCGAGCATCACGAGTCTGCCCTCCAAATTTCAAGTTTCTAGCTCTTATAGTTTCCGGGAACCGTTGGTGATGACGGACAGACAAACGGACGGACATGGCTCAATCAGTTTCTCTTGTCGTCCTGATCAAGAATATATATACGTTATGGGGTCCCCCTCCCCTCCTTCTGTGCGTTACATAAATATCGCTCAAACAAACACAATATAGCCTGATACACAGTATGTGTACATTGTACAGGGAATAAAAACCAATCAAACTATTCTTTCAAGGAATCAAGAAGAACGAAATTAGCCTTCCTAAACTCACTGTCAATGAAACAGCCATAAGGCAGAGCGATACATCTTGAGTTGGATGATGCAAATCTTCTGGCAGAGTTACAGGTCGAAACCATTCATGCAAGAATTGTGAAGATGGTTGACTGTTGGGTTTACTTGGAAAAGAGGTATATCCAGTAAGTTATCGTGTTGTCTTCAAGGTACAAGATAATATAAGTTACCATAACAAGACAGAGAAATGTTTAGCGAATTAAAATCTCTTAGTACGACCGGAATACCGCTCGAACGAACAACGTTAGAAACTGATTTGATAGCTTGAAAATTCGGCAAGTAAGCTACCATACCAGACCCTGGGGGAATATAGGAACAGGTAACAAAAATTGACTGATGAGGATAACTTACTCAGGCAGGCAGAATATTTGGATAACGTCAGAGCGCAAACATGAGTAACAACCAATAGTAGAGGAGCCCAAGCAGGAATTTCGTATTTACTCCTGCGTGGCCGATTGGAATATGGGAGATAGCTTATACTCTATTGAGTAGATTCTTCAAGTATAAGATTTCTAAGTGGTGACCTGCGTGGAGGGCAGACCATTGATTGTGTAAAAACGGCTGATTTACTCCTACGAGGCAGATTAAGACAAGGTGGGCTTATTATTAGTCTCCATTTTGCTAATCAAAATGCAACCAATCCCAACGACGCAGGAGTAAATCACGTTTTAGCATCGTCGCACAGAGGGTCCTTAGATACATTCAGCTTGCAAAAATCAAAAATTTCATGAACGCTTTCGATAAAACAAATGTATGTGGATGAAAAAAAATTTTCCAGAGAAAAAAAATTTTCCTTAAAGAAATCGGATTTATAGTTTGAAAGCTACCGCCAGTCAAAGTTGACCCTTTTTTTAACATTTAATAACATACTCAATTTTTTGGAAATTCGCCATCTTTGAGTTGGAATAGCAACGCAATTATAACAAGAATGATTATCGAATTAATTTATATTCTTAAGTAGCCATATTTTAGTGTTAAATCATGAATATCAGGTCTTTTGCATGTGAAGTTTTTTTAAAGGGAGCGGTTTTTCGAACAATCTATTTGTAAGGTGTTTTTCAACTTTAGTGGACAATAAAAAAAATATACCCAAAAATACCTTTCTAAAGTTTTCAAAATATCTTTATTTTATATTTCTTTACCTATGTTCAAAATTTCATATCCTACTTCGTCCGGATTTGGTTTTTATAGTAAAAAAACGGTCGCAAACTCGCACAAAAATCAGCAAAAAAGGCGCTGCCAGGGGTATAAGAAGAAGAATCCTTTGTAGATAGATTCGCTGTTACAGCTTTAATATGTTAATAAAAAGAACAAATTTTCTTAAAGCAAGCAACTTGTTATATTTGGTAATGCAGGTTGTGGGTAAAATTGATTGTAGGCGGTGTAAAGGGGAGTAAAATGTATTTAATTTCCTACATTTTGTATGACAGGTGCCAGTTCGAGTGGTTCGATCTCAATGATACTTACAGGAAACTGGCCTGAGTACGTAGGAAGACTAGCTTTTAAATTTCAGACCTCTATATTGAAAACCAAAAAAGTTTTCTATACAACGACTTAAATCTGCTTCTCTTCCTCTTCTTCATTTCGTATGATAGGTACCAGTTCCAGTAATTCAATCTCAATGAAACTTTCAGACATTTAGTCTGGCTCACTAATACATCTATATGTGAAATTTCAGCCCTCTATCTTGAAAAACAAAAAGATTTTTATACAACGATTTAAGTTTTCATCATTTTTCTTCTTCATTTAGTATGGGAGCTACTAGTTTAAGTAGTCCGATCATTCCGGTTCCGACATATGGGTTGATCGCACAGAAAAGAAGACTCTGTACAAAATTTGAGGTCGCTTACTTCAAAATTGTGCGAGTAATTGTATAAATACAGATAGACAGACAGACGGACGAACGGACATGGCTATATCAACTCGCCTTGTCATACTGACCAAGAATATATATACTGTGTACAGTCGCAAGTTTCTAAGTTTATAAAAAATGAAAAATTAGACATTTTCTGACGCTTATACTGCACCGAAAACGAATTCTGATTTTGACAACCCACTATGCCGCTACCATATATCGTAGCGTATTTTAAAGCTTAAGGAATTCCCTTTTAAACAAAACTTATTTCATGCAATTATTTTTGTTCGTTCAGAAGATATGACTTTTGGAACGGAAAAACTCAGAAGGCCCCGCTTTGCGTCGGCTCCCCGTTTAAAATAAGGACACCACCAATACGACAAATCTGACGACATAATCTATAAATCATAAATTTATTAGACAGGACTTCGTTATCAAGAACCAATGGTGTTAGCCATATCTCGGAAAATACAATAATACTAACTCACAGGTAATATCAGAAGACAGTCTGGACACAGATATCTGTTAATGAGGCGCCACAACAGACAAAGACGGTGTCGGGTTGTTAGTACTGGCCTCGCCTCAATTAATATTCATCGTAACCGTAGGTAGCGGAGGCGTCTGTGAAGGAGCAATACACAATGACGGAGACACACGCTCAGATGCGGTCGATACCGGTTTTGACCGTTTATGTAACGAACAGGTTGGGGGTGTCACACGAATGGTAACAATATTGTTAGTTTTGTCATAATTCATGTTTGTCGAAGGATGAGAGGGTTGTCGGGATCACTTGGATGAAGTTGGTGGTACCTTTTGTGTAACAGGAAGAGCAGAGGCTGTTATGGGAAGTGGTGGAGGGACTGGAGTTGTAGGAGTGGTAGGGGAAGCAGGATGGTCTTCCAGTACAATAGGGGGAGCCGTTATATTGGTATTATTTGGACGAGGGATACTGATTGTAGAAGGATAAGGTGGATAAATTGCAAAGGCGAAAACAAAAGAAGGGGTTTGAGACGGCTCAAAGTCGTAGTTGCAGTTTTAAGAAGGTTTCACGAGCTTTACCGTACATTGACGAAAAGTCAAATTGACGCTTGTAATATGACGTGGAAAACCTCGTATAATAACCACAAACGGTTTTTGACTGACTGATTAACCTATCATGGTCACGCCCCGCAATACCTGCACACTTCATGTGGCAAATATTGCCACACAACTAGTAGCGTACTGCTCATCCTTAGTACAATCAAAAGTTCTTTTTATACCCTGTACACATACTGTGTATCAGGGTATATTGTGTTTGTGCAAAAGCCAAATGTATGTAACGCACAGAAGGAGGGTCGGGGGACCCCATAAAGTATATATATTCTTGATCGGGACGACAAGAGAAGTTGATTAAGCTATGTCCGTCCGTCTGTCCGTCCGTCCGTCCGTCCGTTCGTATTCACCAATGGTTCTCAGAAACTATAATAGCTAGAGACTTGAAATTTGGAGGGTAGACTCGTGATGCTCGGCAGCAGATCAAATTTGAACGGTTTTGTGCCACGCCCACTCCTTCCCGCCCATCCAGCACCGCCCACTTTTTTAAAACGCTATAACTCGAACATCGAATGAGATAGAAACATGAAAGTCGGTATGTAGACTCAGTATAAGTAGCTTTACCAATCTGCATACCACAATTTTTCCCCCTCCCCTTCATTTCCCCTCCCCCGTTTGTTTTCTTAAAATTGCTGTATCTTCAAAACTATTAAAGATACGGACCTGAAATTTTGTAGACAAGCTCAGTAAATACGTATCTTTAAAACTGCATACCGCAAAATTCCTCTCTTTTTTAATAGTTACCCCTCAATGACCTACAAACTCAAATTTTTCGAGAATTCCACATTTTTTGACCGATTTACTTGATATTTTGAACACTATTTTTTTGTTTATATATATTTGGGGTGTTGCACTGCCTACTGTGTGTGCAGGGTATTATATTGGCGAGTATACTCGACTATAGCGTCCTTACTGGTTCGTTTGCTATTGCTACCGCTCTCACTTTGACGAGAGCCGGAGCAGAGCAATAGCAAACCAGTAAGGGAGCTATTTTCAGCTTTGCTGAAACTTATATACTCTTGCAAGCATTTGGAAAATACGTTTTCTAGTTTTGCCAATAAGAATCTTATAAGTTTATAAAGATAAAGGGGCGTAACCCCGCCCATTTTCTACTTTTTTTAACGAATACAATGCAATCATTCTACACTTTATTTTACGATTTTCTATCGTCTGCTTATAGATAAATCACATTTTTAAGTTTTTCTCTATATGGGCGGTGCCACGCCCTTATGTCCGATTCTTATGAAACTTTGTTATATGGTCAAAAATTCTTAAAAACGCGCAACTGCATTGTTTCATCTGTTTATAGTTGAAAACAAAAAAGTTTTTCTAACGAAAACCGAATTTTTAACCGATTGTTCCTATGGGAGCTATATGCTATATTTATCCGATCTTCACCAATTTTGCAGTGAGCCTTAATTTACGTCCGAGATATTCTTGTGCAAAAAATTGGGGCGATAACTTGAAAAACAAAGAGTTTATTGATCAGAAACCTCATTTTTGACCGATCGTTCCTATGGCAGCTATATGCTATAGTTATTCGATCTGCACTAAATTTGCAGTGTATTTTGACTGACGTCCAACATGTCTCCGTGCAAAAAATTGAAGTGAAAGCTTTAAAATCACAGCGTTTTTAAAGAAAAATCCACATTTTTAACCGATCGTTCCTATGGCAGCTATATGCTATAGTATTCCGATCAGGCTGGTTTCTACATATAAACTGCCTGCAAGGAAAAGAAAAATTTCTGCATTTAAATTTTTTTGCTAACTTCAAAACTCTGGGAGGAGTTCGCATTGAAACAGACAGACGGACAGACAGACAGACGGACAGACAGACAGACGGACAGACGGACATGGCTATTTGAACTCGTCTCGTCGTGCTGATGAAGAATATATGTATATACTTTACATAGTCGGAGATGTCTCCTTCTCTGCGTTGCAAACTTCATGACAAAGTTAATATACTCTTGCAAGAGTATAAAAATCGAAAAAGTATGTGCTCTGCTCTGCTCGTAGGTTCGTCGTGTGATAAACTATAGCAATAGCAATAGCAAAAAATTAAATCCTGTGCTCTGCGTAGCCGCAGCAGTAGTAAAAAATTGAGAGCGAGATGAGAGCAGAGCAAGTGATATTTTATCATGTGCTACGGCTCTCGTGTGTGTAAATACTCCTGCGTGGCGGATTAGAATATGGGAGATAGCTTATACTCTATTGAGTAGATTCCCCAAGTATAAGATTACTATATGGGGACGCCAGTGTTGGGCAGACCATTGATTCTGTAAAATCGGCTAATTTACTCCTGCGTGGCAGATTAAGATAAAGTGGGTTGATTACATGCTTATAAGTCTCCATTTTTTATTTCAATTCACTTTATTTTGCCAGAAAACAACAAAAACAGATCAGAAAAACAAACACACACGAGAGTCGTAGCACATGATAAAATATCATTTGCTCTGCTCTCATCTCGCTCTCAATTTTTTCTTTTTTTTGCTATTGCTCTGCTCCGGCTCTCGTCAATGTGAGAGCGATAGCAATAGCATAGCGATATTTTTTGTAAATCTCGGTGCTACGGAGTAGTTAATTCAAACCCTGTTTCAAACTCATCAGGTTTTCGAGCTACAGCTTTTTGAAAAAATGGGTGGTGCTCGATGGGCGGGAAGGAATGGGTGTGGTAAAAATTCCTTCAAACTTGACCTCAGGAGTCTATCCTCCAAATTTCAAGTCTCTAGCTCTTATAGTTTTCGAGAACCATTGGTGAGGACGGACGGACGGACAGACAGGGCTATATCAATTCGTCTTGTCATCCTGATCAAGAATATACATACCTTATATGGTCCCCCTCCCCTCCTTCAATGCGTTACATACAAAACGTATCAAACAAACTTAATATTCCCTGATACACATTGTGTGTACAGGGTATAAAAATCATGGGAGTGTTTTAGAGTAGACTGAACAAAACCAGCCCATATAACGCATAAAGAAAAATAAGAAAAAAAAAATAAGAACCTTGCAAAATAAGAGACACCCTAATATACATAGTGTTTAGCGTTAAGTCAGCATAAGTTAAGTGTTCCATTTAACACCTGGAACGCACTTAGTATTAAGTAATATTGTCAAATATAAATATTGTTAGTCAGCAATTGTAGCCAATGATCTACTGTACTTGGCTTTGCAGAAGCAAGTTGTGGCTGCACCGTACGATCAGTCAGCGCAAGCAAGCTAAGAACGGTTGCTGACGCTTGGAAGCATATTTACTGAATATGCAAAATGTATAGTTTATGACGCCGACGCCGACGAAGAAAGCAGAAACTGCCGCATTGAAGGAAGCACTTTCAGCGCCGACACCATTAAAGCTAACAAGGATTACCACGGCAAAGGAGCCAAGGTCGTCGAACAAAACGACATTGGATGCAGATAAATTCGCAGAAAAAGCCGAAGAAAAAGCTGCTGTCGTAACAAGAATTAGGCAGCAAAGAGCGGTAATAGTCAGCCTGCAGAAGCGGATCGACAATCTCAAAGCAAAGATTGAGAAGGGTCCGTGAGCAGAGTTAGGAAGGAAGGTTCAGAATCTGCACTTCGAATTATTCAGAATGTGTGGCGACCCTGTCCAATACGGATATAACGTGGGAGGTTACAATGCAGTTGAGGCAGAAGTAGACAAGCTACGGGCTGCGCCAGAAATAGAGCCATCACGGTTTGGGGGAGATCTTGCCCAAGTGCAGCTCCCCAAAATAACAATTCCGACATTTTGCGGAGATTATCTGCAATGGCGATCATTTGCAGATATCTTCAGAAAAATGATTCATGGAAAAGATGTGTCAAAGATATGCCAAAGATACAAAAAATGCGGCATCTCAAGGCAAACCTTAGTGGGGAAGTCGAAAGGATGATTCGGCATTTGGCGCGCACCGAGGATAATTATGATTTGTAACATGAACGCTATGATAATAAAAGAGTCATAGTAACAAGTCTCGTGCGGAAGATCCTCGACTACCCAGCCGTGGAGAATGACTCTGCGGCTATGAATAATTTCTACGACTGCGTCTGTGAGTGGATACGATGGGGATAGCCACAACGTCGTGGGATCCATTGCTTCTGGTGTTGCTGCAACGAAAAATGGACAAACAAAACAGTATGCTTTACGAGCAGTCATTAGAGAACATAAGAGAAGTACAAAAACTGAGAAGATTCATGCAGTTTATAGAAAACAAGTCAGATTGTCAAGTGTTCGGTGTGGTCGGTCGCATGAAAATTTGTCCCGTGCTATTAAATTAATTCCTTAGTGGTTTTTGTTTGAAACTAAGAAAAAAAGTGTACTAACGTATTAATATTGTTCTGCCTGTGTATACTAACAATTTATATTATTTTTCAAACAAAAATAAGTAAGTTTTGCAAGTTTTAAATAATTACAAGTGATTTTGTTATTGTAATTTAACATTTGTTGTTTACTTGTCACGTGTAATTTGTTGCTGGCAAAACATCTGGTGAGAGTTTTTCTTGCGTGTATTCCATTACATCGTCTCTCACATTTTGCTTTGCGCTAAATAATTTTACTCTTTCAAGAGCTTTGATTATTTCATTTATTTAAAAGAGAGTTTCGTACTTTAACCCTTTAGTGACAAACGGGTTTCTTTGAAAACAAAATTTTTAAAGTTATTTCGTTTTCGTTTTTTATAACTTCTTTTTTTTTTTATTGTTTCTTTTATTAACAAAAAAAAAAAAAAAAAAAAAATACAATGCCTTGCTGTTTGCTTAAATGACCAATAAAGGGTGACAAGGAAACATTGGTGGCATGTTGGATCTGCGAGTCCACTGCTCATGTAAAATGTGCCGAATTAAATGGCCGCATTGCTGAAATTTTGGAGAAGAACATCGGCCTTCACTGGAGCTGTCCAAATGTCGTTCATCAGAGATTGAGTTACGCAAGTGGCTCAATCTTATGCATAACGCATATAAACATATTTCAAAAGATTTCGAGCGACTTAACGAAAAATTTAAGTCGTTTGATAAGTCTCTCTCCAGCTTTAAGTCAGTTGAACCTTCCCCTAAGCGAAAAAGGCATCATCCGCCGCTCAAGATTTCTATTCCGACAACCTTAAGTCTTCCGGATGAGACCACAAATTTCTTTTCGCCTCTTCCGTCACCTAATGTTCCGATTGTTGTCACAGCGTCAGAAGGTTCATATGCTTCCGTTGCCAATAACAATAATGCGGTTCCTTCCGAAGTTATTCATACCGCATCTGTAAGTAATCTCCCTCGTGGTGAACAAGAGCCAAAAATCTTGTTTTTGTACCACATGCGCCCCATAAGAAATTCATTTTTCTTTCACGCTTAGCAGCTGATACTTCGGAAAGTGATGTAAACCACTTTATCAGCTCCAAGATGAAATCTGTCACAAATTTAACTATCGCCAAATTTAAATTTAACACAACGCGATCAATTTCATCCTTCAAAATTTCAGTGCCAGAATCCTTCTTCAACGTTTTAGTTGACTCAAATTTCTGGCCTGATGGTTGCGTTGCGCACGAGTTCAAATTTAAAGACCGTTCTAATTCGGTAAACACGGTCAAGCCTTCGGGGTCAAAAAACTAATTAATTCTTCTAGTACCCCTTCAGTTTTGACGGTAAATTTTCAAAATGTTATTATCTTCTGATATCATTGTCTTTGTCGAAACTTGGCTTCGCCCTGATGTTTTAAATTCGGAACTACTTTCTGACAGCTTTATTACTTATCGTAAAGATCGTCTTGGCAAAATTGGTGGTGGAGTCTTAATCTCTGTCGCTGTTCAACACACATCGGAACAAATTTGTGTGATAGGTACTGATGATATTGAGCTGATATGCGTTAAAATAACTCTTGCAAAGACTCGCGTTTTCATTACGTGCTCCTACATTCCACCACAATCAGAAGCATCAGTATATTCAGCGCATATAAACGCTATTCAATCTATTCGAGACTTGTTTAAGGACTCAGATATGATGCTGGTCTGTGGAGACTTCAACCTCCATCATATTTCTTGGATTGCATCCGACAATTCAAATATAGTAAGTCCCTTGTCTAGTAATGAATTTATTGATTCTTTACTTGAATCATCGTTTAACCAAATAAACAGCATACAAAATTCTAAGAATCGTATTCTAGATCTTGTTTTCATTAATAACATTGAGGGTGCATTACTTTGCAGATCTCCTCCAATTGCACAACCTGAAAACTCTTGCCACCCAACGTTGGAGCTTGCGATTACACTAAACTTACTAACACATCCTCGTCAAAATCCTACAGTTTCCAAACGTAACCGTGTATTTTGCTTCAGAAAAACCGATTTTGAACGTCTTGGTCATTTGCTTTCTAACACTGATTGGTCATACATTCATAACACGTCCAACATTGAAAGGGCAGTACAGTTTTTTAACGCAACTATGTATAAACTGCTTAAATTGTGCGTACCAAGAGTTGAGATTGTTACACAACAAAATAAACCGCCGTGGTTTTCAAAAGAATTATCTCGTCTAAAGAACTTAAGGGGGGGGTAAGGTATTAAATTTTTTTTTTATGGATTTTTCCAAAATTTGCGGGATGACAGTAGAATGTTTCGAGAATATCGTGTAAAAATTTCAGAATGATCCGATGAAAACTGACGAAGATAGAGCGTTTTCAGTTTCAGTCTTCCTATGCGGCTTATAGCGTAGAGCAAAAGTTTAATTTGATTTTCCCACAACTTGCTTTTGCAAAGTCGGTGACCACTCTCACTCGAAAACTAACAAACCGATTCTTTTGAAATTTTACAGGCATTTTCTAGACATAATTAGCCGTGTCCTGACTTCGAGGTTTTTTTTTTTTTTAGTTTTAAGTTTTTTTTTCAGCAGCTTGAAGGTTGATTTTTTTGTCAAAAATCGATATTTTGACTTCAACATGCTAAAAAAAAATGAAAAATTTTTTTTTTTTTTAAAACCTCGACGTCAGGACACTGCAAATTTCATCAGCTAAAATCTTTTATTTTGTCTTGATTTTGCGATGGTTCAGTAGTTTGTAATCGTGGTCACCACAAGACACCTTTTTTCAATGGCATTAACTTAAAACTGCTGCCATCGACTCAAACTTTTTTTAACTTTAATGAAATTTTCAGGAAATATGCTTAAGATATTACTTATTAACTTCCAATTCAAATAACTGAACAAATGCTTATCGTTTTCCTTAATAAAAATCACAAAAATGTGCTTTTTTTTCCAATGGTGTGGAAGAAAGTGATGATGCAACGATATCCGACCTCTTTGCTGAATTTTTCCAAAGCACCTATAATGACTATTCATACCAAAACGGTACTTACCCATACTTAATCAATGTTCGAAATAATATAAATGTGCCGGTTATTAAAAATGAAACTGTTCTTAGACACTTCAAATTAATTAAACCATCTTTTACGGCTGGT
The DNA here is from genome assembly GCA_034638295.1 of Phortica okadai. Classification (NCBI taxonomy): domain Eukaryota; kingdom Metazoa; phylum Arthropoda; class Insecta; order Diptera; family Drosophilidae; genus Phortica; species Phortica okadai. Next base: position 29,190,431 of record CM067849.1, on the reverse strand, counting down.
CCAGATAGTGTTCCTAGTTGCGTTTTGAAGCACTGTGCCGAGATGTTGTTTATTCCATTATGTAAGCTTTTTAACATGTCGTTAAATTCTTCTATTGTACCCAAACTTGGAAAGAGTCTTACATTATACCCCTTTATAAAAAAGGCAGTAAGGTAGACATCTCGAATTACAGAGGCATTGCAAAGCTATGTGCTATTCCAAAACTGTTTGAACAGATCATTACGGAACAGCTACAGCACTTTGTGCCATCACTTCTGAATTTGTCTAAGCATGGCTTTCTCAAGAAATGGTCAACGGTAACTAACTTATTAGAATTCACTTCAATTGTCAATCGAAATTTCTCGTCCAGCTGCCAAACCGATATTGTGTACACTGATTTCAGCAAAACATTTGATTGTGTTTGTCACTCTCTGCTTTTAATAAAACTCGAAACCTATGGTTTTCCACCATCGTTAGTCCGTTGGCTGTCGTCTTATCTTGAATCTTGAACACAATGTGTTCTTATCAAAACATCGGTTTCGAGACGAATTTTTGTTACTTCAGGGGTTCCTCTGGTAGTCACCTTGGCCCCTTATTGTTTAATATATTTATTAATGACTTGCCTACTCTGATCAAACACAGCCATGTTTTAATGTATGCTGATGACGTGAAATTATGTCTAACCGTTAATTCTATAGATCAGCAGAATCTGCTTCAGTCTGATCTTGACTCTCTCTCACAATGGTGTGCTGTAAACAATTTATTGGTAAACAGTGATAAATGCAAGCTTATGTCATTTTATAGAAAAAAAACTAATTGTTTGCTCGTACAAGTTAAATAATTTGTACCTTGAACGTATCTCTCAGTTTAATGACCTTGGTGTTTTGATGGATCCAAAACTTCATTTCGCCTCACATATTTTGCTGTCCGAAAATAAGGCTAAAGGCGTACTGGGTTTCATCAAAAGATGGTCCAAGGAATTTAATGACCCGTGCACAACTAAATTGCTTTACACTTCTTTAGTACGGCGCATTTTGGAATATGCATCGTGTGTTTGGGATCCTCAGTGCGAAAAGTATAAGAACCAAATTGAGTCTGTTCAGAAACAGTTTTTTCTGTTTGCTTTTAGGAATCTAAACTGGGACCCCTGTGTTCACCTTCCTCCCTATAGTAGTCGGTTGAAGCTTATTAATTTACCAACATTGGCTAGTCGTAGAACTATGCTTGGTACTCTGTTCTTGCATAACCTAATAAATGGCTCTATATTCTCCCCTACATTGTTGGCGTATATACAGTTCAGTGTCCCCGCTAGAGTAACTAGAAATTTTAGTCCGATCTGTCTTAATACCTGCATATCGACATATTTAGAGCATGACTCGTTTCGTGTTTTATGTAGGTATTATAACAGGTATTTTAGTTTAATGGAGAACTGCTCCTCTACTAATCTTATAAAACGTAGTATTCTAACGTATTTAAATAAGTAAAAATTTTGTTTATGAAGTTTATGTTAATTAATTAACGTATTAGTTTTAAGGAATTGTTTAAAAATTAGTTTATTCAGTTCATCATGGCTGCCGTCTTCCGATCATAGCAGTGCGCTGGGAGAATCAAGACGAATGGCCGAAACTCGATTTGCATCGACAGAACGACGACTCAGAAAAGACCCGACCCTACGACAAGGGTATGTGAAATTCATGCAAGAAAATGAGGCGATGCGACATAGGTGATGCAGACATTCCAAACAGCAACTGCTTCTTTCCCCACCATTGTGTTACCAAGCCAATCAGCCTGACAACAAAACTTTGGGTGGTCTTTGATGCATCTGCAAAGACGTCATCAGGAAGGACCTTGAATGACATCCTGCATGTAGGGCCGACCGTACAATCGGAGCTGCTTAGAATTCTTCTACGTTTCCGCATGCATCCATACGTAATCACCGCAGACCAAATGTGTCAGTTGAGCAAGCATATTTAACCCATTGGGTCTATTTGCACTGGTTGACATAACAGCAAAGATATTTATTCAGCACCTTTGACTGCTGGAATCCCGTTGGGATGATCCGCTTCCAGAAGCTCTGCAATTTGAATGGAGCCGTTTTCGCAGCAAGGTAGAAAAGCTGAACAATGTCGAATTGCCGCGGCACGTGTTAGAAGGCGGGATTACAAAATCGATGCAGCTTTATGTTTTCGCCGATGCATCAGAAAAAGCGTATGGAGCAGTAGCGTTCCTGCGTTCAATGGGCAGGGACGATACGGTTGTGGTCCGGCTTCTGTGTGCAAAGTCACGTGTTGCCCCACTTGCAAAACAGACACTGCCAAGATTAGAACTGTGCGCCACAGTGTTGGCTGTGGAACTGGCTCATCGGATCAAGAAGGTTCTAAGACTGACCACGACCACCCAACTGTGATGGTGGTGCCAAGAAAATTAGACGCCCAATCCACCGTTGGGCACCACTTCCAGTTGACAACACGCCACCGCCAGATGGCACGACGCTAGAACCAGCGAATACATCTCTGGTTGCAGAAGAAGCGACACCAGCGAAGCGCAAGAAATACGGTCACGCATCTCCGGTAACTGTAGCATAAGTTGTACCGCTGCTGCTACCGCTGGCTTTAGCAAACCCTATCAACATTACAAAATTTGACTCCGAACCTGGCTTTTCTTCGAGGGAATTGGGACAACAAAGTTTGTTGCGTCAACGTGGAAGATCAGGATATAACAGGACAGAAGCTATGCGAAGTCTTCGCGCAAAATTGGCTCCCAACCCAGGGTGCGAAATGGTTATTACTCATTTTGAGCACATGTGCAAAGAACTCATGGCCGAAAATGAGATAATTAAATCTGGTCGACAAAAGCGAGGCGCAGCTAACATTATTGGGAACGTTGCACGTACATTCTTCGGCGTTTTGGACTCAGAATACGCTGACGACATGTCCACTACAGTCACCAAACTAAAGAACAATGACAATTTTCCTGACCTGATGCGGAATCAAACGACAGTCATTGATTCAACGGTCAATGTTCTTCGGAAAGAAGGAGACGCCATGCACGTTCGCCTTGGGAAGATGAAGCAGGAAATCGACAAAATCATCATGGTACGAGACAAGCTAATGTTGTTTCAATGGTTCACAGCGTTATCGACTCAAATTGTGTTGTTGACGACCAAGCTCAAACGAATGTAAGGCGAAATAACAAGAGTGCTAACTAATGTTCATCATGGAACGATTAGTCCAGTGCTTTTATCTCATCAACAGCTCAATGATCAGATAAGAAAAATGAAGATTCAACTTCGTGTCGGACAAACGTTTCCAGTTGACGAAACGAATTTGCTGCAACTTTACAAGCTGATTTCCGCAGAGGGTGTGGCAACGTCAAAGCACATTGCGATTCAGATCATGCTTCCACTGGTTGGGCAGCACCAGTTCGATCTATTTAATCTGGTGCCTTTACCGGTTAACATTGATGACGAATATCCGGATAAGCCGATACTGGCAGTGAATGCTTATCGTGATCAATTTGAGCCAATGATACAACACGACTTAGAACATTGTCAACTAGCCAGCGCAGAGTCATATATTTGTGCCACCGCACAGTCTGTCTACTTAGCTCGATTGGAAGCTCTCACTTGCGAAATACAACTACTCAATGAGCAAACATCTCTATCCTGTCGTACGAACCCAGTATAAAGAAAGTTATTGTGGGAACCAATGAGCCACTGATTCTGGATTTTTGCGAGTATCACTTCTGTAGAAATGACTGCAGTATGAAAGGACTACTCAGCAAGAATCAGGCTAAAAGGTTCCGGGCTACTAGTTGCAGATCCGAGTTGCACTTTGCACAATTCTGACATAATTGTAGAAAAACACTCCATCAAGTCAACTGCTGTGCACGTTTCTTACACATGACTGAATATCACCATTCCTGAGCTCACATTTGCAAAGGTTGCAAATGACGATGACTCGTTAGATAAACTAGATCTGACAATTGAACACCTGAAAATACCGAAGCATTTCCCAGACACTTTTTCCCACGCCACTCATGATCACTACTTCGCCCCCTACGGTGCGCTGCTGTGCTCTGTGGTTGTTGGCATCATCGTCATCATGGGTCACTACATACAGCGATCGCAATTTAAGGTCTATGACGTCGACGAGTGTAAAGCTACATCGCGACCAGATGCACCACCACCAGCGTCACCAGCACCTTCCCCTCATATTGTCAAATATAAATATTATTAGTTAGCAATTGTAGCCAAGCGACAATGACCTACTCTACTTGGCTTTGCTGTACAAGCAAGTTGTGGCTGCACCTTACGATCGGTCAGAGCAAGCAAGCAAAGTTCGGTTGTTGACGCTTGGAAGCATATTTGCTGACTAATAATATTTATAATTTTATACTTCTATATGTTAACCAACAACATGACTCAACATGACAAATTTGGTCTGCGCATTTTATTGTTGTTATTGCAATTTTACTTTTTATACGTTTATACGTTTAGAAAAGTAAAAATTGGTATGTATGACATTTAATGGAAATGAGATCGGTTTCGATTGAAAAGTGGGCAGGTACAGGTTATGTCGAAGTCGAGTACTGCCGACTCCAATCCTTACTGGTTATACCCCGTATCTTATGGTACAAGGTATATTAGTTTTGTCAGCATCGACAATGTATGTAACGCCCAGAAGGAGACATCTCCGACTATACAAAGTATGTATATTCTTGATCAGCTCGATGAGACGAGTTGATATAGCCATGTCCGTCTGTCCGTCCGTCCGTCTGTATGAACGCCTAGATCTCGGAAACTATAACAGATAGAACCAAAACCTCTTCGCACTTCGATTCTGTCATTTTATTTTGCTTTCCACTTCTTAAACTTCGTTTAGGAGTGAGGGGCAAATGACTGGAGCAACCTCGAGAAAAAAATTTACAAAAGTCGTATTATCTCGGTTGTCTTTTGTGATAGGATCACAAAATTTGGAATGTATATAGCTGAAACGACTCCCAAGAAGGTAGAACAAAAAAATGGGCGTAGCCACGCCCCTATATAATACAAATTTAAAATGCTTATATATCTAGTAACATAAAACCTACAAGAATGAAATTTTCCATGTATGCAATTGGGATTGAATATAACATGATTCAATTACAAAATTTGCGTTGCCACGCCCACACATAGAAAAACGTTGTATTTCTTGAACCAATTGGTCTAAAAGTGTAAAAAAGGTATGTGTGATATTAAATGGAAATGAAATCTATTTTGATTAAAAAGCCTTCAAACAGTCGTTACTAATTGAAGGCACAGGGTATGTCGGAGTCGATTACTGTCGACTCCAATCCTTACTGGTTTATATTGCGATAACACTGATCAACAAAAAAAAAAAAATGTTTTTTTATTTGAAAAAAAAACCAGTAAGGACGCTATATTCAGCAAGGCTGAAGCTATAATACTTTTCACGTTGTGTCACTATAAAAAAAAATGATTAGTTTTTATGCCTCCCTAACAACATAACTGTAAGGTTTCAAGTCAATTGGTTAAAAAACAAAAAAGTTTTCCATACAACGGTTCAAGTTTTGCGATAAGTGGGCGTAGCCATGCCCATTTTTGATCAAAATAGTGGACAACTTTTTTGTTTTTCAACCAATTGACTTGAAATTTTAAAGTTATGTTCTTGGGGAGGAATGAAAACTATTTTGACCAAAAGTGGGCGTAGCCGCGCCCACTTATGGTGAAAATTGACCCGTTGTATGGAAAACATTTTTTAACCAATTGACTTGAAATTTTAAAGTTATGTTCTTAGGGAGGAATGAAAACTATTTTGATCAAAAGTGGGCGTAGCCACGCCCACTTATAGCTTAACTTGACGCTTTGTATGGAAAACTTTTTTGTTTTTTAACCAATTGACTTGAAACTTTACAGTTATGTTCTTAGGGAGGAATGAAAACTATTTTGACCAAAAGTGGGCGTAGCCACGCCCACTTATAGCAAAAATTGACCCGTTGTATGAAAAACTTTTTTGTTTTTCAACGAATTGACTTGAAACTTTACAGTTATGTTCTTAGGGAGGAATGAAAACTATTTTGACCAAAAGTGGGCGTGGCCACGCCCTTTTATAGCGAAATTTGACCCGTTGTATGGAAAACTTTTGTGTTTTTTCACCAGTTGACTTGAAACTTTACAGTTATGTTCTTAGGGAGGAATGAAAACAATTTTGACCGAAAGTGGGCGCGGCCACGCCCTTTTATAGCGAAAATTGACCCGTTGTATGGAAAACTTTTTTGTTTTTTAATCAATTGACTTGAAACTTTACAGTTATGTTCTTAGGGAGGAATGAAAACAATTTTGACCGAAAGTGGGCGCGGCCACGCCCTTTTATAGCGAAAATTGACCCGTTGTATGGAAAACTTTTTTGTTTTTTAATCAATTGACTTGAAACTTTACAGTTATGTTCTTAGGGAGGCATGAAAACTATTTTGACCCAAAGTGAGCGTAGCCACGCCCACTTCTAGCGAAATTTGACCCGTTGTATGGACAACTTTTTTGTTTTTCAACCAATTGACTTGAAACTATACAGTTATGTTCTTAGGGAGGCATGAAAACTATTTTGACCCAAAGTGAGCGTAGCCACGCCCACTTCTAGCGAAATTTGACCCGTTGCATGGACAACTTTTTTGTTTTTCAACCAATTGACTTGAAACCTTACAGTTATGTTGTTAGGGAGGCATGAAAACTATTCATTTAGTTTTTTAGTGACACAACGTGAAAAGTATTATAGCTTCAGCCTTGCTGAAGATAGCGTCCTTACTGGTTCTTCTTCTTTTCGTATGGGGGCTACCAGTGCCAGTGGTCCGATATGGCTGGATCCGACAAATGAGTTGACTGCACGAATAAGAAGTCTCTGTGCAAAATTTCAGCTCGATATCTTTAAAACTGTGGGAGGAGATTGTATATATACAGACAGACGGACAGACGGACATGGCTAAATCAACTCGTCTTGTCGTCCTGATCAAGAATATATATACTTTATATAATCGCAAGTGAATATTTCTGTGTGTTACAAACTTCAGCACAAAGTTATTATACTATTTCACATACGTGAAAAGTATAAAAATTAATTAAGTTTACAAGGTGATAAACTTTAAAGACATTATTTTGAAGATCTTTTCATTCGTTTTGCTTGCCTCAGTAGTCAGTAGGTCAGTAGTCGGTCTTGTGGACACTGGTGCTTCCGTAAGCTGTGCAGATATTTAGTGAAAGAATACCCCAACCTCAAGCCTTTCAAGACCTCTGTACGAACTGCTGATGGGAAGCAACCGAAGATAATGTGTAGGCTTGAAACCGAAGTTGAGTTTCGTGGAGTAGCTAAATCGTTGGTAATTTATATAATCCCGAGCCTTTCGCCAGACCTTTACTTAGGCTTTGATTTTTGGACAGCTTTTGGGCTGTTGCCTACACTTCAACCCTTGCTTTCTAAAAATTCACCAGAATGTATGGTCGACTCTATTGCTCGTGAATTGTCCCCTGGTCAGCCCGAACAAATACAAGCGGTAGACCGTTTTCCCTCTTATGCTGTGAATGGTTTAGGTCGTACACGACTCATAATATCGATGTAGGAGACGCAAAACCCATAAAGCAACGGCATTTTCCTGTTTCGCCAGCCATTGAAAAGCTGATGTATGAGGAAGTGGATCGTATGCTGAAACTCGGAGTGTTTGAAGAATCAAATAGCGCTTGGTCATCTCCGGTTGTCTTAGTTCGTAAACCTGGTAAGGTACGTTTGTGCCTTGATAGCCGCAAGGTAAATGAGGTAACCGTGAAAGATGCGTATCCTCTACCCAATATTGCAGGTATTTTGAGCAGGCTGCCAAAGGCAGAATTTATTTCAAGTCTCGACCTGAAAGACGCTTTCTGGCAGATTCCGTTAGACCCCGCGTAAGCAGATAAAACTGCGTTTACGCTCCCGGGTCGTCCCCTTTATCAGTTTCGTTTAATGCCATTTGGGCTATGTAGTGCACCCCAAACAATGTCGCGATTGATGGATCGTGTTATACCACCCCATTTGCGTACAAAAGATATTATTTACCTAGACGACTTGTTAATCGTCTCAGCGACGTTTGTACGTCGTTTGCAGGTGCTGAGCGAAGTTACTGATAGTCTGCGTTCCGCAAGTTTGACTATCAACGTAGGCAAATCGAAGTTCTGTTTGGTTGAGGTGAAATATTTAGGCCATATTGTGGGTAACGGTACGATAAAAACCGACCCCGAAAAAGTTTCCGCTGTTTCGAATTTTCCCGAACTTAGATCTGTTCGTCAGGTTAGAAGGTTTCTGGGAATGGCTGGTTGGTACCAAAAATTAATAAAGCATTATGCAGCAATTACGTCACCGCTGACGGATTTGCTGAAAGCCAATGGGAAGTTTGTGGTCACTGATGAAGCTTTGCAGGCGTTTCAAGAGTTAAAACTCCGGTTAAGCTCCGCTCCAGTGCTACACAGTGCCGATTTTTCCAAACCTTTTCCACTGCATTGTGATGCTAGTAAAACAGGAGTAGGAGCCGTGTTAGTGCAGACAAATGACATATGTGACGAGCTCCCTATTGCGTTCATATCGAAGAAATTAAATAAGTCGCAACGGAACTACTCTGTTACCGAGCAAGAATGCCTATCTGCAGTGTTAGCAGTGATGAAATTCCGGCCTTACATTGAAGGGAAAGATTTCACTATCATCACAGACCATGCGTCATTGAAGTGGCTCATGTCGCAAAGCGATTTCAGTTCGCACTTAGCGCGATGGGCCCTTAAATTGCAGCGGTACGATTTTAAAATCGAGCACCGCAAAGGTAGTCGAAATGTTGTACCCTATACTTTGTCCCGATCGTTCACCGAAGACTTGGCGGAGGTTGAATTTGATCGTGGGCTTTCCATAGATAGATGCAGTTCTTCACAGTTTTAAGTCCTTTAATTTACAAATTAAAATTGTGTTAACCAATTTTTGCAACACCTTTTATATTAAGTGAACAAAATTGTGTGTGCAAATATCGCCTAAAGTTTATTTCTATTTGCAAGGTCTTAATGATAGTGAGCAAATATCAAAATTGCAAATCGCGTCAGAAAATTGACGTTCGGTCAAATTGCCATCTAATAGCGTCAGCTTATAATCCAACGTTTTAATTAACATCAGTGCCGTTTTTACCAAATAGGTAAGAGTGATTTATTCGCAAAATAGTGCGATTCACTATTAACGTCACATTTCTTTGTTGGGTTTTGTTTTTCTTTGCAATTTTCATTGCTTGCGCAAAGAACTGCACCCAGTGCAGAGCCGCCATTGTGATCAGTGCTCGTGGTGACAGTTGTTCACGAGATTGGCTATCATCGGAGTTTTGTTTGATAAACGAACCCGTTAACATTTTGTCTGGCACCGTGTCGCAGAAGTCCGCGAACTGAACAATTGCATTTTTCTGCAGCGTGCCCTGCATCACGAAACCTGCGTAACACTGTTGTGAAGCATCGTTTTGTTCTATGTTCCTCGCCTAACGTGATGAGGAAACATCATCGTCGAATTCGACGTGTCTAATGGACCAACAACCTCTTGGATGCCTTTAGACAGTAGTTCAATGCTATTGTCAGTAGTTCATTCTTACCGTTTGAATGAACTACTTGTGACAAACTTTTCTTTTTATACCCTGTACACACACTGTGTATCAGGGTATATTAAGTTTGTTTGAGACGGTTTGTATGTAACGCATAGAAGGAGGGGAGGGGGACCCTATAAAGTATATATATTCTTGATCAGGATGACAAGACGAATTGATATAGCACTGTCTGTCCGTCCGTCCGTCCTCACCAATGGTTCTCGAAAACTATAAGAGCTAGAGACTTGAAATTTGGTGGATAGACTCGTGAGGTCAAACGCTAGATCAAGTTTGAAGGATTTTTTGCCACGCCCACTCCTTCCCGCCCATCGAGCACCACCCATTTTTTCAAAAGGCTGTAGCTCGAAAACCTGAAGAGTTAGAAACATGAAAATGAGTATGTCGACTCAGTATGTATAGCTCTACAAAACTGCATACCACATTTTTTCCCCTCCTCTTCGTTTCCCCTCAAAAAGTTGTTTTCTTAAAAATGCTGTATCTCCTAAACTATAATAGATACAATGCTGAAATTTGGTATGCAAACTCAGGTAACATACCTTTTTAAAACTGCATACAACAAACTACCACTTTCCCCGCAAAGACCAACACACTAAAATTTTGCAGCAATGCTTTGTAACAAAATCCGTACTAAAGCGCCATCTAATGGCAACATTGCACTGTGAGCCCTGCCTTACTATTAGCAAATACACAAACCATATCGTGGTACACTGCTTTTGCTGTTGGCGAATGTTTAACGTGTTATCAACATAGGTGTGTGTACAGGGTATTATATAGTTGAGAATACTCAACTATACCGCCCTTACTGGTTTTGTATACAATCGCGTTTTAGGACATGTTCACGCTTTGCTAGTGATAAATAAGTTTTGTATATTTTAATATTTAATATGAGTTTGATCTCTTTATTTCGATTCTTTTGTTAAATAATTCGATGAGCGAAGAAAATTTGTAATTTGCCTTGTTGAACTTAAAATTTGAAAAAAGCAAACGAAAAAGCTCCTATGAAATACTATTTGTAGTCGTAGCAAAAGCAAAATTTCGGTTGTTATCAGAAGCAAAGCAAATGACATTTTTTCAAGTATGCTATTGCTTTGACTATTACTACAGTAGCAACTGCTACGTATCTGCTATAGCTTTTAAAGTTAAAAATTCTGTTACTTAACATATTTCAAATTAATTTGCTTAGTACAAAAATATATAGCAGTCATAGCAGTCTAATATTTATATAGCAAACAAATCATCATTTAGTCAAAGCAATAGCATACTTGAAAAAATGTCGTTTGCTTTGCTTCTGATAACTACCGAAATTTTGCTTTTGCTACGACTACAAATAGTATTTCATAGGAGTTTTTTCGTTTGCTTTTTGCTTCGTGCTACAACCTAACTCAGTATCTAGCAGAGTCACAAAAACGAATTGTATATTTTGTGCTAAGTCTCCTGCTATTGCTATCTGTATTTCTAAATTTCAACAATTCCCATCGCGTTAGGAACATGCCTAACTCTCGTCAATCTTAGTTTTGTCCGCAATAAATAATAATGCTCAGTCTTTACTAGATAGTTTATACCGAGATCTTTCATCGCCATGCTAAAGTAAACGTTCATTTTTCCCAAAGGGGTCATTCCTTAAAATAACTGTTTTAAGTTTCTGGACTGGATGACCATGGTAGAGTGGGCACTGCAACTCGACAACACCTGCGTTTGCTGTCTCTGATCGAGACCTACCTCCAACTGGTGTACTTCCCCTTCCTCCAGGGTTACGTTGTAAAACGATTCCTTGCATTCACCCCCTTCTCCTCTTCCCAGCACGCTCCCTTAATTTAAGATTACCCGTAGCAAGCCCTATCGGCGTAGAGATGTCCGAAGCTCTCTTTTACAACGACCCCCACCCCAATACCGACGAGCCAGAGCAGGATCTTTCAAGCGTGCTAGCTTCGACTTCTCTAACGATCCCCATGCCTACAGTCAATTGTTCGTTGTACGCTACAAATATATTATTATTACCCGCTCAGTAGTGCCAGTGTTCTTTACAGTTCAAAAGTGGAATCAAGAACTATCTCCTTAAGCGAAGTGAGAAAATATATAAGCAGTGTTAAAGATAATAAAAACGATAGAAAAGACAATGAACGTTTCAGAAAAATTGAATAAAAACGATAAACTTAAATAAGCAATGCAATTTTGAGTTGTAAATTCAAATTGTGACGAAATCGTTCATCATCGTATATGTACATATGAAGCTCACAAGCTCTTGTAGAAACGACGCTCATCGTTTTGTCTCGCTCGCACACACACGATACTTCGATCGAAGAATCATCGTACGATTCCAACGAAACGAATTTGAATGTACAGACTGGCGCCGATTGCCTGATACATATAAAATTAACGGGAATCACCGAATGGAAGAAGCCACAACACATTTACTGTAGTTACGACCAAACGTAACGATCTTTCTATTTACTTCGTGGAAATAAAAAAGCTACGCACAACAACGAAAGTTTGCATGTACAGACATACGTCGACTCTACTGTACATGGCAAATTAAACGACCGAACAACGATCTTTCTATTTATTTCATAGAAATAGAGAAGCATCGCACCGAAAATCAGATCAACGGATCAGAATTCGCATACACGACAACGAAATTTTGCATGTACAGAGAAACGTCGAGTGTACTGTACATGACAAATTGAAACGCTACGATATTACAACGACACAACACGTTTACCGTGGTTACGAATAATAGCAGCGAAAATCTTACAAACCTTAACCGTAAGTAACGCAACGAAGAATTATGGCGAATATACACGATCTGAAAGTGGACCAATTGAACTTTCTCCTACGTGAGAGAGAACTTCCAACCGTTGGTACAAGAGATCAATTGATAGATGGATTGATAGATCATGAATCGTCCGATGAAATTGAGATTCCAACAACTCAAGCACACGCAACTGTTAACGACGTAACTATTACGGAACTGGAAGGACAGATGAAACAGTTATTTGATATGATGTCCCAACTGTTACAACGACAGACGGTCAACACAAACGCAACAACAAACAACGCAGAAGATCAAACGGCAACGATTGAAGCCAATAGCACACACAATTCAGGACAACAACGAGTACGACATGCAAATGATTCACCGATTTAGACGACGAACTATTCTATTACATCGCACCCTTTTACGCGACATGCTTCGGTAACCGAGATAGCGAATACGTTACCCGAATAAGATCCAACAAACGAAAACTCCATAACGATCGAACAGTTTATTGAACGCGTCAATAAAGCGGTAGATGCGTACCAGTGGGAAGAATAATTCCTAATGCTAGCCCTTTGTAGCCGTTTCAAAGGAGCAGCACGAATGTGGTTTGACGCCACTCCAACGTTATAGACGATATGGAACGACATAGCAAACGCACTACGCAACGAATTTGATTCAAAGCCGGACGAAGCTCAAATTCACTATGAAATGGCTAACTCGGTCAGACGACCAAAAGAAATCATAAAAGAGTATTGTTTTCGAATGTCATCGCTCGGAACCAGATACAACCTCACGGAAGCTGCTATTATACGATACACATGAACTGGTCTTAAGCACCGCGAACTCCAGCAAAGCATTGCTTCAACAAAATTTACAAGCATGAAACCGCTAAAAGTCACTATCAAAGATTTCTTCATCAATCGCGACAAGCTTTGCAACGAAAAATGAGAGAACGTTCTGAAACTCAACGAGCCTAAATTGGCACAAGGAAAAGCGACAAGCCCAAAGTCGACTTGTTATAATTGTGGTGAGGTAGGACATTTCGCGATTAAATGCTCTTTGCCACAAAAACGTCATCGATGCACAACATGCAACAAAGTTCATCCAAATAACGGAAATTGCACTAAGCCGGAAGCAACAATGCTATTGCAAAACAAATTAACGCTACACGACACAAGTGCAACATGCAAATAAAAGGCATTTGTGGTGGCATGCGCAACCTTAACGAATTGTTGTTTTTGGATCTACGCAAGTTTATATAGCCGATGATAACATTATACAACACGACTTTCTATTAGGTCAAGACGACATTGCTAATACCAGGACAACGCTTATAACACAGGCCAACAAGAAAAAACTTTTTGAATAATTGTAACTAATTCCTATGTATTTTGGTGTGCTGATTCTGAAAATAGTGGACATAAAGTCGTATCACCCTCCAATTTCTTGCATTTCACGGAATTGTAAAAAACACGAAATTACTGTTTTTTAAACTTGTGTACAAGATACCTCAGAAACTACTGGACCGATCTTAATGAAATTTAACTAAGATATTCTTAGGAATGCAATCTATCATGTACAAAAGGAGTTTTTTGATTGAGGGCCCCCTTCAAAAGTTATACACTTTTAAACCTCAATAAATCAAGAAAAAAAAGTTTAGTCTTTAAATAGCTGTACATTTTACAAAAAAAAACTTTTAATTTTTTCCTCTATGCTACTCTCTTTGTAGTTATTTCCTGAATGAAATGACGCTCCCTTTGTTCTATTCCGACAATTGGTGACCGAGATATCAGGTATACCACCAACGTATGTTATGGTTGTATCGAAAATCTTGGGAAATGGTATAAAAAAAAAAATAATGGCTTTTAAACAACAAAACAGTTGAAGTAGCCATGGTATGTTTATTTATACATATTCATTTTAAATTTGTTACAACAAAATTATGAACTGTAAAGTAGAGAGAAAATCCTTGTTGGTTGTGTACACGATATTTCAGTCAGCAATCGACGGAAAAATACTAACGGACCGTCATTTTACGCAGGAAATAACTACAAATAGAGTAGCATAGAGGAAAAAATTAAAAGTTTTTTTTTGTAAAATGTACAGCTATTTAAAGACTAAACTTTTTTTTCTTGAATTATTGAGGTTTAAAAGTGTATAACTTTTGAAGGGAGCCCTCAATCAAAAAACTCCTTTTGTACATGATAGATTGCATTCCTAAGAATATCTTAGTTAAATTTCATTAAGATCGGTCCAGTAGTTTCTGAGGTATCTTGTACACAAGTTTAAAAAACAGTAATTTCGTGTTTTTTACAATTCCGTGAAATGCAAGAAATTGGAGGGTGATACGACTTTATGTCCACTATTTTCAGAATCAGCACACCAAAATACATAGGAATTAGTTGCAATTATTCAAAAAGTTTTTACAAACGGTATTTTTGTCGGCCTGTGTAATTAAAAAAGGAACCACAACGTTTGAGAAGAAACGAGTTCAGCACGATTCGAATCGCGACAAGTTTTCCAAACTTTTGTCGAATATCAACGACGACGCATAAAAGAACCAAATGAAGAACCTCTTAGATGACTACACCGATATATTCGCAATAGGTTCACAAGGCATTGGTAAAACAAATATTGTCGAAGCGAAAATTGTTATAAGGTGCGTTTCATATTTATAAGACACATCAATATTTGTTTATATTTTCCGTATTTTGTTAAGTAGGAAGCTTAAATTCGAAACAGATATTTTAAATCGTAAATTTAACAGAATCCAAGTGATGTTTTTCAAACTTAAAAAAAAAAACTTTAAGAATATTAAGCAAATACTGATTTTCGACCGTTTCATATTTATAAGACACTTTGGTTTTTAAGTCGATATTAATTATGAAGATAAACCAAATTCAATTTTATTCTTTTGTGAAGGTTCCATTTGCCTTTAGAAACACTAAACAAACGTTTTTTCATTGAGTCTGTCAATGTTTTCAACAATGGCACTTCAAGACTTTCCCACGCTCTCTTGATGACCGATTTCTGCTCATTACTGTATTAAACTGGCGGTTATTGGCATAAACTCCTCCAACTAATATTTCCCATATATTCTGGATGAGATTCAAGTTTAGGGGTATGCTGTCCATGCCATAGTTTCAAAGGAATTAACTCTCATAAAGCATTGAGTCTCTGTGCTCACATGTATTCTGGCATTATGTTGTTGGAAATCATAAGAATTCTATCTGCTTTCGAGGTGAAATGGCCAAAGTCTATTTTCGAGAAATGTTGTGTACTCTTGGCTATTCATGCGCGTCGAAGTAAATTGGGTATACAGCGTCCCGGCCGATTAAAAGTATCGTGTACTATAGCAGATCCACCACTAAAGTTGCGCTTTAAAACCAACAACGGTTTCTTATAAAGATCTCGCCAATATAAATGAAATCTGTCAGGTCCATCCAGATTCCATTTATTATATTCAGGACATGAATATGTTTTTATAGCGAATGGTAGATCATGTGCTCATACTCACATTATCCCAATCAATTGCAATGTTTCTTTTTGCAAATTCAAATCGTGACTGCTTATGACGAGGCAGTAGATTAGGAACTTTTATCATTATTGCTGGTATGGTGTATGGGAAACGTCGTAGTGTCCACCAAATCGTTGTATTTGACACTTTAATGCCGACAAGTGCCTTTAAATTAGATCATGATGTTATTGAATTCGACGGATTTTTTAGAATAATCCTGTTTTCACGGTCGGTCAAAACTCGACTGTGTACGGAACGTTTAATGGTGTTGTTATTATTTGGATTCTGAAAAAATTTCCTAAAAAAACATCAACTTTTTCCCATTTTATTGGATATTTGTGACAAGTTCAGTCTACAGTTTTTGTAAGCCTATATTTGTCCTTTTTTGATCATCAGTCAATGGGTAATTAAGCCGTATTATGACTAATTAAATTAAATAGCAAATCCGAATAAAAAAACTATCAAAACAAAGCGTCAAAAACGTTTTTTCGATTAACATAACGGTACTTTCTTCTAAAGCTAAAGCTAATGGTATTTCTTAGAAGCTATGAATAAGCAATAAAATTGGCATTTAAATAAAATGTTTATATGACTTGTAAATTTTTTTTTTTTTTTTTTTGCAAAAACTTTGAAAATCAAAAGTATCTTATAAATATGAAACGCACTTTAGAAAGCAACGGAGTCATCGCGCAATCACTTTACCGTATCCCCGAGCCGAAGAGGGAAATCGTAAACAACATTGTAACCGAATAACTGTAACGTGACATAATCACTGAATCTACATCTGATTATGCAAGCCCAGTCGTACTTACAAGAAAACAGAACGGGAGTGATAGACTTTGCATCGACTACTGACGACTGAACAAAATAACGAAGAAAGAAATGTTTCCAGTCCCCAACATCGAAGAAAGTTTGCAACAAGTACAGGCTACACCCATTTTACAATGCTCGACTTGAATAGCGGATACTACCAAATTTCAGTATCACCAGAATGCCGTAAGTTCACCGCATTCATTACGCCAGATGGGTTTAGCAGCATTTAACCGCCTCATGGCAGAACTGCGGAAACGTGTTATAAAAGGCGATATGATTCACTACATGGATGATATCTTGATTAGCAGCAACTCGTTCGACGAATTGTATGAAAAACTAGCACGACTACCCGACGTACTACACAAGTGTGGCTTAACACTAAATATCGAGAAATGCGAAATGTATAAGCAAACCATTTCATTTTTGGGTCATCAACTACATCCAAATGGGATCAGCCCTGGAAGAATCAAAACACACGCTATTGAATTTTACCCTCAACCGAAAAACGCCTCCGATATTTGCAAGTTTTTAGGACTCAGCAGCATTTTCCAAAAGTTCGTTGCAGGATATTCAATAATATCTGAATCACTTCGCAGTCTTTTACGAAAAAAAAAACAAATGGACTCAACAACAAGACGACGCATTCAACGAATTGAAAAAACGCTTGACATCAAAACCAACAATTGTCAGCTATCGTGTTGACGCAGAACTCGAACTTCAAACCGACGCCAGCGCTATTGGACTAGCTAGCTTACTGCTGCAGAATGAAAATGAGCATATGCAAGCGATTGCCTACTTTAGCAGGTCTACGTCAGACAATGAGAAAAAGTTTCATAGTTATGAACTTGAAGCATTCGCCGTAGTCGAGTCATTGGAACGCTTCAAATACTATATCTACGGAAAAAGAATGAAAGTGGTGTCAGATTGTAGTGCCCTAAAATCGACAATGGCAAAACGTGAACTGATACCAAGAATCGCCAGGTGGTGGCTGCGAATTCAGGAGTTCGATATTGAAGTTGTACATCGTTCAAGTACCCGTATGGAACATGTCGACGCTTTAAGCAGAGCACCGTACGAAGAATCGCATGATCTCGATGTAGCAGACATGAAGATAATGAAGCAGAAGGAAGAAGCAGACTAGATTTATAGCATGAAATTGCAAGATCCATGCATACAAAATATCGTTAAAGAAATGTATCCAGAAACAGAAAACGCCGATTACGTTATTGAACTGGGATGACTATATCGAAAGCATAACGACAAATTACTCTGGGTGGTACCAAGACAACTACGCTATCACATTCTACACGAAAGTCATGACAAGGTGGGCCATATGAGTGTTGAAAAGACGATGAACCGAATACTTAACACCTTTTGGTTCCCACGAATGCGAAACTATGTGAAGAGATACATAAAATCGTGCATCGGATGCGCGTTTCATAAAAATCCAAATTGCCGACAAGAAGCCCAATATCATTACGATGACATCAAGCCCATTCCGTTTGCCATCGTTCAACTTTAGCATTTGTGTCCGTTTCCCCGAAGTACCAAGCGTAACGAACACATCCTGGTTATCGTTGACGCTTTTACAAAGTTTACTATTGTTCGCGCCGTAAAGAGTGCAGCAACTAAACATGTCATCGATACGCTGTTAGAACTGACGAGCTACGTTGGTATGCCAGAACGTATAGTATCAGATCGTGGTACTGCATTCACTTCAAAAGAGTACGAAAAATTCTGCAAGGATAACAATGTTAAACGAATCTTAAACGCCGTTCGTACCCCTCGCGTAAATGGACAGGTCGAACGCATGAACCGCATTATCTTGTCCATGTTATTACCTTCTACGGATAATCCTAATCGTTGGGGCAGCCAGTTACGTGCGATACAATGGAGCATCAACACAATGATCAACTAAACCACCGGATGCTCAGCACAACAGCTCTTGTATGGATATCAACCGCGCGATATACTACAAAATCATTTAGTACAAGCACTACATGATGACGACTGTCAAATGTTAAATGATGACGAGTTACACCAGCTTCTAATCGAAACAGCTCAACGAATCAATGATCACCGTGCACAAGCCAAGAAGAAGTATGACGAAAAACATGCTTAACCAAAAATCTACGCAAAAGGTGATCTCGTCTTAACAACCAATAAACCGGCTTACAAAAGTGTTACCCAAAGATCGATATGCCATCGAAGATCTGCCACACGCACAGCGAACGCAACGTCATAACCACTCTGTATTTTCATCCGATAAATTATAGCCATGGTGCCAACTACCTCCAGACGACTTGGATGGGAATGACGAAAACAACGAAGATGATATCAACGATGACTATTCGCCACAATACGAATCTAGCGAGGACACGTCGAAAGTCAGGATAGCATAATGTAATAAATACATTATTATTAACCGCTCAGTAGTGCCAGTGTTCTTTACACATATGACTGCTAGACAAGGTGAGTAAAATACTGGAGCATGTTGTATGTGGCGGAGTCGATGAAACAAAAACAACAATTTTGCCTTAATGTCCGAGAATTCATAAATTCATCAAAAACAGGATTCAAAGGCAACTATATTGCCTGGTGGTTAAACTTAAAGCTGGAAACGCTTTTAACTCGGCATTCAGTAACAACGAGCGCGATAGGTGGATTTGAGCGATTGGCGTGAAAGTCGAATTCGCGTAAGTCGGGGTTCACTTTACATATAAAGTATGTTTATCGGGTCCGGAGTTAAAAGAAAACAATAATTTGGAAGAAAAATGTTTAATAAAGTGTAAGATAATAAACAGAGCTCGTAAAATATGGTCAAGCAATTTTTTCAAAGCTGTCTGGTGACGACGAAAACAGAAAAATATGAAGTAGTCTTGCTCACTCTCAGAACAGAATACTTTTTTTTGTTTCGTTCGTGTTCTCTGTCTAGTGTTTTTGACTGAGCAAAACACAGGAAAGTGTCTGGCTATGACAGCTCAAACAAAGACACATTATCTTGCTTTAATGAAATATGTGTCTTATAATGAGCAAAACGACTAAAGTGTTAACAAAAAGTGTCTTTCTATATACAATGTAAAACAAGTGTATGCAGCTATATAAGGTGTTTGACCGTCAATCTTATGCATAACTCATATAAAGATATTTCGAAAGATTTCGAGCGACTTAACGAAAAATTTAAGACAGTTGAACCTTCCCCGAAGCGAAAAAGGCAACATCCGCCGCTCAAGATTTCTATTCCGACAACCTTAAGTCTTCCGGATGAGACTACAAATTTCTTTTCGCCTCTTCCGTCACCTAATCTTCCGATTGTTGTCACAGTGTCAGAAGGTTCATATGCTTCCGTTGCCAAAAACAACATTGCGGTTCCTTCCGAAGTTATTCATACCACTTCTGGAAGTAATCTCCCTCGTGGTGATCAAGAGCCAAAAAAACTTGTTGTTGTACCACATGCGCCCCATAAGAAATTCATTTTTCTTTCACGCTTAGCAGCTGATACTTCGGAAAGTGATGTAAACCACTTTATCAGCTCCAAGATGAAATCTGTCACAAATTTAACAATCTCCAAATTTAAATTAAACACAACGCGATCAATTTCATCCTTCAAAATTTCAGTGCCAGAATCCTTCTTCAACGTTTTAGTTGACTCAAATTTCTGGCCTGATGGTTGCGTTGTGCACGAGTTCAAATTTAAAGACCGTACTAATTCGGTAAACACGGTCAAGCCATCGGGGTCAAAAAACTAATTAATTCTTCTAGTACCCCTTCAGTTTTGACGGTAAATTTTCAAAATGTCAGAGGGTTAAACTCAAAACTAACTTCTCTTTATTTAAAAAGTTTTTCATTATCTTCTGATATTATTGTCTTTGTCGAAACTTGGCGTCGCCCTGATGTTTTAAATTCGGAACTACTTTCTGACAGCTTTATTAATTTTCGTAAAGATCGTCTTGGCAAAATTGGTGATCGAGTCTTAATCTCTGTCGCTGTTCAACACACATCGGAACAAATTTGTGTGATAGGTACTGATGATATTGAGCTGATATGCGTTAAAATAACTCTTGCAAAGACTCGCGTTTTCATTACGTGCTCCTACATTCCACCACAATCAGAAGTATCAGTATATTCAGCGCATATAAACGCTATTCAATCTATTCAAGACTTGGTTAAGGACTCAGATATGATGCTGGTCTGTGGAGACTTCAACCTCCCTCATCTTTCTTGGATTGCATCCGACAATTCAAATATAGTAACTCCCTTGTCTAGTAATGAATTTATTGATTCTTTACTTGAATCATCGTTTAACCAAATAAACAGCATACAAAATTCTAAGAATCGTATTCTAGATCTTGTTTTCATTAATAACATTGAGGGTGCATTACTTTGCAGATCTCCTCCAATTGCACAACCTGAAAACTCTTGCCACCCAACGTTGGAGCTTGCGATTACACTAAACTTACTAACACATCCTCGTCAAAATCCTACTGGTTCCAAACCTAATCGTGTATTTTGCTTCAGAAAAACCGATTTTGAACGTCTTGGTCATTTGCTTTCTAACATACATTCATAACACGTCCAACATTGAAAGAGCAATAGAGTTTTTTAACGCAACTATGTATAAACTGCTTTAATTGTGCGTACCAAGAGTTAAGATTGTTACACAACAAAATAAACCGCCGTGGTGAATTATCTCGTCTAAAGAACTTAAAAAATAGATTATATAAAAAATATAAGAGAATCGATTCTCTTGTTGATTACGCAAACTATACAACAGTTCGCTATAGATTCACTTTATGTAACAAAAGAAATTATGATTTATATTTAGTTAAATTAAAATCCAATATATACCGTGACCCAAAAAATGTTTTTAATATCATCAAATACAAGTCTAATTCCAATTCATTTTCTTCATGTATGAAACACAATGGTGTGGAAGAAAGTGATGATGCAACGATATCCGACCTCTTTGCTGAATTTGTCCAAAGCACCTATAATGACTATTCATACCAAAACGGTACTTACCCATACTTAATCAATGATCGAAATAATATAAATGTGCCGGTAATTGAAAATGACACTGTTCTTAGACACTTAAAATTAATTAAACCATCTTTTACGGCTGGTCCAGATAGTGTTCCTAGTTGCGTTTTGAAGCACTGTGCCGAGATGTTGTTTATTCCATTATGTAAGCTTTTTAACATGTCGTTAAATTCTTCTATTGTACCCAAACTTGGAAAGAGTCTTACATTATACCCCTTTATAAAAAAGGCAGTAAGGTAGACATCTCGAATTACAGAGGCATTGCAAAGCTATGTGCTATTCCAAAACTGTTTGAACAGATCATTACGGAACAGCTACAGCACTTTGTGCCATCACTTCTAAATTTGTCTAAGCATGGCTTTCTCAAGAAATGGTCAACGGTAACTAACTTATTAGAATTCACTTCAATTGTCAATCGAAATTTCTCGTCCAGCTGCCAAACCGATATTGTGTACACTGATTTCAGCAAAACATTTGATTGTGTTTGTCACTCTCTGCTTTTAATAAAACTCGAAACCTATGGTTTTCCACCATCGTTAGTCCATTGGCTGTCGTCTTATCTTGAATCTTGAACACAATGTGTTCTTATTAAAACATCGGTTTCGAGACGAATTTTTGTTACTTCAGGGGTTCCTCAAGGTAGTCACCTTGGCCCCTTATTGTTTAATATATTTATTAATGACTTGCCTACTCTGATCAAACACAGCCATGTTTTAATGTATGCTGATGACGTGAAGTTATGTCTAACCGTTAATTCTATAGATCAGCAGAATCTGCTTCAGTCTGATCTTGACTCTCTCTCTAACAATGGTGTGCTGTAAACAATTTATTGTTGTACAGTGATAAATGCAAGCTTATGTCATTTTATAGAAAAAAAACTAATTGTTTGCTCGTACAAGTTAAATAATTTGTACCTTGAACGTATCTCTCAGTTTAATGACCTTGGTGTTTTGATGGATCCAAAACTTCATTTCGCCTCACATATTTTGCTGTCCGAAAATAAGGCTAAAGGCGTACTGGGTTTCATCAAAAGATGGTCCAAGGAATTTAATGACCCGTGCACATCTAAATTGCTTTACACTTCTTTAGTACAGCGCATTTTGGAATATGCATCGTGTGTTTGGGATCCTCAGTGCGAAAAGTATAAGAACTAAATTGAGTCTGTTCAGAAACAGTTTTTTCTGTTTGCTTTTAGGAATCTACACTGGGACCCCTGTGTTCACCTTCCTCCCTATAGTAGTCGGTTGAAGCTTATTAATTTACCAACATTGGCTAGTCGTAGAACTATGCTTGGTAGTCTGTTCTTGCATAACTTAATTAATGGCTTAATATTCTCTCGGACATTGTTGGCGTATATACAGTGCAATGTCCCCGCTAGAGTAACCAGATATTTTAGTCCAATCTGTCTCAGTACCTGTAGATCGACATATTTAGAGCATGACTTGTTTCGTGTTTTATGTAGGTATTATAACAGATATTTTAGTTTAATTGAGAATTGCTCCTCTACTAACCTTATAAAACATAGTATTCTAACGTATTTAAATAGGTAAAAAAATTTTTTTTCAATCGAAGTATATAAAATGTTATGTTAACTTAAAACCAGCAAGGACACTATCTTCAGCAAGGCTGAAGCTATAATACTTTTCAAGTTGTGTCACTATCAAAAAAAACTAAATGAATAGTTTTCATGCCTCCCTAACAACATAACTGTAAAATTTCAAGTCAATTGGTTAAAAATCAAAAAAGTTTTCCTTACAATTGTTCAAGTTTCACTATAAGTGGGCGTGGCCATGCCCACTTTTGGTCAAAAACGTTTTCATTCCTCCCTAAGAACATAACTGTAAAATTTCAAGTCAATTGGTTAAAAAACAAAAAAGTTCTCCATACAACGACATGAATATTGCTTCTCTTCCTCTTCTTCATTTTGTATGGGGGCTACCAGTTCCAGTTGCCCGATCTCAATGAAACTTTCAGGCATGTAGTCGGACTATGTAGAACTACTATGTTGAAAATTTCAGCACTGTATCATACAAAACAAAAAAGTTTTCCATACAACGATTCAAGTTTTGTTCACTTTTCTTCTTCTTTTCGTATGGGGGCTACCAGTTCCAGTAGTCCGATATGGCTGGATCCGACAAATGAGTTGAAAGCACAAATATGAAGTCTCTGTCAATTTCAGCTCGATATCTTCAAAACTGTGGGAGGAGATTGCATATATACAGACAGACGGACAGACGGACATGGCTAAATCAACTCGTCTTGTCGTCCTAATCAAGAATATATATACTTTATATAGTCGCAAGTGAATATTTCGATCTGTTACAAACTTTAGCACAAAGTTAATACACTATTTCACATACGTGAAAAGTATAAAAATGCTTAGACTTCCGACCTTTGATGGAACATCGGAAGATTTGTACGACTTCATAGGGAACGTAGAAGAAGTCCTTGAATTTGTGCGAGATACCGATAAAACTCCATATGGCGCAATTCTACAACGCATCATACGAAACAAGATCATAGGCAATGCAAGTAGAACCCTTAAGCTACAAGGAACTCCGATTATTTGGGGAGACATAAAAAAGTGCCTAACAAATTTTTCCAACACCAGATCGGAAGACGAATTATTTCGAGAACTGCATAGAGCAACTCAAGGCAACAAATCTGTAAAAAGGTTTTACGAAGAAATTACGGAGGTTCAGGCAACTATTAATAATAGCGTTGTGACAAACAATGATAATCTTGAAGTAATTAGCGCAAAAAAAGAGCTTTACTTCTCAGCAGGCTTAAAGGCTTTCCTTAAAAGACTAAATGACCTTCTGGGGGTCATCATTAGGTCAATGAAACCAGAAAGTTTAAACCAAGCATTCGAATATTGCCGACAAGAGCAACATATATACACTATAATATAATTGAATAAAATGTGGAAAAACATTTAGATTTTTCCATTTTTATGAAGATGATTACACAATGTTCAAAAGTGCCAGTTTTGATCGTTAAATTTTTTTCGTCAACTTTGAACAAACGGGACGGAAAAACCACTCAATGGATCGATCTGACAATTTACATGATTATTGGGGGTACTAAGAGGTGTAAAAAAACCGTAAAGTATTCTCATTCCGATTAGTGGTTCCTAAGATGTAGTGAAATAACGGTAACAAGTCAAAAAGACAGTTTTTTTTGACATTTTTTCAACTTGAAATTGAAAATGTTAAAAAATTTGGTTCTCCATACGTCTTAATTGGTTCTTTTAGGACATTTCCTCTTGTTTTGAAAATTGTATTCCCCATTCATGTATCTTTATTTTTTGCGGAGATATGGATGGTTAAAATCAAAAGAATTTTTTTTATTCAACTTTGAATATCTCAGCGAAAAAAACCGTTGCAAGGATCGGAAAAATGCAAATTTAAGCTGAATTAACAGGCTATCTGACCAATACAATGGTTTACCTAAACAAAAATCACGAAAACCAATGCAACAAGTCAAAAAAGACAAAAAATTTTGCAATTTTTTTTTCTCGCAATTTTAAGGATTACATCAAACCCGTTACTTTTAAAATTTTTGGGAAAAAGATTCAAAAACAAGAAATTAAAAGCTATAAAATCTTCTTTCAGAGTTTGTCGATACGACCAATACCTACAAAGTTACAGACTGCCAAAAATAAGTCCAAAATCGAAATTTTTTAAGTGGTGTGTTAATTTTTTTTCTTAGTGTATTTTGAAAAGAAAAGGCAAGAAATTAGGTACACCTCTTACAACTACGGCGATAATCCATCCCCATTATCAAATAGCCAGACGTAACAACGCTAACAACAACAATCACGGCTATAGCAAACCACTTTACCAAAACCACCCAATCAAGGACAATCCGGCAACAATATAAACAGTCAACGCAATCATTACACACAAAACCAATACCGGCGTAACGACAACCAGATGAACCAACAACAAATTCCGGCAATTATGCCACCGAAAAGGAACGAACTGACAAATCCACAACTCTAACGAAGCAGTCGACCAAAAGTTCAGGAAGAAGCCCTTATTCCAACAACCAAGAACTTAACAATATCCATCCCGATCAGCAGAACGACGTGGAGGGGCTATGTAATATTGATGATGATACAAATTTTCACATACCAGCCTCGAGAAGTCAACGGGATACCTGAATTCGGAAAAACACGGCTCCTCCTTACCATTCATCATAATACACCAATTTAAAGAACACCCACTGAAATTTCTAATTGACTCAGGACCAACTGCATCATTCATAAATCCGAAACTAATTCCCACTGAAGCTCAACAAGATCTTGCACACCCAGTCACAATTAAAACGATACTAAGCGAACATCAACTAACGAAGAGGGTGGTTTTACTCATTTTCTACGAATTCAACACCGAAAGAAATTTCCAATTTCTTTTATTCAAATTTCATCCATTTTTTGATGGGCTACTAGGGGTGGATGCACTTGTCACCCTAAAAGCAGTTATTGATCTTGATAACCGATTTTTAAAAACCAAGCATGCCAACTTACCAATCCACACGAAAACATGTATAGTCAGTAAGCCGCACATAATACCTGCCATGACTAAAGTAATAGTACCTTTGCCGGTAGATATGGAAAATGGATCCTTTCTTTATGCCAACACGTCAACAGCTGATAGTTTACTGATTCATGCGGGCTTATACTCAGCAAAAAATTACGTAGCTTATATGGAAGTCATGAACACCTCAGAAGACGAAAAAATCCTCTACGTAGAGCAACCAATTAAATCTAAACCAATCATAGAACACAATTATATAGATATAAATAATGTTTCATTAAGCGAAGAAAATCATTACGATAACGCTCACGACCTTCCGGTTAAAATTAGAACAGACAATCTAAACTCGGAAGAGAAAAGAGATATCATAAAAACTTGTAAGAACTTTACTGACCTTTTTTACAAAGACAATGATGCGTTCACATTCAGCAACAAAATTAAACATAGAATAATAACAACAGACGATACACCTATTTATACGAAGTCGGTCAGATACCCATATGCACAAAAGCAAGAGGTGAAGCATCAAATAGATAGCATGCTCAAGCAGGGAATTATTAAACATAGCTACTCACCATGGAGCTCACCCATATGGGTAGTTCCCAAAAAGACCGGCATTGATGGAAAACGTAATTGGCGTCTCGTCATTGATTACCGACAATTAAATGAGGAGACCATATCCGACAGGTATCCAATTCCTAATATAATCAATTTACTACTCCCGACTTGACCTTAAGAGTGGATTTCTCCAAATCGAAATAGACAGAAGAGACATAGCTAAGACAGCATTTACGGTTGATAACGGCCATTACGAATTTGTTAGAAGGCCGTTTGGTCTAAAAAACGCGCCATCAACATTTCAAAGGGCAATGGATAACGTACTAAAAGACCTAATCGGAAAAACATATTTAGTCTATTTAGACAATATAATAATTTTCTCCACATCCTTGCAAGACCACATTATTAACCTTAAGGAAGTCTTCTCCGCACTAAGACAAGCCAACTTTAAAATACAAATGGACAAATGCGAGTTCCTACAAAAAGAAATTGAATTCCTTGGGTATATTGTAACTCCTGAAGGAATAAAGCCAAACCCGGACAAAATCGAAGCAATCCAAAAATTCCCTGTCCCAAAAACTATCACCCAAATAAAATCCTTTCTTGGACTTATGTGTTATCGGAAATTCATTCAAGATTTCGCCAAATTAGCAAAACCGCTCACCCAATGTTTAAAAAAGGGAAGTAAAATCATATACACAAAGGACTACTTAGACGCATTTGAACATTGCAAAAATCTTCTATGCAATGATCCAATTTTACAGAGACAAGATTTCGCTAAGCCTTTTATCCTCACAACGAATGCTAGTAACATCGCTTTGGGAGCAATTCTCTCTCAAGGAAGTGTCAGTAATGACAAACCCGTATGCTTCGCCAGCCGAACCCTAACAAACACGGAGAAAAATTACTCTACGATAGAAAAGGAGCTACTAGCAATAGTGTGGGCAACTAAATATTTTCGCCCATATCTTTTTGGTATTAAATTTTATATCGTCACAGACCACAAACCTTTAATTTGGCTGATGAATCTGAAGGACCCTAATTCAAAATTAATCCGTTGGAAGCTTAGATTGGAAGAATTTGACTATGAAATCGTATATAAAAAGTGAACAACAAATCTAAACGCTGACGCACATAGCCGAATTGATATCAACATTAACGATGTGCACACAACCTTCGGCACCGCGGGAACTACGGTTCATTCAGCACTGGAGAGTTATTCGGATGGAATCCCCATATCGGAAAGACCATTGAACGAGTTCTCCTTACAATTACTAATCAAATTGGGACCAAAATATTCAAAAGTGGAAACTCCGTTCAAAAACAGAAAACGCTACCTATTCAAAGATAGAGACTTCGACGATAAAAAACTTGTCGGAATACTAAAGGAAACCCTGCAACCCAAGAAAAGCACCGCTATATTCGCGGAAGAAGAGATTTTCAGGAAAATACAAAAAATTTCTTCGAACAATTTCTCAACTAATCAAACATTTAAAGTTGTTAGATGCAAAAATATTCTCAAAGATATTATAGAAAACGACCAGCAGGAAAAAGCAATTCGAGAATATCACACTAACAATAATATATTTTCCGTAGATGCAAAATAAAATTAAACAAATTATAAATAACTGCGACACCTGCCATACTCAAAAATACGACAGACATCCCCAAAAACTCAAATTTGCTGTCCCTGAAACACCAGAAAAACCTTTAGATATTACACGCATAGACTTGTACGTTATCAATCAACAGAAGATATTGACAATAATAGATAAGTTTTCGAAATTTGGGGCAGCATACACAATCCCAAATAGAGATAGCATAAATGTTATAAATTCTCTGAAAAGATATATTGCGCACTTCGGAGTTCCGCGAAAAGTCGTATGTGACCAGGGCCCAGAATTTGCGTCCAGTATTTTTAAAGACTTCTGCAATCAATACGGGATAAACCTTCACATAACGTCATTCCAACAGTCTTCTAGCAATGCACCGGTAGAACAATTGCATTCGTCATTAACAGAAATATATAGAATAATATTAACAAAGAAAAAAGAACTCAAATTACCTATTTCACACGATGACACATTCTCCGAGTGCCTCATAACATATAACAATGCAATCCACTCGGCAACGAAACTAACGCCTAATGAATTATTCTTTGGAAAAACGTCAAATTTTAATAAGGAAGTAAAATTCAACAATGAAATCAAATCTCAATCCCATCAAACTAACTAACTACCAGAAGGAATTGTACCCACGAATCAAAAAAATATTGGAAAATAATACAAAGAAAATAATCACAAAGTTAAACAATGACAAATAGGATCCATTACCATTGTATTACGGAGACGTCGTCTATAGAAAAGAAAATAAACGTAACAAGATTACACCAAACTTCTTTAAACTGACTATAAAAGAGGATAATAAAAACAAAATAATAACATTTCAGAACCAAAAAATTCACAAAGCAAAGATAAAACGTAAAGTAATACTAAACCCGAACTCTTCTACTGATTCCACATCAAATGACAATCCCTAGACTACAAAACATCAACAACAAGAATAATTAATAATACTTAACAATAATAAGTACTAGAAATTGAAACATAACAACAAGGTCATCTATATGAAGAATCAGATCCTGTAAAATCTTGTCACGGACAACAATTTTTCCGAAATTCAGGCTTCAACCCAAGTATCCCACCTTATACCCACCATATCTAATAACCAGTAAGGACGCTATCTTCATCAAGGCTGAAGCTATAATACTTTTCACGTTGTGTCACTATAAAAAAAACTAAATGAATAGTGTTCATGCCTCCCTAACAACATAACTGTAAGGTTTCAAGTCAATTGGTTAAAAAACAAAAAAGTTTTCCATACAACGGGTCAATTTTCGCAATAAGTGGGCGTTGCTACGCCCACTTTTGGTCAAAATAGTTTTCATTCCTCCCTAAGAACATAACTGTAAAGTTTCAAGTCAATTGGTTAAAAAACAAAAAAGATTTCCATACAACGGGTCAATTTTCGCAATAAAAGGGCGTGGCTACGCCCACTTTTGGTCAAAATAGATTTCGTTCCTTCCTAAGAAGATAACTGTAAAGTTTCAAGTCAATTGGTTAAAAAACAAAAAAGTTTTCTTTTAATAGCGTGGACCAATTGCGTTAATATTGTGAAAGGTAAATATTTTCATATTAATGCGGGATATATAGGTCATATTTGATTGGAAATAACAATCAAATTTTTTAATTTTTGACACACAACCAATGTCATAAGAACTTGCTCTCTGTTTAGCAAGCAGCAGGCAGATCGTACAGCTGTTTCGGGAGTCGCCACACTCCTTCATCAGCGATCTTTTGCTTGACCACCAATCCATTTCAATATCTATTTATATTTATGCATTGCCGAAAACATTCTTGAGAAGTGTAAGAATGCAATGGTAATACAAGTACAGATTTTGATCGATAGATGGCCTTGTGATTGATTGGTTGGTGTCAAGGATCATTTTAAGCGCAAGTGGTGTCATTTTTCTGACTGGTCACTGCAATGAACCTTATGTTAATTAGATTCCAGCGTTGATAAGTTCAATGCTGAGTTTTTGTGTTTTTTTTGTTTTGAACTGCGGTATCTCCCCCACAGGAATTTATATTTGTTTTAATAGCGTGGACCAATTGCGTTAATATTGTGAAAGGTAAATATTTTCATATTAATGCGGGATATATAGGTCATATTTGATTGGAAATAACAATCAAATTTTTTAATTTTTGACACACAACCAATGTCACAAGAACTTGCTCTCTGTTTAGCAAGCAGCAGGCAGATCGTACAGCTGTTTCGGGAGTCGCCACACTCCTTCATCAGCGATCTTTTGCTTGACCACCAATCCATTTCAATATCTATTTATATTTATGCATTGCCGAAAACATTCTTGAGAAGTGTAAGAATGCAATGGTAATACAAGTACAGATTTTGATCGATAGATGGCCTTGTGATTGATTGGTTGGTGTCAAGGATCATTTTAAGCGCAAGTGGTGTCATTTTTCTGACTGGTCACTGCAATGAACCTTATGTTAATTAGATTCCAGCGTTGATAAGTTCAATGCTGAGTTTTTGTGTTTTTTTTTTGTTTTGAACTGCGGTATCTCCCCCACAGGAATTTATATTTGTTTTAATAGCGTGGACCAATTGCGTTAATATTGTGAAAGGTAAATATTTTCATATTAATGCGGGATATATAGGTCATATTTGATTGGAAATAACAATCAAATTTTTTAATTTTTGACACACAACCAATGTCACAAGAACTTGCTCTCTGTTTAGCAAGCAGCAGGCAGATCGTACAGCTGTTTCGGGAGTCGCCACACTCCTTCATCAGCGATCTTTTGCTTGACCACCAATCCATTTCAATATCTATTTATATTTATGCATTGCCGAAAACATTCTTGAGAAGTGTAAGAATGCAATGGTAATACAAGTACAGATTTTGATCGATAGATGGCCTTGTGATTGATTGGTTGGTGTCAAGGATCGAAACAGCTGTACGATCTGCCTGCTGCTTGCTAAACAGAGAGCAAGTTCTTGTGACATTGGTGGTGTGTCAAAAATTAAAAAATTTGATTGTTATTTCCAATCAAATATGACCTATATATCCCGCATTAATATGAAAATATTTACCTTTCACAATATTAACGCAATTGGTCCACGCTATTAAAACAAATATAAATTCCTGTGGGGGAGATACCGCAGTTCAAAACAAAAAAAAACACAAAAACTCAGCATTGAACTTATCAACGCTGGAATCTAATTAACATAAGGTTCATTGCAGTGACCAGTCAGAAAAATGACACCACTTGCGCTTAAAATGATCCTTGACACCAACCAATCAATCACAAGGCCATCTATCGATCAAAATCTGTACTTGTATTACCATTGCATTCTTACACTTCTCAAGAATGTTTTCGGCAATGCATAAATATAAATAGATATTGAAATGGATTGGTGGTCAAGCAAAAGATCGCTGATGAAGGAGTGTGGCGACTCCCGAAACAGCTGTACGATCTGCCTGCTGCTTGCTAAACAGAGAGCAAGTTCTTGTGACATTGGTTGTGTGTCAAAAATTAAAAAATTTGATTGTTATTTCCAATCAAATATGACCTATATATCCCGCATTAATATGAAAATATTTACCTTTCAAAAAAGTTTTCCATTCAACGGGTCAATTTTCTATAAGTGGGCGTGGCTACGCCCACTTTTGGTCAAAATAGTTTTCAATCCTCCCTAAGAACATAACTGTAAAGTTTCAAGTCAATTGGTTAAAAAACAAGAAAGTTTTCCATACAACGATTCAAGTTTTTTTCACTTTTCTTCTTCTTTTCGTGTGGTGGCTACCAGTTCCAGTGGTCCGATATAGCTGGATCCGACCAATGAGTTGATCGCACAAATAAGAAATTTCTGTGCAAAATTTCAGCTCGATATCTTCAAAACTGTGGGAGGAGATTGTATATATACAGACAGACGGACGGACAAAATGACGGACGGACAGACGGACAGATGGACATGGCTAAATCAACTCGTCTTGTCGTTCTGATCAAGAATATATATACTTTATATAGTCGGAAATGAATATTTCGATCTGTTACAAACTTCAGCACAAAGTTATTATACTGTTTCACATACGTGAAAAATATAAAAAATTACACAATATTAAAAGTTCCAACAAATCACTTATTTATTTAATAAGTTAGGGTATTAGAGCATTCATGAATCACCATTAGCCACCAATACGTCTGCAACAAAACGCTGGAAGATACAACACTCGAGAAATCCAACTGCTTCAGAAACTTCATTGCTTTCTGCGATCGCATTGGCTACAAAAATCTACCGTTCATACTCAACAAAAAGCAAACAATAATAAGTTTTCCTTATAGTAAACCACTCACAGTAACAGGGACAGTGCCGGATTTACAAATTTGCCGCCCGTAGGCTATTCAATTTTTTGCCGCCCCAACTTACTTTTGAAATTCAATTCGATAGTCAAGTTCACAATCATATTAATTATATTATTGAAAAATTTGTTAACAATCAGGTTAATGGTGACAAAGGAAACAATTAAGTTTTACATAATCTTTTTGCGAGATTTTAAATTCGCAAAATCGTTTATTATATCGTCGTATGGAATCTTGTTCATTAGATCTGACTCTATGCACAAAAGA
Source organism: Phortica okadai (assembly GCA_034638295.1). Lineage (NCBI taxonomy): Eukaryota > Metazoa > Arthropoda > Insecta > Diptera > Drosophilidae > Phortica > Phortica okadai. Next base: position 29,157,365 of record CM067849.1, on the reverse strand, counting down.
GAAAATGCGTTAAGCTTTTCTTGACTTAAATGAGATCGTAGATAGTTTTTTTCCCGCTTCAAGAAAAGCTTCTCTCACCTGAACAATTTGTCACTGGTGTACATAGAGCCATGCGAAGTGATACATCCAAGTTTGGATAAATGTTCTCCAAATTCTGTGTTCGCAGGAACAAAGAGAGACTTTTTAACGAGCCAGAATCTGGTTTTATCAAAATTCTTTGAGATGAAAGATGGCACTGAAAATGTACGCATTCCTAAACTAAATCAGGTTCTAAATCACTAGGATACATTTTTTCCAATGAAATGGCTTTTTCCTTCAAGGTCGATGGTAACAGTTCATTCATTTTAGTTAGAAATGAAAACTTCTCGTTAAATCCGTTGTATGCCTTTTGCCGTTTTTCTAACTCGGACACGAGTCTATCTATGAGAACGAGAAACGTGTTAATCCTGAAAGATTCACTCGCAGTCATGGCAATATCTTCTTCCGATGTTTCATCAAATCTTTTTTTTCTTGTCGGTTGTCTTTTTCCTATCTCTGATGTATATTGCTTCGTTACGCTTAATTCTATCGCTTTTTCTTCGAAATATTTGAAATTGTCTCGTTCAGCTACGAAAAAGGTACGGAGTGATTCGTAAAGATCGGTAACGGTGATCAAATCTGCGGTGGAAGCTTGAACCAGTAACTTTTTTCAGACCTTTTTTTTTGTCCTCCTGTAGAGTTAACGTTTTGTAGATAGCAGTGTTTGGTACTTAACCGTCGATATTTAAGTTTAATAAAACAAAAAATTTTATGTTCTACGCAAACCTTCCTAAACAGCGTCAAGTTAAATTACTGATGATTTATTATGGTAATACATTACAATTACTTACCTATATATACGTATTGTATGCACCAATTATATGATGTTCTGAAATTAGTCATACAATCCACTAAACACTCTATTTATTTATAGCATACAACCAAATAAACTTGCTCTCTAAATGCGAATATTAATACGTACTTATTAGAAATTGCAGGACGCATTAATGAGGTGACTTTTGATTTGTTTTTGTTTTGAAGTAAATACGGGACGGGACTTCCGCGCTTGTTTTGCCGCCCTATATCTATCTTTCTCACTCTCGAACTCAATGCCTATGCCCCCACATCGGCTTCCGCACGCGACAACCCGATAGACCCTGTAGCATATTCTTGGTTAACGGATTGATCCGTTAATCTCGGGCCAACTTGTTGAAAAGCAGAAAATGACAATTTTTAGTTGTTTTCTATGAAAAAGTGGCTGTACTTTCGGAAGAATTGAATATTAAAATGTCGTACGTTATTTGGCCACCTTACTCAGCATAGACCATTCTCCCCATATTACCACATTTGTAAAGATTACTCGTATGTTAGAAGCAATCACGCAACATGTAAATTGTAATTAATATTGAAACGCCAATGGAATATTTAAAAAATTCATGATCGTCTACCAATATTTTACAGTGCCTTTAGTAATCTTTTATATACGGAAAAAAAAGTAATGTGCCAAATTTGCCGCCCCCAAAAATCTGCCGCCCTAGGCTCCAGCCTACTCAGCCTATTGGTAAATTCAGCACTGAACAGGGATTATAATGCGCATCAACTTTGCTGCTTCTTCACTTTATGGTCTGTAATTCTTGAGAATTATATTGTGCATCAACTTTGCTGCTTCGTCAACTTTTAAACTGTATATTTCGAGTAATTGTAAAGCAGGCTATCCATTGTCGAATTTGTTTGGTAAACTGTTCGTCGAACAAAAATACATTTTGCCACTAACGACAAATATATTCGTATCAAACACAGTCAAGATAGAATAATTTCTATTTTTCTCGAACAAAACATCAAACACAAAATTTGGAACAAACACTACCACCAACGACGAATATTTCGTCAAACTAAACAAATTTGTCCCAGTGGACAAAATTCTCGTTAACGATATCGTAAACGAACGTTTTGCGATACTCAACCGGACAAAACTATCGTAAATGGAATAATAGAAGTTTTTAAAGATCAAGGGGTGCAGCCACGCCCATGTTGTAATTTATTTTAAAGAAAGCAATGCAATCCCATTTTTAAGTTTTACTCTATAAGAGTGGTGCTACGATTTTATGTCCGATTCTTATATATCTCTGGAATATGGTCAAGCATAAATAAAAACCATTAAGGGCGGTATAGTCGAGTATACTCGACAATATAATACCCTGCACACTTAGCAGGCGGTGCCACACGCCAAATGTTTAAAAAAAATTTTGATTTGACATCGCCCGATCAAATAGTGTTGAAAAATCAAGTAAAATGATAAAAAAAAAGTGGAATTGACGAAAAATTTGAGTTTGTTGGTCATTGAGGGGTAACTATGAATAAGACGGGAGTATGCAGTTTTAAAGATATATATTCACTGAGCTTGTATACATAATTTCAGGTTCATACCTTTGTTAGTTTTGGAGATATAGTTTTTTTCAGAAAAATACTAGGGGAGGGAAAATTAAGGGGAGGGGGTAAAATTGTGGTATGCCGTTTTGTAGAGCTACTAATACTGAGTCTATTTACCAACTTTAATGTTTCGATCTCTTAGGGAGTTCCAGTTATATCTTCACGCAAGTGAATAGTATTATAACTTTGTCCTGAAGTTTGTAACAGCAAGAAGGAGGGAAGGGGGACCCCATAAAGTATATATATTCTTGATCAGCTCGACAAGACGAGTTAATATAGCCATGTCCGTCTGTCCGTCCGTCCGTCCGTCCGTCTGTCTGTGAATATGCTATCTCCTCCCACAGTTTTGAAGATATCGAGCTGAAATTTTGCAGGGAGTCTTCTCTAATGTGTGGTCAAATCATTGGTCGGAATCGGCATGATCGGATTATTGGAGCTGGTAGCCCCCATACGAAATGAAGAAGAAAAACAAATTTTAATCGTTATATGGAAAACTTTTTTGTTTTGGAAGATAGAGGGCTGAAATTTTAAACATAGTAGTTTTACATAGTCCGACATAATGCCTGAAAGTTTCATTGAGATCGGGCAACTAGAACTGGTAGCTGCCATACAAAATGAAGAAGAGGAAGAGAAATTCAGATTTTACGTCGTTGTTTGGAAAACTTTTTTGTTTTCTATGATAGAGGACTGAAATATTAAACATAGTAGTTTTACATGGTCCGATTAAATACCTGAAAGTTTCATTGAGATCGGGTAACTAGAACTGGTACCTGCCATACAAAATGAAGAAGAGGAAGAGAAGTAAGATTCAAGTCGTTGTATGGAAAACATTTTTGTTTCTTAACCAATTGTCATGAAACTTCATACTTATGTTCTTTGGGAGGAATCAAAACTATTTTGACCAAAAGTGGGCATGGCTACGCCCACTTATAGTGACACTTGAAACGTTGTATGGAAAACTTTTTTGTTTTTTAACCAATTGACTTGAAACATTACAGCTCTGTTCTTAGGGAAGAATGAAAACTATTTTGATCAAAAATGGGCATGGCTACGCCCACTTTTCGCAAACTTTGAACCGTTGTATGGAAATTTTTTTTGATTTTTAACGAATTGACTTGAAACCTTACAGTTATGTTGTTAGGGAGGCATTAAAACTATTCATTTACTTTTTTTTTATGGTGACACAACGTGAAAAGTTTTATAGCTTCAGCCTTGCTGAAGATAGCGTCTTTACTGGTTTCCTTTTGTTATGATCTTCTTTCAATTCTAAGCGAAGCTAGCGCACCGTACGAATAACACAGGCCGACAAAAATACCGTTTGTGAAAACTTTTTAAATAATTGCAACTAATTGCTATGTATTTTGGTGAGCTGATTCCGAAAATAGTAGACTTAAAGTCGTATCACCCTCCAATTTATTATATTTCACTGAATTGTAAAAAACACGAAATTACTGTTTGTATACCCTGTACCTTATGTGCACGTCGACAATATATGTAACACCTTAAAGGAGACATCACCGACTATACAAAGTACTATATAATCAGTATCGAAAAAGAAGTCAGTTTAGCCATGTTCGTCTATCCGTCCGTCTGTCTGTACATCATCTTGGACGTAAATTAAAACACACTGCAAAATTGGTGAAGATCGGATAAATATAGCATATAGCTCCCATAGGAACAATCGGTCCAAAATTCGGTTTTTGTTAGAAAAACTTTTTTGTTCTCAACTATAAACAGATGAAACCTTGCCGTTACGCGTTTTTAAGAATCCATGTCCATATTACAAAGTTCCATAAGAATCGGACATAAGGGCGTGGCACCGCCCATATAGGCAAAAGCTTAAAAATGTGATTTCTCGATGAGCAAACAAGATAGAAAATCGTAAAATGAAGTATAGAATGATTGTATTGTATTCTTAAAAAAAAAATTTGAAAATGGGCGGGTTTACGCCCCTTTATCTTTATAAGATTCCTTTTGGAATAACCAGGATTTTCCAAATGCTTGCAAGAGTATATAAGTTTCAGCAACGCTGAAAATAGCTCCCTTACTGTTTTTTTCTAAGCTTAAGAGAATAAAATAATCTTTCAGAGAAAAATGTGTTATCTACATTATTATTGGATATGTCGTCTGTTAAATATTGCATATGGGTCAAAAAGTTTGCCGTACGAATTAATAGTGGTCGGGGCTCGTAGAATCTACAAATCGTTGAAATGTCTGTGGAGCATTTTTGAGTCCGGACGGCATTTTAAAAGATTCGAAAAGGCGAATGCTATTATTGCCATTTATACCCTGTACACACACTGTATATCAGGGTGTATTAAGTTTGTTTGAGACGGTTTGTATGTAACGCATAGAAGGAGGTGAGGGGGACCCGATAAATATATATATTCTTGATCAGGATGATAAGACAAATTGATACAGCCCTGTCGGTCCGTCGGTCCGTCCACACCAATGGTTCTAGAAAACTATAAAAGCTAGAGACTTGAAATTTGGAAGATAGACTCGTGTGGTCGTACACTAGATCAAGTTTGAAGGAATTTTTGCCACGCCCGTTCCTTCCCGCCCATCGAACATAACCAAAGGTCATTTTTTTCTTAAAATTGCTGTATCTCCTAAAGTATTTAAGATACAATGCTGAAATTTTGTATGCAACTTCAGTTAACATGCCTTTTTAAAACTGCATACAACAATCCTCCACTTTTCACGCAATCACTAAAATTTTGCAGCAATGCTTTGTAACAAAATCCGTACTAAAGCGACACCTATTGGCAACATTGCACTGTGAGCCCTGCGTTACCTCACCAACTATTTTGGAAATAATTCTTGTATAAGTAGTGATGGATACCTGTCGGGTACTGTCTGTGCATTTAACTGGCAGTAGTCTCCACAAGGTGCCCAATCGTCTGAGGGCATTGCTTGCATTTCGGCCTTTGAGTCGGTGAGTTTTGTTGATTTCTGATTTATAGTAGAGATGCTGTGAACATGAGTAGATACACGAGGGCTGGCCTAGGTCACTTCTAGCCATGTTAGGACCAATTGGTCATTTGCATAAAAAGTTTGGACTTTAATGGGCTAAACCTCTATACAACTTTTTAATGTACGACCACGATTGATATCGATTAAAAATAAATCAAAAATTTTTCTCGGCAGAAAAATGGTTTTGAACTGAGAACATTTTCGAGCGATTGTTTTTCACAATTTTCGGCGTGGATTAAGTAGACAAGAATGCATCGATGAACTTAAATTGTTAAACGGCATACAACAACCTTCCTTTAGCACAGTAAAAAACTGGTACAATAAATTTTCTCGTGGTCGCTGTTCGCTCAGCGACGAATTCCATGAAGGTCGTCCAAAATCAGCTGTTGTGCCACAAAATATCGATGCTGACTGTGAGATAGGGGTAGCCTTGGACGTTAGTATGGCGTCCATCAATAAGATTTGCCATGGTTTATTTCATTTAAAAAAAAAACTGATTGCTTCTCGTAGTACCCCTTCAGTTTTGACAGTAAATTTTCAAAATGTCAGAAGGTTAAACTTAAAATTAACTTCTCCTTATTTAAAAAGCTTTTTATTATCTTCTGATATCATTGTCTTTGACGAAACTTGGCTTCGCCCTGATGTCATAAACGTGGAACTAGCTTTATTACTTTTCGTAAAGATCGTCTTGTCAAAATTGGTCGAGGAGTTCTAATCCCTGTTGCTGTTCAACACACATCGGAACAAATTGGTTTGAAAAGTACTGACGATATTGAGCTGATTTGCGTTAAAATAACTCTTGCTAAGACTCACGTTTTCATTACGTGCTCCTACACTCCACCACAATCAGAACCATCAGTTTATTCAGCGCATATAAACGCTATTCAATCTGTACTAGACTTGGTTAAGGACTCAGATACGATGCTGGTCTTTGGAGACTTCAATATGCCTCATATTTCTTGGATTGCATCCGACAATTCAAATATAGTAACTCCTTTGTCTAGTAATCATCACTTAACCAAACAAACTGCATTCAAAATTCTGAAGACCGAATTTTAGATCTTGTTTTCATCTTACTTTGTAACCACATGATATTTTCGTAAAACAACACAACATATGTTTATCAGGCTAAGATCTAAGCCTGTTATTGTGAATGCCAATTTTTGTTGCTGGAAACATTTTCTTGCTGTATTTCAATTATCAGAGTTTTCTAAACTTCCGATAGAAGCATAGACCAAAAGACCGATTTGTTTTCGAAGCTAGTTTTGTATTTCGATCTCTCTCTAAGCAATGATTACTTTAGCGGCTACTCGAATCTGCCATTACTTTATTGGAAGTCGATATGAAACATGAATGATGCACTCAAAATATTAGATCCATGGAGGTTTTGAGACAACAAGTCTTAAATTGTTAAATGTTCAAGGAGTGGCTTGACAAATTCCGCAGACCTTCGAGGATGATTCTGCAATCGAGTTAGAAAAATAAAACTTTTTAATTTTTAAATGTTGTTGGAAGAATATCTTGTATTTGCTGCTTTATTATTGCAACTTCTAAACGGACCAAGTCTGCTGATTCTTTTTCAAAAATTATTTTGATTGACCTACAAAATCGAGTTCACGAAGGACGATCATTTTACTGCTCATCATTTAAATACTGTTTCATATTTTTCAATTATATGTTACACAACTTTGCATCAACTGGTATGAATTTTTTGAAAAGTCTCCATCCACAAAAAGGGCTAAAGTTTAAAGGGGATAAATTTCTTGCTTTTTTTGCGTCTCTGTTTGAGTGGTTGGAATTTTGAGTTGGTGTTTTCGAGTTAGTTACTCGAGGCCCAGAGCTACTTGCTGCTGTATTCATTAAAAAAATAGATTCGTTTAACCAATTTGCGTTGAATTTTTCAAAATGGGACAGGGTTTTATGGCACTGTTTCTACTTTTCAGCTGCTTTTTGGCTGCAAAATTGCTTAATTATACTCTTCACGCAAGTGAATAGTATTATAACTTTGTCCTGAAGTTTGTAACAGCAAGAAGGAGGGGAGGGGGACCCCATAAAGTATATATATTCTTGATCAGCTCGACAAGACGAGTTGATATAGCCATGTCCGTCTGTCCGTCTGTCTGTGAATATGCTATCTCCTCCCACAGTTTTGAAGATATCGAGCTGAAATTTTGCAGGGAGTCTTCTCTAATGTGTGGTCAAATCATTGGTCCGACATAATGCCTGAAAGTTTCATTGAGATCGGGCAACTAGAACTGGTAGCTGCCATACAAAATGAAGAAGAGGAAGAGAAATTCGGATTATTGGAACTGGTAGCCCCCATACGAAATGAAGAAGAAAAACAAATTTTAATCGTTATATGGAAAACTTTTTTGTTTTGAAAGATAGAGAGCTGAAATTTCAAACATAGCAGTTTAACATAGTCCGACATAATGCCTGAAAGTTTCATTGAGATCGGGCAACTAGAACTGGTAGCTGCCATACAAAATGAAGAAGAGGAAGAGAAATTAACATTTAACGTCGTTGTATGGAAAACTTTTTTGTTTCTTAACCAAATGACATGAAACTTCACAGTTATGTTCTTGGGGAGGCATTAAAACTTTTGTGAAAAAAATGGGCATGGGTAACCCCACTTTTACCAAAAATCAATAATTTGCATATCTCCGGCACTCAATGAGCAAAAACAATGAAAATTTGTATATAGACTAATTACATGAAGAAAAAATATATTCAGTAAAAAAAATAGGCGTGGCACAAGAAATAAGCGTGAAGAGTATTTAAGCTTCAGCCCTGCTGAAGTTAGCGTCCTTACTGGTTTTGTATTTATTTTTTCATATTCTTTCTCACTAATTTGACTTTTGTCAATAACATATGAAAATACGTGGCCTTGCATCGCTTCAATTTTTATACCCTGTACACACACTGTGTATCAGGGTATATTAAGTTTGTTTGAGACGGTTTGTATGTAACGCATAGAAGGAGGGGAGGGGGACCCTATAAAGTATATATATTCTTGATCAGGATGACAAGACGAATTGATATAGCCCTGTCTGTCCGTCCGTCCGTCCGTCCGTCCTCACCAATGGTTCTCGAAAACTATAAGAGCTAGAGACTTGAAATTTGGTGGATAGACTCGTGAGGTCAAACGCTAGATCAAGTTTGAAGGATTTTTTGCCACGCCCACTCCTTCCCGCCCATCGAGCACCACCCATTTTTTCAAAAGGCTGTAGCTCGAATACCTGATGAGTTAGAAACATGAAAATGAGTATGTAGACTCAGTATGTATAGCTCTACAAAACTGCATACCACATTTTTTCCCCCTCCCCTTCGTTTCCCCTCAAAAAGTTGTTTTCTTAAAATTGCTGTATCTCCTAAACTATAATAGATACAATGCTGAAATTTTGTATGCAAACTCAGTAAACATACCTTTTTAAAACTGCATACCACAAACTTTCATTTTTAACGCTGTGAGACAACGCAAAGACAAACAAGTTGAAATTTGGCATAAATTGCGCTTTGAACACTGCTTTATCCTATTTGTAACAAAAACCGTACTTAACACTGCGAAAACTATTAAAGCTAGAGACTTGAAATTTGGAAGATAGTCTCGTGTGGTCGAACACTAGATGAAGTTTGAAGGAATTTTCGCCACGCCCATTCCTTCCCGCCCATCAAGCACAACAAAAGGTCATTTTTTTCTTAAAATTGCTGTATCTCCTAAAGTATAAAGAATACAATGCTGAAATTTTGTATGCAAACTCAGATAACATACCTTTTTAAAACTGCATACAACAAACTACCACTTTCCCCGCAAAGACCAACACACTAAAATTTTGCAACAATGCTTTGTAACAAAACCCGTACTAAAGCGCCATCTAATGGCAACATTGCACTGTGAGCCCTGCCTCACTATTAGCAAATACTCAAACCATATCGTGGTAAACTGCTTTTGCTGTCGGCGAATGTTTAACGTGTTATCAACATGGGTGTGTGTACAGGGTATTATATAGTTGAGAATACTCAACTATACCGCCCTTACTGGTTTTTTTTGTTGAATCGTTTTTTGCGCCATTTCGAAAAAAGCGTTCTTCTCAAAACTGACATTGTCCCTATTAAACGTAAGAAAATTAAAACTTGCAAAAAGTGGTAGATCATTTTGACATTGGACGATTCTCAAGGGACCATTTTGATATACACATTAACATTCAAGTCGAATATGACCGGATATCAAAAGTTATATTACATTAAAGTCTTGCGTTGGTTAATTAATATACTCTAGTTGAAATGTTAAATTCCACATCTACAGTTCTGTGCAAAACCTAAGCAATTTCAATTTCTCCTATAAAGAAAGTTGTCTAGAACTTTTAAAAATACTTCCCGGTGAACCACAAACAGATTAATTTATATATTGAAAGTTTAATTGAGATCGGGCAACTGGAACTGGTGCCTGCCATACAAAATGAAGAAGAGGAAGGGAAGCAAGATTCAAGTCGTTGTATGGAAAACTTTTTTGTTTTTTAACCAATTGACTTGAAACTTTACAGTTATGTTCTTAGGGAGGAATGAAAACTATTTTGACCAAAAGTGGGCGTAGCCACGCCCACTTATAGCGAAGCTTGACCCGTTGTATGGAAAACTTTTTTGTTTCTCAATCAATTGACTTGAAACTTCACACTTATGTTCTTGGGGAGGCATTAAAACTATTTTGACAAAAATGGGCATGGTTACGCTTACTTTTAGCGCAAATCAATAATTTCTCCGGTACCCAATGAGCAAAAACAATGAAAATTGGTATATATGCTAAATTTGGAGGATAGGCTCGTGATGCTCGGCAGCAGATCAAGTTTATCATTTTTTTTGCCACGCCCACTCCTTCCGTCCCATCCATCCCTATACACTTTTTTAAATCGCTATAACCCAAAAACACAAAGAGATAGAAACATTTAAGTCGGTATGGAGACTCAGTATGTATAGCCCTACAAAACTGCATACCATAAGATCCCTCCCTCCTTTTCATTTCCCCTCCCCCTGTTATTTGCTGTAAATTGCTCAAAATTAACAAAGGTGCGACCCTGAAAATTTGTATACAAGCTCAGTGATAATACATATTAAAAACTGCGTACCACAAACTTCCCCCCTTTTTGATGGCTACACCTCAGAGGCCAACAAACTTAAATTTGTCGTAAAATCCACATTTTTTTACCGATTTTCTTGATATTTTGAACACTATTTGAATAGGCGACGTCAGATAAATATGTTTTTGTAGATTGAGGGTGTGGCACCGCCTACCATGTGTGCAGGGTGTTATATAGTCGAGAATACTCGACTATACCGCCCTTACTGGTATTTTTCTGTACTCTTTTTAAACGTAGCGCACGCATAGCTCAACTTCCTTCGGGTTCGGTAAAGAATTATGCTCACTTTGACAGACTTCAATAAAAAGTTGTGCTTACTTTGAGCAAGTTCAGTAAAAAGTTGTGTTGTCTTTCTTTTGCTTGAAGGAGATCACTATCTATTGTAGAAGTGTGCAATAAATTTGAGTATGTATACTATTCCAAATACTGAAGAGGCAAATATAAATGTGTTTACCTTTAGTAGGTATATCCAAAAACATAAATTTTTCACAAATTGCGTTTTGACCACTGCTCTATCTGATTTTTCGAAATCAGTACTTTGTAAGTAAGCATTGCTGTTAACGCTAGTGTTTGCTAGTGGCAATAACACCTCAATAAGAGAATATGAATTCGTATTGTGTTAACATTTTCATTGTTGTTGTCGGCAACTGTCTGACATATTATTAACATGGTTAATTAACATTTACGCTCACTTAGTTTTGTTTGCCAGGCTAATTACAATCAAAAAAAATTGTTGACTTTTTATACCCTGTACACACACTGTGTATCAGTGTATATTAAGTTTCTTTGAGACGGTTTGTATGTAACGCATAGAAGGAGGGATGGGGGACCCTATAAAGTATATATATTCTTGATCAGGATGACAAGACGAATTGATATAGCCCTGTCTGTCCGTCCGTCCGTCCGTCCGTCCTCACCAATGGTTCTCGAAAACTATAAGAGCTAGAGACTTGGAATTTGGAGGGAAGACTCGTGATGCTCGGCATCAGATAAAGTTTGAACCCACTCCTTCCAGCCCAAAAGGCTAAAACTCGAACATCCGAATGGATAAAAACATGGAAATTAGTATGTATGCTCAGTAGGGTGTCCCTTATTTTTTAGGTTAAGTTAAGGATGCTGAACAGAAATAGCGGGTATGCGTTTTCAAAAATACAAAAAAAAAAAATCGACCAAATAAGGGACACCCCGATGCTCAGTATGTGAGCCTGCCATATTTTTCCGTCTTCCCCACATTTTGATGTTTTTAACACTATTTAAATGGGTGATGCCAAATATACAATTTTTCACATTTGAAGCGGGGCACTGTCTACTCTGTATATAGGGTATTATATTGTACAACTATTTATTACTTAATAATAGCTCGTCAAAAATAAGGCCAAAATTCGGATTTTTTTGTTTCCTTAATATTTGAGTGTAGCGTAGAAAAAGAAGAACACAGTCGACATTTAAAAAGAAGCAAGAAAAAAAACTCTCGTGACGACTTAATTTCAATAAACAATCATTACATTATCTCATAAATTTTGGCTATAAAATATTCATTTAAAATCAATACAGATTCCGATCATTAATATACATGTATCTTAGAAGTATTTTTTTTACGTTTCAGTGGTTGTGAAAAGCCTCAATCAAAATGATTATCAGAGTGACATCATTGGAAATCCTGATGTTCATCGGAAAAGTCACGTTTCGGCAAATAGCTATGTAGTAGTCGCAAAACGTGAAATGGAAATTGAGCCTCACTTAAGATGTTTTTGCGTTTGGATGTGTAAATGTCACTGTATGGCTAAGTTGGAAACTCACGTAAATTTCAATGTTTGTCAAAAATTATTACACAATGATGCCAAGAAATCCGGTTTATTACTAAACTGTCCACCTGGCAATGATAAAGAAGATGTATGCCTGATGGATGTTAAAAGTTTTAAGACGAATGATGACGTATCTAATATGTACTATATTCTGAAAAACGCTATCACTTTCATCACAATTCTGATTATTTTGGGTAAGATCAAAACACAATTTTAAAAATGTTTCAAAAGTGTATTATATTTACAAAGCTGTTAAAGACACGCCCGTTTGTCTATCTGTCCATCTTTTTTGATGTAACTTAACACGCAAAAACAGTCTGTACATGTGTATGCAGTACATATGTCAGGACTATCTTCTTCGGACCATTATAGCATATACATAGATGTCACGGGAATAATCAGTAAAATTAAAAGAATTTGTTGGATATTCGTTAAGGTGTCCCTTATTTTGCAAGGTTCTTATTTTTTAACGCATGTGGGCTAGTTTTGTTCAGTCTACTCCAAAACACTCCCATGATTTTTTTTTTTTGGAGCACAGGAACACGTGCCGACCTGCTTTCAAAACATGCAAGTTACACCTGCGTCTTTAATGTAACATTGGAACACTTTCTTAAGCAAGTTACACCAGCACTTATGGTGTAACATACGAGCACTTCATTTTGTTGACATTTCATTTCGAATTTGTTGGACAAACAATACGCCCAATGTCTGTGGAACTTAAAAGCAATACAAAAACTATATATTTGATTAGTGAGATAAATCACCAAATAATGGTTGTGAAGTTACCATCCATTCGCAACTTCTCTCAGTTTTATTTTTTAATATCCGCGAAGTGAAATTAAATGAGCTCAAGCTCAGATAAAATTGTAAAAAAGAACCTTGAAAAGAAAGTATCCTAATTAGTATTATAAAAAGTTTATCTTTTTGGTAATAAAACGCAATACTTAAATTTGCCTTTTCAATAATATTCAAATAAAATTTAATTATTTGACGTTCCCCAGTTGAATTTAAAAAATAACATCTAAGATCTACTTTCATAAAACTTAAGGGCTCAGTCGGCACTTGTTAAAATTAACATAGGAAGCTGAAATTTATATTTAGGTTAAGTAAATGATAATAAACAGAAATAGCGGGTATGCTTTTTCAAAAACTCAAAAAAAAAAAAACAGTAAGGGAGCTCTTTTCAGCGTTGCTGAAACTTATACACTCTTGCAAGTATTTGGAAAATTCGTCTTATAGTTTTTCAAATAAGAATCTTATAAGTTTATAAAGATAAAGGGGCGTAACCCCGCACATTTTCTATTTTTTTTAAAGAATTCAATGCAATCATTCCACACTTCATTTCACCATTTTCTATCTCGTCTGCTTATAGATAAATCACATTTTTAAGTTTTTCTCTATATGGGCGGTGCCACGCCCTTATGTCCGATTCTTATGAAACTTTGTAATATGGCCAAGGGTTCTTAAAAACGCTTAACTGCAAAGTTTCATCTGTTTATAGTTGAGAACAAAAAAGTTTTTCTAACAAAAACCGAATTTTGGACCGATTGTTCCTATGGGAGCTATATGCTACATATATTTATCCGATCTTCACCAATTTTGCAGTGTGCCTTAATTTACATCCAAGATGTTCTTGTTCAATAGCTTTAAAATCAAAGAGTTTATTGAGCAAAAACCTAATTTTTAACCGATCGTTCCTATGGCAGCCATATGCTATAGTATTCCGATCAGGCTGGTTTCTACATTTAAACTGCCTACAAACTCTGGGAGGATTTCGCATTGAAACAGACAGACAGACGGTCAGACAGACAGACGGACATGGCTATATGAAATCGTCTCGTCGTGCTGATCACGAATATATATACTTTATATAGTCGGAGATGTCTCCTTCTCAGCGTTGCAAACTTCACGACAAAGTTAATATACTCTTGCAAGAGTATAAAAAAATCGACCATATAAGGGACACCCTAATATTCGTATTGTTTTTCAATCAAGCATCGCGATCTGCATAGTGAACACTTCGCGTACATGCATATACTATGAGAGATTGAGGAAGACCGGGTGACTATAGAATAGGAATAACTGGCCAAAGAGGTCTTTGTTAGAAAAACTCTTTTGTTCGAGAATAACTTCGCAAATTCGGGTTTTTACTAATGCTTTACAACATCCCTAAATTTTATAAGAGTTCGAAATACAGGCATGGCAACAATAACATCTTGATTCTGCGTGTCACTTTTCAGGTTTTTATATTCTATCCTAACTGTTTAGATTCAACAAGAACCACCAGGTGGTACTGCTGCTTTCAAATCTCCACAAATTTGTTTTTCGTCTGGTTCTTATGTACCATTTGAGCACCACTCTTCTCTACTCATTTCATTTA